>WEKY01058391.1:26704-36906 GCA_013390045.1 Picathartes gymnocephalus
TAGGTTATTGAAGTCCCCAGATTCCAAAAACATTAATTTTACATTTTGTCAAATAGAAGGAAGTTCAGTAGATTCAAACAGAACCAGACTGAATAATCTTACCTATGTAATGTCCTTTTTCTTTCACTTTGAAAAATTCAGCAACTGTAGATGAAATTCCTGTTCCTGTGACAGGTTGAAATGAAAATTAGAGTAAGTCTTATTTCATTAGATACAAAATATAAAACTCTTTGTCACTTAAAAAAAAATAAAAATTATTCATATCCCATTATATAAGTAACATGCAGACAGTCCTGATCCATCTAGTAGGCATTTTATTTTACAAAGACCACAATCTTGCAATCCAATCTGAACAGAAGAGCCCTTTCACTTCCACTGAAAGCCAGTGAAAGCCAGGAATCTATTAGGCACTAGACTTAGAGAGGTGTTCTGGCACTTTAAAATGCAGACAGGCTCATAACAAAATATTTTTTAAAATGTACAGAAAGTTAATTCCCACTGAAATAATTTCATGCCAGCTCATTTCTGTGTCTATGACATAGCCCAATATATTTTAGATGAAACAAGGCAAAAAAAAATTGAAACATAATTTTGATTTAAATCTAAAAAAAAAAAATTTGAAATTTCTGTCCTGTGGAACAAGAAAAGGTTAATTTAGAGAATGTTCGGGACATTTGTTTTAAAGACCTTTGAATTTGGGAGAAAACAATTCACCTCTCTGAACTCTGTCATGCGTTCAGAGATGTGGTGGGTACTGCATCGTTTCCACTTCCAAACAATACCAACTGCATGTGCTCACAAAGAGGCAAAAGGGTTCATTTTGCATCTGCATGTACAGTCCTTGCACCACTAGAGAACCAAGGCTGGGATTGCTAAGTTCAGTTGTTTAAAAGGAGACTATCTTATTGAAAAGCAGGATAGATTCACAGTCAATATAACGTGCTTTTAATCACAGAGTCATAGAATGGTTTGGCTTAAAAGGGACCTGAAAGGCCACCTAGTTCCAATCCCCCTGCCATGGGCAGGGACACCTTTTAGTAGACCAGCTTACTCAGAGCTCCATCCAACCTGGCCTTGAACACTTCCAGGGATGCGGCATTCACAACTTAATAATTATACAACATTACAAACACACCAAAAAGGCAATTATCAGATTTGAGCTATTACACTGAGTTTGAAGATTTTCTTTCCAGGTTATTACTCAGAGATGACTGCATTTGTCTTCAAGAGCAACAACACTTTCAAATTACTTTTTATAGAATATGAGAAAACTAAGTTTTAGCCAACACTGGAGAAAATCCAAAGTCAGAATTGGTATTTGCAATATGAATGAAAGGCTCTTAGAATTAAAATATATTTGAATGTTTGGTTATATATGACACCATCTATTCTAACTAGAAAGACCATAAATGGTTAGGTAATGATAAATTATTAAAAATTATCATTTACCAAATACAGAAAAGTTTCTGTAAACATCATAGTGACTTTTTCTTGGAAAGAAAAAATGTTTAGGAAATGGCTGCAAACTAAATTAACAAGTACAGACACAGAATATGAACTCCTGCGATATCTCAAGCTAATTTTATAAATCACTGTGTAATTTACAGAGCAAGTTTATTAAGTTGCTAAATTAGCATTCCAGGATCTCACTGTAAATCTCCTTTCCTCTACCATTACCCTCAGCATTAGCTCAAAGGCCTTTATCAAGAGCTCCTACCCTGCAGACACAGTGCAATGGTACCAGTTGTGCAGCCGAAAACTGAGCAAGCTCTTGGCTAAACCACTGCCTCCATCCGTAATTGTAACTGTTTCACAGGTGCCCACACTGGGCAAGGCCTGGCTTATTTTATAAGTTTTTGGTATCTACACTAAAACAAATAAAGAGAAACATCAAAATAAAGAGAAAATTAAGCATCTTTTTAGCATAACACTATCGAGCTTCTACAACGATTTTGAATATTTATCATTTAAAATTAGGAATCAAAGAGGGAAAAGGGCAGAAATTGTAATCACAAACTGTCTTAGAGAGGAAACCGATTACAAATATTTGAGAAATCTTTCTGAACAAGCCAATTTTATCCATACAAACTGTTGTAATTAGGTATTCATTACCTCACCCCACCACTATGAACAAGCTAAAACTGCAACAGTTAAGGCTGTGAAGAATTGGCCACTCCATGCTCATATGGACTTACACTATCTCTTTATGGTTGCTTGAGAATGTTTTCTGATTTATACTTTAAAAAAAATTTTAAAAAGTTTAAACTGCTTGACAAATATTTCATTGTCCCTATACAGCTCACTGCTGCCACTTGTTTGGAAAAATGAAAGGTAAGTTGAAAAATGCACCTTTTCCATTTTCATCTCTAATTGAATTCTCTCTTGACCCCCTTATTCCCCATGGCTGTATTTCAGGTTTTGATGATAAGAAAAAGAATTTTGTATTTGGATAATACAATTTTCTCACTTGCCTTCAGCGACCTTCAGCTCAATTTCCTCTCCCCAGAGACACTGTATATTATAGAATTGAATCAAATTCCTTATTCATAGAAAAAAGTTCCAATTTAATCTGAATATTCAGCATTTTACACTGGTCAGGGTGATGGATGGCAAATTGAAATGCTTTTGGTTCAGGTAATCAAATGGTAGAATTCAGACTTGTATAGAAAAAAATAATGAAGTCTATTCAATATTCTCATAAGGTGCAAAAAATGCACATTACATGGTAGAACTGGGGCTTTTTCTTACCATCTAACCAATAACATCTCCACTGCAAAAAGTATAGTAAAACATTAAGAATTTATATAGGTTAGAACATGTAAAAAGCAGTCACCTCTGGGGGGAAATGCAGGCATCCTTATAAGAGTGCTCAGATGTACAAGTACAAAACTGGGGGAAAAACAGACCTGTTCTCAGTATGCAATATTCAGGGGTGGGTTACTGAAGCCTTTTAATATGTTTTAAATGCTTTTTGAGAAATAAACACAGCCTTTTAATCACTTCAAGTTGTTTGATATATGAAACCACTGCAATGCTTCATTTCCATCCCCGGAAGTTTTGTCAAGTAATGTTATCAGGTATCTCATTATTTCCAAAGGACTACCATTTCATTTTGCACTTGCAACTTGTGAAGTTCAACCCCAAAACAATTGATTTGAACAATGCCAGCTTGGCACCACACTATTGATGAATCCTACTTGGACAAGATGTCTCCAGGAAAACAAGAGGATAATGATGCTGGATAAATTTGGTTTGGTTTAAAAATTCCATCAATAGCTACTTTTCTCCCTTCTAGAGGTGCATGGGATTAAGCTGTTTGGTATTCCAATACTGTATACCAGTTATTTTTTTTCTAATTATTTGGATTATTTAAGACCAAGGAATGCCTAACTGTAGGCACTACTAACATTTAATTAAAAATGCAATGCAGCAACCAATGTTAAAAAGCGTTAAAAAGGAGTCCTAGGCTGCCCTTAGTGACTGCACTACAGTTTGTGCCTCCTCCATGTTTCTGCTCTCACCTCACACACACAAACCTTGTGCACAGGCATTATGCAGGACAGCAGGATGAGGGAAACTCCTGTTCAGAGTAACTTCCCCATACCTGGCAGACACAAGGTGACCTTCACAAGCGGGAAAGAACATTTTTCATCAATTTTCCTTCCTCCATAGCACAAGCAGCAGGGCTCAGACTCGATCTCCCCCTGTGGAAACACAGAGCTCTGCATGATGCTGGGCAAGCTCACAGACATTTGTGTTCTCCAAGTAACCTAATAGTGGAGTTTGCCTTATCAGATTGTGCAATGTCACTGTCACAGGGTAAACATGGGGTGTGAGGCAAGTGGAAAAAAGTGCACAGAAGCACTCTCAGGAGCAGGATAATTGTTCAGACTATCAAGGATAATGGCTTTTTTAGAAATATTTACAAGTTAAAGCTCTTAATGTTGAACTAACTCTTAAATTAAGAGATATTGGCAGGAAATCGTGAATGCTAGCAAGAACTTGTGACCCACCAGCAGCTGTGGAGAGAAAACCTAAGAAGACATATAAATATATTTATTTCAGTCAAAGCCCAGGTTAAAAAAAAAAAATTGCATTTTTTCAACCTTTCCTGTAAGAGCAATTTAGGAACCAAGCATCACATGCACCACTGTATGGTGTAAGAGTGGTTCTGCAAAGGAAGCCACTAACAGGTACACTGATGAACAAGAAAATAGAGCCCAACTACTATTCCCAGATTCCTTACATCTTCAGGACTTGCAGGAATTTCAGTAATTAAAATGCAATATTGAATAGGCTAAAGTGAATAGATACTAAATAGATACACAAAGTTTGAAGTGTTTTATATAATCAGAAACACAAAAAATGGACTTAAGATGTCATAGAAGAGGATTTAAGCATGTGATTTTGAAGTAATTCAAGTAGAAGCTTGTCCTCTCTCCTGAAAAACAAGTGCATAGTTCTGACTAATCTATTATCTGCCTTTAAAGGTGCAGAACACTAAGGACATTTGCTACATGAGCTTACTTCTGCTGAGAATTATTTGGAATGTCTTTTGTGAATACCTCTGTGGGAGTGTAAGAAGTGTAAGACACATGTGACAGCAATTTTTACTACACGGTAAAAAGGAAAATTAGAAAAACATTTTAATTTTGTTGAAAAGTTGCATCCCAATCTTGCTCCTTCCAGAAGAGTTCTTAGTACTAGTCCTTGTAGAAGAGCTAAGTACCGAGTCAGGACAGTAAAGCTATGTGAGGAGGTGCTTAAAAGTCAGGAAACAGCAGCATTGAAATACTAATACAAGCTGGTTTCATGTTACCATGGGGACTACTCCCAAAGGCCATATTAGCCTATGGCCACTAAGCCCCATGGGGGAACTTTGACAGCCAAGGGATACCAACAGGCTCTTCTGGAGGGCGGTTCAGATCAGGAAACCAGCTCCAGCCCAGAGTAGTCTGCATCACCCAGATAAATTTAGCCACTGTGAATACTCTTCATACATTCAAATTACATTCTTTAGCTGCAACTATTTTGCCCAGGATCATGTGGAACATTATGCAAGCTTTGTCTTCTTCCAGTGTGCACTTTTCTCATTTCCATAATAGTCCAGTATTGGATCTATACCTTGACAGTTGCTGACTGCTGTCACATTCACTTCTTTTTTCAGCTGGTAGTATTAAAAGGTAAATGTTAATTACAAGGACTATTTCTCTAACCTTGTCTCTGGGACAGAATATTTAGTTGGGAACAGTATCATTCATCAGAGCTGCAGCCTATTTGATAAATGCTTCTTAAAAGCCAGACTCCTTGTCTGCTGGATATGCTGCCTCACTGAGGACTAGAGGAGTAAAGCAGCTCAGGGTAGCCATTGTTAGCGCCCCTCCAGTGCTCCTTTCAGAACAAAGCACAAACATGGTTGTGACAGTGTGCAAAATACTCTGGCCCAGCGTTCAAGGGGCTTTTGTTCTTCCTCTGTGTGCTAACCCCAGTGAGCATGGAAAGGAGCAGAGGTTCCCACGTTAGCTGGCACAGCACACATGAGCTGCTGAGACGCTCTGAATTTACGCCAGCTTGGGTAGCAATTTAATAAAGCAGCTGAAGCTAATGCCATTCTTTGGCACCACATAAAAGAGTTTGTTGTAGGGTCACATATATGCATATAAAGGGTCATGTACCAGCAAATTTTCAGGAAATAGTAGACATGCACATTATTAGACTGAATTGCTGTCTGGCTCCAACATCTAAAATATGTAGCCAACTCTTAACCCTACGTCTCAGCATTCTGATGCACTTAAATCAGAAAAATGTGTAGGGTTTCTGTGTCTTACGTGAAGTTTCTAGAGTAGGAGAAGAATATCAAGAAAGCAGCACCAGATTTTATACAGAAATACTTGAAGAGCAATACTGCTGGAATTAGTGCCACTACTGACACAATATTTTGATTAATAAACACTTTTCAAAATCTGAGATTGCCTCCATTAATCTGAGTCTCTTTTTTTTTAATTAGGATTTTTGAACCAATAATTTTGTATTTCCAATACTTTCTTTCCAACTACAAGGACTCCTTTTAACATGCATGTTTAATGGAAGATAACATTATTTCATAATCTTGGGACTCTGGAGCTTTATAAGAAAAACACTAAATCTTATTAAACTTGTGATAAAATTATTGGTGTTGGCAACCTTGCAGACATATGCCTAGAGCTGCACAGTGTTTTCCTCCTCTAACTACTGTAACTAAAAGGACTTTAATGAGAGGAAAAGAATGTGGCTCTGTCTGCCCAGAATCTTTTGGAATTTTCACTTTTCCCTAATGAAAATAAATACTTTTTTTTTCCTGTAAGCTTTTACAGACATCTGAACTAACTTTTGTAATGAAGATGGATTAAGCAAACTCAGGAAAATTATAAATGTGGTTTGTATTAGTGTACTAATTAGCTCATAAATTTAGAAATAGTTAATCTTTTCATTTTGCTGAATGAAAATAGTGGTCAAATCACAGATCAGATCTTGTAAATGGAGTAATGCAGTGGTGAATTAAACCCCCCAGAGCATAGGTGTCTGATCTCATAGCATTATGAAAACTGGCAATCTTGCTACTGGCTTTGAAGAGCACAAGGTGAATTTTGCCAAAGTTGTAAAATATTACTCAAGCAGCCAGATACTTAGCCGATAATAATAAAAACAATGTGATTTATTAGGTGTGTACTTCTCATTGTGTTGTAATCCAACAACCAGCTATATTAATTATTTTTAGTTCTGTGAGCTAATTAGAGCAGTGATAGCTGGCAAAAAACTGTGGTTTACTGCAGTTTATATTTGTACATGGATATTCAAAAGACCCTGCCCTGGAAATATACATGTTATTACAGAAACAATTGTGGATACCAAGTGCTAAAAATATACTTGTCTATTACATGATTACATTTCTCTAGAACTGCCAAAGTAGAAAAAGAATAGAGGCGCTGTTTTACACTGCCCAGTTGATAATCTGATGAAGACTGCTCTGATGAAACAAAGAAAAGTAGATTCTATCCTAAAACAAGCTTAGGTCTCAGTTCTTCAGACTGGTTCCTAGCCAGGTGATGGAGATGCAAGACCCAAGCACCCGGGCATGCTAGCAGACAAGTAGCTGGCAGACATTACAGGCTGCTGGATACAAGAGCTCAGAGTCTTCTCTCCCCTTTAATGATTGCACCAGGACAAGGTTAGAAGAGAAGTGGGCTCAGTAACACTCAACATGGAGAATGAATGGACTCCCATTCTCACACCCCATAAACATCCTCACGCACACCTTGTTAAACACCACCCCAGAGACTGCATTTCAAGCAGTTTTCCATAAACTCCATGTGACCTGGATACAATGCTAGATAAAACTATCAGATAAAATACAGCACAAGAAGTATGTGAACCTGGAATTAGAAGATCAGGGTGACTTAATGCAGAACCAGCCTTCACATCTGGACTGCTGTAAACATCACCCAGTCCAAGGCCCCTGTGGAAAAAGAACCAACAAACCAACAGTAATTCAGTAAAATGTATAAGAACTAACTGCTCATTGCTAGAGCCCTGCAGCGATATGCAGTAGGAATTAATCTAAAAACATGACGGCAAACAACTGCTGAATCAATTTTCTTCTTTGGCTTGTAGTGCACCTGCTCTTACAGTATCTACATTTTATACTTCTTTGTTTTCTTGCAGAGATGTAAATATTCCTGCATTAAACCAACTGCTCAGGTAAGGAGAGAGCCAGTGACAAGGCCTTATTCTAACTACATGGTGCATGATGAGAGAGAAACAAAATGTGTCTGCAAGTACAGAATGTTTAAATGCCTCTACTCATAACACAAGCTGGCAGGTTACAAAATAATTTGTAATTATATCTCTGATTTGCTCTTAAGGAGTTGTACATCAGCAGGTTATTAACCAGATCCTATATTACTGCAGTATTCTACCTCGAGGTGGTAGGAGACAGAGAAAATTCAAGCCTCACATCTCAATATTAGACTCTTCTGAGAGTATTGCTGGCTGCCAAACATGTGCACCAAGTCAGCATTGCTGACATATTTTTGCCTGCTTATGATGCTACTTCTGGAGGCCATATGACCTATAGTTCACCATCCCAGCTCTATTTTTGGTAAGCTGCTGCAAGAAAGGATGGAGTGGCATGGTTAGCTGGTATGGGTACATAGTTCAATGGATTATCAGTTACTACCACTTTCTTAGTATTTATCTTCATTTTAAATGATGCAGCATAAGGCATGCAAAGCCCTCTCCATTTCCCCCCAAACTAGTACCAGGACTAGGAATCTGAGTGACAGTATGTTAGACTTTATCCTTCACTTAGTGGAAAGTGTGGATGCTGTTAAAAGCCTGAGCAGAAAAACCCAGCATACTAACTGCAGTTTTGAGACAGAGAGAAAGTTCTTCTCACGGTTTGCGGTGTTGTTTGTGAGATCTGTAAAATTCAGGAATGTAAACATGAGTGCAGCTGTGCATTTCCATAAAGAGGTTGGACGTTTGCTGTTATCCTTAACTGACCAGTAGGTTTAAGAGGATGGCAATGTTCTTAGCCAATAATATGATACTTAAGTCCGTGTGTATAAAAGATACAGGACTTTGAATAAAATCAGTTGGAACATCTCAAGATGGACGAGTGCCTCTGACTTCTTTATGCCATGTCTCGGAGAGAACAGCGACAGGAAAGTAACATTTACACTCCCCTGAAGTCTCTCTGACTGCATACCATAAGGAGGTTTACAAGGAACATCACATTGGCAGCACAACCTCAATGAACCCATCTGGCCAAAGTTTTCAATAACAGCACCTTAAATAAAAGTGACCGGTTTGTCAGAGGTATTCAGCACACTTGCTTCCAACTAAGTAAGCACATCAGGAAATCAGGACATGTGGAAGACTGTGAAAGCTGACAGCTAGTCAGAAAGGAGAATGCTGCTGCTCAAGGGAGGCTGTTAGTTACTTAGAATTGTTTTCAGCTGGGTGTTATTAGCCTGTAACTAATAGTATGAAGGGTGTTAACTTAAAAGCTAGTGAGCTACAACACGGGAGAGGAGAAGATCCTGATCATGTGTGGAGCAGGACAGCATCAAGTGCAGAGCTCCAGGAAAAGCTCTGCATGCAACACTTGCACTGAGCACATCTGGAAACCTGGTGAATGTAAGAACTGCTTCAAGCCTAAGAGCTTGCATCAGTGGCTCCCCAGTGTTAGGAAAGAAGCCTTGTACAATGAAGGAAGCCTTGCTGAAATTGTCTCAATTGGCAACCACGAGGACCTTATATATAGGTTAGAGCTAGACTTCTGATGCCTAAATTTCAAAGTTGTGAAATATGTCAGCAAAAGCATTATAAAAGCAAAAGCCTGATCAAAATGCAATATTGTCCATAAAGCAGCATTCAAAGTGGTACCATAGTTCTCTTCCCTGAGTGACAGGCTATCATGGTTTAACCCCAGCCATCAACCAAATACCACACAGCTGCTCACTCACTCCCAGACCAGCAGGATCAGGGAGAGAATTGGAAGGGTAAAAGTGGAAAACTCATGAATTGAGACAAAGACAGTTTAAGAGGAAAAGCAAAAGCTATGCACACAAGCAAAACAAATCAATTAAATTAATTCACTGCTTCCATGGGTGGCCAGGTGTTCAGCCATTTCCAGGAGAGCAGCGCCCCAGCACACGCAACAGTGACTTGGGAAAACAAACACCACCATTCCAAACATCCCACTCTTCCTTCTTTTTCCACCGCTTGATAGACTGATCATGATGTCATATGGTCTGGAATATCCCTTTCGCCTGTTAGGGTCACCTGCCCTGGCTCACAATCTCCCATGCATCCATAGTCTGTGCACCAGCATGGCAAGAGGAAAAGTAGAAAAGGCCTTGGCTCTGTGTAAGCCCTACTCAGCAATAACAAAAACATTTCTACATTATCGACCCTGTGTTCAGCACAAATCCAAAGCAAGCCCCATACCAGCACCTGTAAAAAAAGTTAACTCTCTAACCCAGGTAAAACCAGCACAAAGGCACATGGAAAGCTCCACAATAAGAACTCAGAAGGAATCTGCAGTGAACTGTATTTTGATCTGAGGTACGTGTTCCAGCTCAACCTGCCACTCTGTTTATGGATGATGACTCTACTGTGCAAGCAAGTAAATATAATACTCTGTTGGGGGTTGGGTTGTC
>WEKY01058392.1:0-15165 GCA_013390045.1 Picathartes gymnocephalus
GTTTTAATATTTTTTTTAAATCTGTTTTAAAACTCTTGTTTTTTTAAGAAAATCTTTGATTTAATTCTACCCGTTTATTCCTTATTCACTGGAAAGAGTGAAATATTCAATAAGTGGTCGTGTTGTTGGATTTCACTTGCTGTAAATATTATTCGCTTATCATAACAACTAAATACTGATTCTTAAAAAAAAAAAAAAGAAAAGGCAGTTGCTTTCCTGCTGCCGAAGAACAGTGTGTAATGTGGAAAATGAGCCATAATGTACTCTTCTGGTAACATTACTGGACATACCATTTCACATGTAAATTGGCTCAAGTGCTGTCAGTTATTTTTCTCCAGATAGTTCCAGGTCTTTCTACATCTCCTTCTCCAGCCAACACAGGCATCTCTGCTTCTGAGCTGTCATCCACCTGAGGAGACAATGCCAGCTCTGCATGGGGACACACTGGCTTGGAGAATTAATGTTCCTCCAATTGCACATTTTTTCTTTCCTGTTCTGGATGGGATAGTGCTGAGCTGGCAGATGAGATTAAACCATGTGCTGTTTAAACCTCTAGCCAGAGTACTTTCTTCTGTTTCACAGTTGGAAGCAGACAAAAAGGAGAGCAACAAGTACGGGCTGTTGGAAAAGAGAAATGTGTGTATTTCTTTTGGCAAGGAAGGCACTCCACAGTGAGTGAGAAAGGAACATCAGCACTCATGACAGTGGAACTTGATGAAGAGAGAGGAGCACAGGTGAGCTCCCTAGGTGGCAGACCTGGTAAGATTTGCCTGTCTGGGTAGCCACTGATGGTAAACAGGAATTGTCTTTTTTGCCTCTGCCCTTTCTGTAATGTGTTCTTGCCATTATAAGCAGTCAGACCTCAAAATTACTTTTGACATTATTCCAACTGCCAGAGACACATAAGCTCCTTAATGGATTGTCATTTCCAAATCCTGTTTCTAAGGATATTTCTGAAAAAGGCTGAAGGAGATCTTTTCTCCCTTCCCTGCAGGAATAGGTGAAGCACAGTTACACAGATTCATGCTGTCCATTCAAATACATGTTCAGATAGCAGGACTGTCTGCCTGGTGCTGAGGAGAAGCCCTTTCTGCAGGCCAAGGCAAAAAATACATTTGAAATTTTCAATTTGCTTACTCTGTAATTACATATTAATTGCATTGTTTGCAGAGATTCTAGCAAATGCAGATGCAGCTAGTTTGAAACTGAGAGAACAGGCTAGTTGGCTTTGTCTTTAGGCAGACTTGGGCTTTGCTGTGGCTTTCACTGTTACCAGTGTACAAGATGGGTGGTTTAAAGTTATTTTCAGGGTCTTGAACCTGCTTTAATTAGTTTTTTAACAGCAGCATAGAAATGACTAGCAAGACAGGAGTTCATAGAGGAGAAATATAAGGGCCCTTGATCAAGAGTGTGAGAGTCTCTGCAACATAGCTGATTTATGAATTGCCCATACCAGTTTCATAGTTCTTTGCTCACTAAACATTCCAAATGCAATGTTTAGTGAGCAAAGAACATGCATGTTATCATAGAAACCAGTTTTACAGCAAATTTTGAACCTACTTCAGTTCCTATGTTATCTCCATAATGGTTTCAGTGAACATTAGTCAAGGTGGACAGGTTCTGTAAAAATTCATAAAATTCAAAAAATGGTTAGTTTAAACCAATTTAAATTAAAGTTCATTTAGTGTTCCATTATCCTCTGAAACTCAGTTGTTGGATTCCAGCTAGAGGTTTCTTTTAATATGCAGGCCACATATGGAACCCATTGCATGCTGATATATGGTAATTTAAACACTAGTCAGCAGTTGCAAAGTAGAAGGAAAGCCATCTTCATGGGTGGCCATAACTGTATAATTTTTAATAATCCATAGAGACCAGTTTTCCTGAGTCTGTATACTTGCTTTATTTTTTTAATGAAGAGTGGTGCTTTCAATTTCCAGGTACAAGTGCTTCAGGGGAAAGAACCACCATGCTTCTTGCAGTGTTTCCAAGGAGGGATGATTGTCCATGCTGGAAGAAGGGAAGAGGAAGAAGAAAATGCACAAAGTAAATTATTGTTAGTTAAGAGTTTCTGCCCAAAATCCTTTTTTAGGTGTTGTTAGGAGGGCTTTGTATTCAGTCTCAACTACCATACTCTGTAGAAAGGAAAAATGAACGCCATGAAACTCTTGAGACAGCTTTGCAATGCTTTGTTTCAAGGTAGCCTTTTTCTTCTTTGAACATAGAATGGATTTTGTCACCATACAGCATGCTGACTTGAATGTATTGATGCACATATAAATTGCTTTAGTTTGGTTTTACTTAAGCCAAGTGCCCATTTGCTTTAAAGTATGTTCTTTTCTATGCAGTCTGGGGAAGAAAAGGGTTTTTATGAGCAGTTCTTCTGCTCCAAAAAAGCTCTAAGCTTTCATTACCCAATTGCTTTTTGTAACATATTCCTTGAACATGGTAGTTGAGGTAGGAGAATTTCAATGGAAGTGTAGCTTGGAGATGTTCCAGTATTCACTTGACCGTGACCTTATGTTCCTAAGGTGCAGAGGGGAAGAGGACCTGAATATGAGGAATACTGTGTTTGTTTCCCTTCTTCAGCATATGAAACAGCAGAACTTGACTCTTCTGCTGTGTTAAGCTCTTCAGCTCTCAATACTTGTACTCTTGTAGCAAGGTTTCAGAAAGTGTCTTTTCTGCACAGGATTTCTGAAGTAGTTAGCCAAACCTGGTGCTTAGCTAGTTTATTCTTTGGTAATGTAGGCATGCAGTAGGTGAAATTCATCCAGTATGAGAACAGCTGTTCCAGAGCAGAGAATTTTCAATCCCATGTGATTTTATAATAATGCTGCACTGTTCCTGTCTGCTCCAGGTGATTGGAGGCTTTATTGCGTGCGAGGAGAAGTTCCCAGTGAAGGAAACTTACTTGAAGTAGCGTGTCACTGCAGCAGCCTGCGTTCCAGGACATCCATGATTGTCCTCAATATCAACAAAGCTCTTATCTACCTGTGGCATGGCTGCAAAGCACAGTCTCACACCAAGGATGTAGGAAGAACAGCAGCCAATAAAATAAAAGAACAGTGAGTGTCTGACCTATATTTTGGGGATCATTATATAGACTACCAATTAACTTTAAATAGTTTTACTCAAAGAAAATTTGAAATAAATAAAGCTGTCCTCTGAGTACAAATGCAGCATGTGCATGCTTGGTCAGGAGGAGAAGTGAAGGTTGGTTGATTTAGTAGAGTGGAGAAAACACAAGTTCTGTAATTGGTTTCACTCGAGGTCAAATGCAGTAGAATCATAGAACGGTTTGAATTGGAAGGGACCTTAAAGATCATCTCACTCCAATCCCCCTGCCATGGGCAGAGATACCTTCCACTAGACCAGGTTGCTCAAAGTCCAATCCAACCTGGCCTTGAACACTTTCAGGGATGGGGCATCCACATTTTTCCTATTGTACTAATAACAGCTTTAAAAAACCAATTTTCCATTTGGAGTGAGATGCTAAACATCTGGATAGCAAATTTAATTGCTTTTGATAGGAGGATTAGAATCCAGCCTTGTGAATAAGGAAGAGGAAATCAGTTTGGGAAAGCATGCAAGGAGGACAGCAACAGTTGCAGAAGCAGGCAGTGAGAATCCCTGCTGAGAACTCATGTGAGCATCTCCTTCACTCTGGGAAGTGTGGGATCCAAATGCTACGAGAATAGCTGTTGAAATTCCCTGTCTCATTTTTTGATAATTTTTCACAGTGCCTATGTTGACATGAAGTGTGCAACAAGCCTATAGGGTACTTTTGGGTTCCACTAATGTGAGTGGCCAGCACGTTTGTGTTAGCTGTGTTTGGGGCAGGAACACTGAGTTGACTCTTTCTTTGTGTTTTGTAGGTGTCCGCTGGAGGCAGGGCTGCACAGCAGCAGCAAGGTGACAATTCATGAATGTGATGAAGGGTCAGAGCCCTTGGGATTCTGGGACGCATTGGGGAGGAGAGATCGGAAGGCCTACGATTGCATGTTGCAAGGTAGACCTGCCTTCCTGGATTTGGCACTCATGTTTTACTTTACTGGGCTACAGTGTTGTCAGATTTAATGTAAAGTTTTTTAAGAACTTTTTGGTTGTTGAGTTGATCCCTTCAGAGAAATGCTTCCAGAAATCTTACTGAATCAGTAATACTGTTCTAGAAGGAAAGTGCTGGAAAACCAAGTGTTTCATTTTGTTCTCCCCCGCTTCTGCTGCCCCTCTGTATTCAGGCAGCACAGAGCAATAGTTAACACTGTTACCAATATATTTTGCTTCTCTTCTGAAGGCATTTAAGAGGCACTTCTGCACACACTCCCGTCCAGCCTTTGCTTTGAAACTGCCAAGAAAGGTAGCAGGGGAATTGATTTACCAAGTGGAAAATTTGTCAGCTAACCCTGAGATGAGCTTGCTTCACTTAAGCTGCAAAACAGCCGGTTATGAAATAGCTGATAGTAACTAACCAGGATCAAATTCAGACTGATGGCAGCCAGCCACTCAGCTTGACTTCTTTACAGCTGTTGCTAGTCCCTCAAGACATCTGGTTGTCTTTCCTGATTTTTCAAAACCCAGAAAATTTACAGTAACTTTTAAAGTGTATTGTTAGTTTTTACAATTAACTCTGACATTTTTTGTTGTGACTCTTCTTAATTTTTGTTCTTTAAAGATCCTGGAAAGTTTAATTTCACACCCCGCCTGTTCAGCCTCAGTAGTTCATCAGGAGAATTCTCAGCCACCGAGTATGTTTACCCTTCAAGAGACCCTGCTGTTGTCAATTCCATGCCATTCTTGCAAGAGGATCTTTACACTGCCCCACAGCCAGGTATGTGCTTTAAAATACTTAAGTAACAAGTAACTGTATCCTGCATCTGGTAGTGTTTCAGTAATTGCAAGCACTTTTAACTTGATTTATCACAGGAAAATGTGTGCATGTGGTGCTTATACAGTATTAAGCAATAGCAGTAATTTTTCCATTATAAAGATGCTGAGAAATAATCAAGTGTATACGTATCCCAGAAGCTTGCTGTAAAAATACATTGTTTATATCAGAGAATCAAAGTCCAGCTGAAGTTTAGCTGGATGGTTAAGAAAAGGGATTGGTAAGATGTGAAATGATCCTGTTGTGATGCTGACAAGCATGTAAGACCAGGGTTGTTTAGGGGATTACAAGAACTGGTAAGTGACTGATGATGGATTTTTTATTTTCTGACTGTGTAGCACTCTTCCTTGTTGACAACCACCATGAAGTGTACCTGTGGCAAGGCTGGTGGCCTGTGGAGAACAAAATCACTGGATCAGCTCGAATCAGGTGGGCTGCAGACAGGAAATGCGCCATGGAGACGGTGCTCCGCTACTGCAAAGGTAACAGACTGCTGTGCCCGACTCCTCTGAGTGTGTCACACCTGTCCATGCCTTCTGTCCTGAGCTGAAAGCTGCTCCCCCAATGTCATCAATAAACACCAGTTTATTTGAAGATACATTCTCCACTCTTTCTTAGTAAACCATCTGTCTAGTAATGGTGTTGTTCTCAAATTGCCAAGATACTCAACTCTCAGCGGAAAGGTTTTGTTTATTGTGTTACACCTCAGAATCCCAAGTTAACAGTTTAAACATTCTCACTTGAGCCTCCAAGCTTAGGCTTAGTTCGTTGCTGGCAGGACACTTCTGCTGAGCATACCGGAAGGTTTCATTTACCTGAATTTGGCTAACTTCAGACCATCACTCTCTGCTTACTCTATCCTAAGTCTGCTTTTCTAAGATAAGAAAGGCATTGGGTTAGAAGTAACTGTTGGGGATTTTCATCATATGTATTTTAATCTTTGCAGTCAGATACAATAAATGACAGGTGTAAGAATACTGAAAAACATGTTAAAAGGTCCCATGCTAATTCTAAAAAATCCTGGAAAATTTATTCTTTCTGCCTTAAAGTGCTTCAGCTTTTCAGTAAAAAATTAAATACCCTTAGGAGGTAGCTTTGGAGAGTGGGTGAGACTGCAAAATATTGTACTATTTGTAATTTCTCCCTCTTTTTTTGTATTTTGACTGTTTTTAGGAAAAAATGTAAAGAAGCCCCCAAAATCCTATCTAATTCATGCTGGCCTAGAGCCTCTGACGTTCACTAATATGTTCCCAAGCTGGGAGCACAGGGAAGACATCGCAGAGATCACAGAAATGGTAAATCTTTTCATTGCATAGTCTGTTCCTATTGCTAGTGACTGTGTCTTGTGTTGTCAGTAACACTGGTTGTTGGCACTGTCAAGCCCTAAGACCCAGAGGATAAGCATAGAAAGCACAGTTCAGGAGTCTGCACAGGAAAAAAAAACACCACCACAGCTAAATTCTGACTGGGAATGTGTATATCAGAGGCATTCCTGTTTGATTCTTCATGTAATTTCTCATACTCTTTTTTAGTTAAGAACAGGAGGAAAGTGTTATCTGAATCATATGTGAAATTTCATCAGCTGTGAAATTGTTGTAGTGCAGGGCTGTTGGCCTGTGTGCACACCTGGACGTCCAGCTTTGTGCTCAGGCAGGGCAGGTTATCCCATGCCATCTGCAGATGTCCATGGGAACAGTTGATGCTTTCAGCATTGTAATCCTGTTCTCTGTTTTCTCCTTCCAGGATGCCGAGGTTTCTAATCAGATAATACTTGTAGAGGACGTGCTGGCCAAGCTGTGTAAAACAGTGTATCCATTAGCAGATCTCTTAGCTAGGCCTCTGCCTGAGGGAGTTGATCCACTGAAGCTTGAAATTTACCTTTCAGATGAGGACTTTGAGGTAAGGAGAGAAGAGGTGCACTGTTACTCTGTGCATCTGTGTCTAACCATGTGGGAAAGTCATTTGCTGGTTGTGCTACTTAACAGTTGTTTTTGCTAATAGCACATCCTCTTATTTTAAATGCAGGGTGCATTAGAAATGACAAGAGAGGAGTACAATGCACTGCCATCTTGGAAGCAGGTTAACCTGAAGAAAGCAAAAGGACTTTTCTAAGCTGTGTTTATGGAAGTGAACACTAAAGGGATATCCACTCTCACTTTCTATGTCCTTTAGAAGAATTGTACCCTACATTTACAGAACCAATAAAAATAATCTGAAGTTATTAGTGACTACCTATCTGGAGGTGTGTAATATTAAAAAAGGCCAAGAGAACTCTTTGAAAATGGAATTCGATTTTGACTCTTAAAGGTAATGTGTTTAAGCTCTGATCTCCTATGCACTTAAACAGTAGTTTCTTGAGCTACTGCTGCAGATGTCCTTTGGCTATATACAATACTTGCCATTTTTGTTTTTAAAGAAGTTCTCTTTGTAAAGTGTTATTTTGTTAGTTTGTGGATTACAAAGAATTTATATTTATATAAACACATAGAACAAGTATGTATTTAACAATGCAATATATATTCACTTTCAAGACTTCCATGTCAAAACTACAGAGAAGTATCTGGATGGCAGTTGCTCGTACCGAATTAGCTATACCACCAATATATATCTCCTTTGCATTCTGAAAAGTTTCTCTTTGCAATAGTTAATGAATGGTTCTCAGTGCTGCTTCAGGTGCTAAACTGAACAAAGCGTTTGTATTTATAGCATGGATTTCTCGAGAAACTATGCGAATCAACCTTTATACTTTATTATCCAAAAATGTATAGTGCCTTGTTTTTGTGTACAGTTTATATACAAAAAAAAAAAAAGATTGGTCTGCATTTTGACGATGGCTTAGAACGGTCTCCTATGTTACTTTTATAATAGTAGAAATAAAAACATCTCAGTTTCTAATACTTGTTGTAAACATTAAACATGTCTTTTGTGATATAAGAACCAAAAGTAAAAGCTTCTGAATAAACTCT
Source organism: Picathartes gymnocephalus (assembly GCA_013390045.1). Taxonomy (NCBI): domain Eukaryota; kingdom Metazoa; phylum Chordata; class Aves; order Passeriformes; family Picathartidae; genus Picathartes; species Picathartes gymnocephalus. The sequence continues at coordinate 7,855 of WEKY01058392.1, forward strand.
TAGCAATGCTCCGACTTGTCATTAATTTGTACTGTAATCTGTACTAGCATTGGAACCTTCCATAACATAGTATTTTCTCTAAATATTTTAACCTTAGATGTCTGTGGGTATTGTAGAGAGTTATAATTTGAGAAGCAGATAATGTAGAAAATAATCAATGTATGAGATAAAATTAAGTTGGGCAAAACTTTAATGCTGAATGTTGGAACATGTCAGTGAACACAACTCTTGTATTCTTTAGGTGTCCCTGTTTTATATAGTAAACCAAAATTATTATGCTGGTTTTCAAAATTTGAAAAAATCTTTTAAAACTTTGTGTAATTGGGAGTAAAATTTGAACTGAAAATGAGTATTGTGTCCATTCTTTCAATAAGCACCGAAGACAAATTTGTTTTTACTCAGTTTATTAGGACATTGAATAGACTCTTTGAGTAAATATCTGCTGTGGTTTGAAGTGTTTTTCAGGCATTTGGCATTTCTGTAATAAGCTGTGTGGTTCTTCTCTGGTAGCCTAGTGGGTTTCACATTTTCATTCCTGACTGCATAGCTTTCCTTCTGCCCTGCAACCATTCAGAGCTGCTTCTGGTTTGGGCTGGTACCCATTGTTGCTCTTGTCATTCTTGTAGGCAAGGGACTTGAAGTGGGATTTTTGAATGTATGAGGTGTGGATTTCTGCAAGATCTACAGTAAGTATTGCTCCATAGTAAGGTGAATCTTGTTTTGACAGATGGGTTGGTAAGTTGTAACCAATCCTTTAAGTAAATGAAATAAAAACTTAGAAATGTGCAAGTACTATTCACCTGACATGAGATATTACAGGCGAATTTTCAGCACTGGAGTATTTCCTTTCATGTAGTGGTTTCTGTCAACTGAAATGAAATAACCCAAGAAAATGTTAGGAACAGTATTCAGAGCCAGAATGCTTCTAACATAGACACCAGCAAAAAGCTGTTTAGATGCCAGCTCCTCAGAGGTCCTCAGCTGCCTTCTGCACAGGATACACTGTTAGTTTGAAAATTCAGGGCTTTATAGCGACAAGTTTATTTTTCAAGCACCGAGAGGTTTCCAAAGTCGCTGTTGTATTCATCTAAGTATTTTTGCACCCATATATTTTCCTCTTTCACCCTCTGTGGTGATAAAATCAAGCAGGAATTAGGTTTTGATTATTCATGTTCAGTCTGTACCATGAGGGTAGCAGGTTCCTCTGTTTTGATTTTTCTCTCCAACAGAGAGCTGATTTGAATAGCATGATTGACCTTGTTTTTCCCTCTGGCATGGAAGTATCATTTGCTTTTGTTTCTTGAAAACATTGTCAGTTCTTCAAGTGCTGCTGAAGGGCAACATTCACCCACCTCTAAAGCCTTTAGAATCTCCGCTGAAAGACAAGAAGAGCCAGCAAGGGGGCCACAGGCAGTGAAACAATTCACTGTTGTCAGATCTGAGTTCCTGTAAATTTTACACTATTTCGTATCTGATGGCTCAGTTCCATGAACCAGGATGCACAACCAAACGTTCTACTTGGGTGCTTTGCTCATAACACTGCCTAGGAAAGCTTTAAGGTTTTGCAGAAAATACTTAATTATCCATTGTATACTTGTTACTTATCAAAATTCTTTCCTGAAATGTGAAGCTGACAACAGAAAGCAAGTCAGTGTAAGGCCTTAGATAGACCTGGGGATTATGCTTTAATTTTCTGCTACTTTCCCTCTCCACTATAGGGATGCCATTTATGGTTGGAAATTACAAAGGGCCATTAAAATATTCTTGAACTGGTTTTAGAGCCCTGCACAGGAAGTAGAGCTGAAACATTTCTTGTTTCAGAGGAACAGGGGGTAGAGGGAGAGGGTTAGTTTGGTTGCTTGCCTGGGTTCCTGGTGTTCTCTGCTTGTTTCAAATAGACACCCGAGAACTCCATGTTTAGGTAAAGTGTCTGGTGTAGGGAGTCTGCACATGAAAAAGGTAGTACCTTGAACATGCCATTCTGTGTTTTCTGTCAATCTCATCACTTTCAGACATTGAGCCATGATTATTATCTCCTATGGTTTTAAACTGTCCCATCCTGACTCTTAAAAGTACTGTTCTTTGATTACACAATTATTCCTGGCCACGTAAGGATTTGTTAGCAGTGAAATGGTCTGGAAACATGACATGGCATTAGTACGCCAAAACAGCAAATGAAATGTTATGGCTCAAAAATCTGCTACCTGTATGCTTCAGCCAGAAGAGGAGAGAAAATGGGAAGTAGGTAAAAGGGAAAAAAAACCAAAACTTAACTTTAATCATTTGAGAGAACTTTCTTCTGTCCACCATTGTCCCACTAGTCTCCCAAACAGGTACTTAGCTTAAGAGGAGTTGTGGACCAATGTGCAGGACTGGTGAAAGCTGATTCTGAGCTTCCCTGAAAGCCTATGGTGCTTTTGTGGAAAGGGTCAGTGGCAGGTTGCTGAGTTGAGTCCCAGTGTTTGCTCAGCCCTGCTGGGATAGAAGTTTTGGCTGGTGGGACAGATTCCCCACAGGAGTCAACCCTGCTTGGCTGCACTATGGGGAAGAACAGTTTGACCAGTCTCTGCTTCTAACTCCCAGTCAATGTTCCCATTTTGGATCAAGTAGTAGATCAGGAGAAATAGTTCAACAATATTCTCCAAAGTGCCTGCTTTCCACTGAGGCCCCAGTTCACCTGATGCAGTCTCCCAGTATGATGCTGGTTGCTAACAGCTGATGCTGCAGGGAATTCCCTTTTGGGCACAGGGTAAAGGTTGTGCTCAGGCAGTCAGTACTGGCTCTGAGGACACTTTCCTTCTCACAGGGCAGCAGCATGGGGTTGACCACACAAGCCTGAGATGCTGCCCCAGGGAGATGAACACTTCTAACTTTCCTCCTGAGACTGGATTGGTGAATTGATGGGTGTGAAGGGATTTGGGGTGCAGTTCTTGAAATGCCAGGTTTGTTTTCCCTCCTTTGCTTGCATATGTGTATACCCTGTAAGATTAATGCTGATTTGTGTTGTTTTCATGCAATTTGATTGGTGGAGTAAGAGGAGCACCTGGAGAAACAGCTAATCTGTGAGTAACTCCTGCTGCTGCGGAGGTGAGGTAGAGGTAGCTAAAACTGCCCAAAGAACAGCCTAGAGAGTCAGTGCAGTTTCCTCATTCCTACTGGCTCTGTAGATAAGTTTTGTTGAAATCTGGCTGTGGGATGGTGCTGTCACAGTGTTAGTTTTCCTCTATCTTAATTCAGCTATACTGGCCCTATTATAATAATAATAAAGTATTTTAATAGTGTTTTTTCCTTCACATTAAGCTATGTGTGTATTGTACTGGCTTCTTGCTAGCAGTATTTTTCTGGGCACTGACTTCTGAACTTGGAGGTGAAAAAGTGCAAAACCTGTCCGTGGGACAAAGGCACAGCCCAAATAACCGAGTGGTAAGTACAACTAATCCCAGAAGAAAAGGGATGAAGCCAGTTGTTTTGTGACTCACAGGTGGTCTTAAACTCTGCTTGGCAGCCCCAAGATCAGCTCTGTTATCAAGAATGTTTCATGTGGGATGTTTCCAGTTTGTGAGACTCGGGGGTAGATATGGGGAATGTGCAGCCATATGGCAGGATTTCACTAGCCATTCACCTGGCAGCCCTTTCTCATGGGTTCTCTTCCACATGTCTCTGTGCTCTGGGGTCACCAAGAGCACTGTGGGCTGGGAGCCAGCCCTGCAGGGACTATTCCACCAGCTGGAAAGCCACTGAAGAAGCAGCCCCAACCAGCCCATAATGCTGCATGCTCTAGAGCTGAAGCTAAGTAAATCATCATCTCTCTTTGTGCTGCTCCTAAAGTGCAGCATATTTCAGAGGAATGGTGAGAAAGAGGGAGTACCATACACTGTGCACACCATCATCTTTCCTGAAGCTGAGATATTTTGGCTCTGGGTGCTCCCCGTCCTTTATTCCATAGAGAATTGGTGCAGTCTGCCCAAGTACTCAGGCAGCAGGCATATGAGATCAGCAGCAGGGCAGGCATCTTCACATTTTCATGTCAAATCTTGTGCTATTCACAAGAATGTACAACCCAAGGGGCAAAGATGTCCCCATCCTGTTTCTACAGCCACAGTCATAAGGGCAGGACCATGAGACGTCCCCATGCAGTCCTGATGCACAGACAGTTGCCATCTTGGCAACAGAGTGCCACTTTTATAAAGCTTTCTAAATCACTCCTGCTCAGTGTTGCCTCTTGGACTAGCAGAGAATGTATTTTCATAGCAAGGACCAGACTCTGGGCAAATTTCTTACATTCTGTTGCTAAAAGAGATGATATTTATGTAAAAGAAACAGGTTCGTTTTCTGCTGTCTTGCAAGAAAGTGGGGTATGTGAAGAAAACTTTCCTTTATCTATTCAAAGAGAAGACAGAGTCAGTTGTAGAGATTCATGGTAAAAGGTACTGATTGTGCACCTGAGGTCCTTGGCTCTGCTACATGTGTCTGCACACGTACACAGTCCAGGCCCGGTGCTGGCAAACCCTTGCAGTTGTGCATTTCTACATTTCTGGCTCTACCAAGCCAGCCAAGCTGGAAGGGGCCTTGAGGAGCTGCCTGCACCACAGCTGCAAAAGTTACCTAAACCACCCCAGAGTTCTGCTCTCTCCTCTGCAGGAACCTGCCCGTGGAATTGCAAAGTTATTGAACCAGAGAAAAGTCCTAGAGTACATGCACTGCTGAAGAAGCAAGAGAAGTCAGGAGGAAGCAATCTGTAGTGACCCCATTTGCTATTTTACTAACTGATACCTGTTCAGCTTCAATTTTACACTTCCCTGTCTCCCTCTGCAGCCTGTGTTCCAGGCTGTGCTAACTAGCACATTCATTTTCCCGTGGCAATTGCTGAGCCACTTGCACTTGGTAGCAGAACACTGATACTCAATTCCTTTAATTTAGAAATGTGCTGTATAAACTGTTAACTGTTTGCACATGTGGCTATTAATTGTCTTTAAGCAGCCAGTAAACATATCATAACCTCAATACAATCACTACCCTTGGTCATGGCAACTGCCTGTGAGGAAAGGCACCTGCTTCCTACTCCCAAAATTGGATGCTGTAAATAATAACGTTGTTGAAGTGGTAACACTTTATTATTAGTGCCTCTGTTTGCTCACTCTATAAAGTGGTCATGACTTATAGACAGAAAAGTAATTGATTTGGCTTGGTTTATCTACAGGGTCCCAGGCAATATTTTATCGTTTCACTTCTAAAGCTGTTTTTGAACTTAAGTCATTCATGTAAGTAATTTCCAAGTAAAATCTCTGCTAGTTCTAGTGCTTCTTCTTTTTCCCACTCTGACTGCTATCCTCAAACTGAAGTTTTACAATTTAAATATGTGGGTGTTTTTTTAAACAATTATAACTTTCATATTTGAGGAATATGATTGCTGGTAGCTTGCTGCACTGTAGTAGGGGTTGTATTTCCCCCTACACCCCACCCCACCATCACCAGCCCAGTTCTTTCCAAGTGGTTTATTAGTGATCTGGGAAATACGATCCTCTATTTCAGAAAAGATTTTCAAAATTCGGCTACAAACCAGAAGCAGAACCATACTGCACCACACCAGTGCAATAAATACTAAGAAGGTTGAACGTTTCACAAAAGGAAAACTACCAGAAAGATTTTGAGGTTTTGACTTCAACCAGAAGCCTCTGGTTTACTTTACTACTAAAATTTCCAGCAAAACAGACTTAATTTTTGCAATGCTTTTTGTCTTAGAGCTGTGCATTCTGCCAAGACATGGCTGCTGGATGAGCAAAGACTTCCAAGACAGTCTCTGCAGTAACAGATGCAGGACTGAAGGCTGGAAGTGATATGAAGTGTAGAAGGTCCAACCAAAATTACACGGGGCAGCAACAGGAATGACTTTTGAAAATCCTGAGTCTGAGCAACAGAGGGACAAGTTGGAGCCCTTCACAAATGACCTGTGAAGATGAGATCCTCTGGAACTGCTGGTCTTGGTACCAGTTTGGACAAATGCCACTGTAGGAAATCTACAGTTTATCTTTAAAATGTATGCAAAGACTCCGTAATGTGAGGTTTATTAAGAGCCCTTATTGGTTGGACAAATAAAATACCACTGCCCCAACACACCTCACTTGTTGATGTTCATACACCGTAAGACCAAATGCTAGAAGAATATGTGGTTTTGTATTTTGAGGATCTTACCACATCTGCCTCATTCCTGATGACACAGAAGCAGCAGTGGCCTGTGAGAGCCTGGTAGCAGCAGATTTGCTTCCATGTTCTGTCTCTAGAATGAGATGGTCCTTATCAAACACAACCAAGTGTGGAAGTAGAGCTTCTCAAAGCACATGTGCATGTGGCCTCCCTGCTCTGTCACACGAGAGATCTCTTGAGGGTTGGTTCTTTATGAAGGCCTCCCCTTTTTTAGGCAAATTCTCCAGAAGCGTTAGAAAACCTTTAAAACAGCATTTTTCAAAGAAGGGACTGAGCAGTGTGTGGGAAAGCAGACAGAGCCGAGGAAAGGCCGGTAGAGGATGTATGCTAATGAGGAAACTGTCCTGGTAGATGGGATAATGATTGAGCCTTCTTAGGAGAGAAGACATGAGGAAAAACCACTGGGAAAGTGCCAGAACAGAGTGATTAAAAGTCCTTTCATTTTATATTACGAAGTGGCTGAAGACTGCCAGCCGAATTTGAATTTAATGAGAGCTTGTCCTTGTCCCACGTTCATGCTGCATCACAATAGTCACGGCCGCCGGAACCTGCGAGGGCAGGTGCCTGGCTGTGCGACGAGCGGCTGCTGCACCACGCAGAGCGCGCCGGCGGTGCCTCCTGTGCCGCGCAGTAACGCGGCTCGGCGGGCAGGGCGCTCTGCTGCTGCTGGCCCGTCCCCACCTCTGCTCACTCCGGGCGGCCCGACGGCCGAGACCATCTTCCCCGCCGAGGCTCACCCGCTCCTCTGGCCGAACCTGAGCTGGACCCAGGTTGCTGGGTTGCCGCGGGGCACTTCACCGGGTGCCCCCCATCTGGCCAAGCGTTTACAAGCGCCGGTGCAGGGCTGCGACAGGGACACGCAGGAGCCTCTCGCCGCAGCGCGGGGGGTCCGTGCTACAGGACTGAGCGGCCGATCGCTCGGGCTGTGCGCTGCCGGCCACCCTTTCCCCTCATGCCGCCGCACGGGCCCGGGAAGCAACTTCTGGGCCGGCGTTAAGCCCCGCGGGCCGCCTCAGCCCGGCCTCGGCTTTTCACTCCTGGGCGCCGCCGCCATGTGGCCCCGCGACCGGCAGGGGGCGCCGCGCCGCCGCCCGCGGGCCCGGGCTG
>WEKY01058392.1:15339-50044 GCA_013390045.1 Picathartes gymnocephalus
CCGGCCATGGCCACAGGCCCCGGGCGAGCTTGGTGTGAGCAGCGCCGGCCATGGCCACAGGCCCCGGGCGAGCTTGGTGTGAGCAGCCCCAGTCACAGCTCTGCCCTGCGTCGCAAACAGGGGCTGCTACTGCCTTCCCAACGGGGCCCTCCTTCTGTACCAGCTCATGGCTGCGTGCACTGGGCTCCGTGCCTGGGTCGGCCTCAGGCCGGCGGGGTGGCAGAGCAGTCCCACAGCCCGACGCTGGCCGCCGTGTGACCCTGGCACTACACTACGAAAGGGCTGCACCAGCCCCTCGTCAAAAGCCTTTAGCAGCCGCATTTGCCCCCCTGACCTCCCACCGGGGTGTCAGACTTCCCCTGACCTAACCTTCTCCCCATGCAGGCATATCCCAGCCTGGAGATGAGAGCTGTGGTTGGCATGAACCACGTTCCTTCATGCAGAAGCACACCGAAAGAGCAAAACTGTACTTTGGCTGTGAGAAATGTAGTGGCCCGTTGGGGACCATAGCACAGGGCACAAAGGAGAGGTAAGAGGACTGAGTCCCAGCTGTCACCATCACTTCAGCGGGCAGTTTTGGGGACGAGCATTTTCCCTGACAGCTGATTATCTGGTAGCTGGTCTAAGCAAGCCAGCGCTGAGGTCCTGTTTCATGTGGCAGCTCTGGAAATGACCTCGTGGCACACCCAGGGTTTTGTGGCATTCCCTGCTCTGGAGTAATTGTGGAGAGCATGGCTCCTCTTTTCCTCTCCCTTAGGACCCAATACTTTGGGCCAACCAGGCTGTGGCTGTGCACAGAGGCACATCCCAAATGCCAGGTTTTAGGGAATTTGTGATGGCTATGTGTCAGTAAGGAAGATCCACATCGCCCTCCTCCAGCTCCACCAACCACAAACCCACACACGCTTCTAATGGTTCTTCCCTACTCTAGCAAAACAGTTGGCACATTGACTAGAGGAGCGGCAGCTTGCAGCTGGCACAGATCAGCCATGACTCACTGGCCTCAGTGGCTTCACTTTGAACTTGCTCACTTGTCGCCTCTTCCTTTCCCCCTTCTCACAGAGCTGCACAAAGAGAGCTGCCAGGGCTGCCCACCACCCCAGCGGGCACCTCTCACTTTGCCAAGCAGGGCCCCCCCCCATGCCCCCTTCTTGCCACCCCCCCAGCCGCTTTGCCCCCATCACCATTGTATTCACTTGCCTTTGAAATTGACAGGAGACATCAGCTATGCTCAGATGATGAAAAGAGAGGGAGAAGCACCTGCTCACGTTTGGGACTTGGCTTTAGAGCTTGTGCTTGTGCTGAATACATGCACCCTTATTTGGGTGCTTGGATGCAGAAGAGTTGGGGGGGGCTTTTATTCAGCTGCTGAAATATTCAGCGGGATCACAGTGCAGCAGTTTGCAGAGAAACCACCTCTCCCATCCTCACACCACCCCTCTCCAAAAAAGGTATTATGTTTTAAGCACTTTATATGCTGAATGCTCAAGTGTTTTTTACCTTACAATGGGAGCACTGTTAGGATGGGCTAAATGGACTAACCAAGAGCAGCCTTCTTGCCCCATTACACAGTGATAGTGTTAGTTACCTGCATACATCATGTCTCCTGAAAGAATTTTGGAACCACACAATTTCAACCTGTAAGACACATTTGGATACCTAGGAGAAGTCAGGCAGTCTCTAATATCAAGTGAGAAGGAAAGGACATTTTTCCAAAGCATGGGAACCAGTAGAGTGAGAGTGAACTACTTGGGACAGATGGTTGTTGGCAGTTTCCTTGCTTGCTTCCAAAGCGTAGATCCAAATGAGCAACCAAAACGAGCTTGGACTTTCTTCCCTCTCACTTCTATGACTTTCTCATGGGGAGGGAGGTGGGTCCAGCACATCTAGCCTGAAGCAAGATAGTGGTTATGAGCCCTGCGCAGCCCAAGCCAGGCAGCAGCCCAGGGCTGCCCATGCACAGTTGGTAGCAACACAAGGTGTAGCCTGGTGTCACACAGGCGCAGCAGTGGGTCTGATGGCAGGACTGACGCATTCGCCTGGCATTGCACCTGAGGTAATAAGCCTTGGGTTTGTTAGCTTGGGCACAGCACTGCACTGACATCAGGGGACCTGCTTTAGTTCCCAGCCCACCAACTGGGATGCCTCTGGGCTGTTTTTCCTGATTCTGGCACTGGGTAAGCACAGACAATTTGAGGGCCAAGAAAGTGACATCATTCAAAGTCCCCCTTCCTTACTTTCTGTAACACTTATAAGGCTGAAGCCCCGGTAGTTCCTCAGCTTTTGCTCCTACCTCCATCACAGGAGGAGATGGCCAGGAATGGGCAAGCTAAGGAAGGGCATGGGAGCAGCTATGAATGACCTTGTCACTGTGCCCACTGCAGTGCCCTGCCTGCCCACTCTTCCTTTTATCCATTTTCAGCCATCAGACTTGCAGAGCATCTTGCACCTGAATCCACCTCATGGCTCTACACAGCAGCTATGGGAAGGTTTGGGAAATCAATCACCTCTGCTCAGATCTATAGACAGCAGAACTCTGTTTCAGCTGCTGGATTCCAGGATTGGAGTCACCTCGTCCAAAAGGCAACAGGCATATTGTCAGGTGAATTGTATCCATAAGGTTTTTCCCTTACACCACTAACTGTATAGGAGCCCATGGCTCCACTAGAGAGTGGAGGGAGGAATCCCACTATTGGAATCCACAGGTGTTTAAGTTTTCCCAGTAACCCAGGGCCCTGCACTGGATGTCTGCCCTAAGCCCTTCCTATTGCAGCAGGACTCCTCAGATTCCTGCCTGGAGCAGTGCAGGATGTCCCTCTCCCCTCCCTGAGAGACCTGAAGGCACAGGAGTCTTCACTAATGACCTATGCACAAGAAACACCAGAACTGGCTGTGATTAGGCTGGTGGAGGCAGCACTATCTTGCCCTTGCCCATTAACACCGTTTTTGCAGCTAAGGAGAAATTTGGGGATGATGTCTGAACTGACAGGCTTCAGAGTCATTACCTTCTAGATGATCTTCCTGACCATCTGATGTCAGTCTGCTGGAGCAGGGGGAAATTGGAGGGAACCAGGCTCATGCAGGGGAAGTTGGGCAGGTGACTCCTGTGTCACTTCTGTGCTGGCTATTAAGGGTCTGTGGGCAACATCCATCAGCTGCTCCATGGAGCTGACCCTGCCTGCCCCGTATCAGGCAGCTGGGTACCAGAAACACTGCATGGAGTGAGTCTGACTTGGTAAATATTAGTTGCAGAGTCATGTGTGATCTAGTGAAATGTAAGCAGTTTCCTGCTAAACAGCCCCTTTTCTAAAAGCTGGGGTGGTGAAGTTAGGAACACTCACTTTGTGCCAGGAGACATGATGTCTCAGTCATTGAGTGGGGAAAAAGCCCCAAGGAATTTGAGCAGTGCAATGATAAAAGGCTATGAACAGCTGCTGAAAGCATTCATGAACCAGGAGTAACTTTACATAAAGAACTAAAACAGAAATAAAGCCTGGTTTGATTAAATGGTTGGATTCAGGAGAGCAGGTCACCTCCTGGAAAGCAACTTATGTACGTGTGAGATGATTCAGGCTATTTCTGAAGAGGGAAAATATGCAACAGCTTCCTGGCTAAAGCACAGGCCACCCCACTCCCAAGTAAGGCCACAGGCTCACAGTGACCCTTGTCATCGCTCCTTCAGTCCCTGTACTCTCAGGGAATACTAATGCTCCTCTGCCTGGTCTCTGCCTCCAAAGCTAACATACACACACACACACGTGCACGTACGCATGCAAACAGCTCCCAAATTGGTAAGATTCATTCACCTACACAAAAGCAATTTCAATGGTGAAATTCAAAGATGGTGAACCTTTCCACTCTTGGTCAGATCATGCCCAAAACTTCATTCCTTAGGTTCCTTCATTCCAACACAGTGGCCAAAATACCTGATTAAAACTATAAGTACTTGGCATCTGAAAATCAGGACACATCCATTTTTGCGTCTAACCTCAAATAATTGCTTGGAAATAATACCTGATGATCCCCCCTGAGGACCTAAGGGCACCTTGCAAGTCACTGCAGGAGATGGAAACCTTCCAGCCCCTGTGACCACATGGGTCAGCTGGCAACCGCTGCTGATCCTGCCCACATAACCAGGTGTGCTGGAAAAAGCAAAGCTCTTTGCTAACTCGCAGTTTGTCACTATGACTTGCGAGAGGCGGGATCTTGTGGCCTGGGTGATTTCTTTGCAAAATAGCTGGCAGAGAGCCTGGATACACATCCTGGCTCATATCTGCTTTCGCTGAAATTTGGCCCAAGCAGTCAAAAGTAAATGAGGGAGGATGTAGCAATAATATGGGGGAAGCTGGAGAGGTTGGAAATGTGTGCAGGAAATAACCGAATTAGATTGTGCCTGGGAAAACCAAAGTTAATATATTTGGGAAAATAGTCTGAAACACTACTGCTCAATGGGACAGAGAAACCTGGAAAGCAGGAACATCAATTAGCAGCCCACTGCTGCACCATGGGCCAGGATAGGCCCATGTGATTTGGGGCTGCCCACTGAGGTATCTCAGTGCAGAATTGGGTGTGCTGGGTCTGCAGCAGGGCTGCTGCCATTGTTACTGTGCACCCCAGGCCTGGGGTGATACAGACAGGCTGAAGGCTTTCAGAGAGCACCACATCAGAGATGAAAGGTGGGAGGGAACAGCTGGATGAGGAAAGCCTGAAAGAATTCTGCATAAACAACTTTTCCAAATAGTGACTAAAGAAGAAGGATATGATAACCCTCTGCAAGTATTTGAAGGCTATAAACACCAAGTGTGGCTCATGTGGGATAAGATTAGATGTAATGGGATAAATGTATGGACGGGGAAAAATTTTTATGCAAGGACACAGGTACAAAGTAATAGAAGGTGGTTTCCCAAAGGAGGGGTGGAAGTCTAATTGGTGTACACAAAACTGTTACAGGTAGAAAAAGAAAACAAGGCCATGTGCTTTTGGGGCAGTTCAGCAAAGGAGAAATGGATAAGGTAGGTCCTTTACCTTCAAGTCTTTTGCTGTAAGGCCTGTTGTTCTGTAGAAAAGAAAAACTCATATTCATCACCTTGCTTAAAATCCCTACCAGAAGCAAGCTGAGTACAAAAATAGGTAACAAGACTCTTTTTCCACAGTGGTGAAGAACATTGCTCATCACAGTCTGGAACTTTCCTTGCTTGTACAATGAAGGAGGTGTGGCATCCTGCTTTGCATGGGTTTTGTGGAGGATGGCCCAGAGGACGTAAAAAGTGATAGTTAACTGCAGTCAGCTATCACCTATGTCATTGGCAGCACCCTGGCCGTGGTGAGGTGACTTCATCCCACACTGCATTCTTCGTGGAAATTAGCATGCAACATATTGGGAGTGTTTGTTGGCCAGGTACCTGGGGACCAAGCTCTAATTAATTCCTGCGATTGCAGTGAAAATCAAACCACGGAAGGGTCACTCCTGTTTTACTGCTAATTTTTCTTCACAGTAGAAGTGAGGCACAATTTTTCACCTCAAGTTTATTCAGACCCTTTGGAGGCTCTCTCTTGTAGGCATTTTAAAGGAAAAAAATCAGGACTTGGATGCAGTCTTATCACCTGCCAATTGCTCTCTCCATTCCAGTCAGTATAAAGCTAGGCAGAAAAGGGCGTTTTTTTCCTACTCTGTCTCTCTCTTCCTCTCCCATTCCTCTAAATCTGTGTAATCTATATAGGCCAGGGTATTCAGTGCTGCTCAGACCCTGTATTTTGGCTCATTAAAATGTCAGATTTGCCACTGCACACCGAAGATGCTCATTCCAATTGACATCAATGGACAATGAAATCAGTGGGATTTGGGGAAGTAGAAAAAGCCCACAACTTTCTTTATGATGAGATTAGTGATCAAAGTAGCTTTAAATTACGTTAAACTCCTCCCATGTCATTAAGCAGAGTTGTTGGGCTGTCCAGCCTAACACAAGCACATGAACATTTCACTAAGTTTTCTTGTGTGACTTGGGAAGAAAACATGTCTGACACTCACCTGTGCTCTGCTGATGAGCTGTGCCAAGGCTTTTGTGCTGCTGGTGATCGGTAAAACATGAGGAAAATTGATTTTGCTGCTGTGTTTCCAAGTTTTATAATGCATCCCTGCCTTTTAATGCCATTTATTAAATGGTTTTATTAAACCATTTAATAAAAACATAGTAAAGTGGAAAATAAATCGTTCTGAGAGAAGCTCAAGGTGATCTGAAACTCAAGCACAACAAAGCTGTCACTTAGCTTCTCTGGGACAAAACCCTTCCTTCCCTTATTTTCAGACTGCAGAATTTACTAAGCAGCTACTACAAACTCTTTTACCTAGTTGCTTCCAAACCTTATCTAAGGTGTTTCTTATGTGTAAGACTGCTCACAGAAGTAATGCACAGCCTGAAAATAAGCTTTGATAAGAGCTAAAATTACAGTTTGGAAAACTGTACTATTGCTGTCTGTCACATTCCTCACATAAAAGGATCTTTGTACTTTCACATTCAGAAAAATACATGCGTTGCCTATAGATGAAGCTTTTATACCCCCAAATATGTCTAATAATATTTCTAGTTTAATTCTGGAAATTATTTTAATGAGGACTGTCTCTCTTCTAATATACCAATATAACAGGAGCTCATGAAATATAATCAAAAGGTTTCTCATGTAATAAATCATTGTAATATTTTATTATGTGTGAAAGAGCTGCTCAGCTTTTCTAAGTATCCCATACATGAATTACTTTCCCAGGATACTACGGAGGAGCTGTATTTTCTCCGAAGAAAAGCAAAGTGGTCATGTTTCTACTTCAGTTCTCATTTTCTGCTGCACCAGATATATCTGAGGTTGGGGCTGGCATGGGCAGCAGTGCTGCTCCAGTGCAGACATGGACACAGGCTCCTTGGAGAGTTCTCAAATAAGTGCTAAAAAGAGGCAGTGCATGTGTGACACAAGGCATTTAATTAGCATGTTAAATACTCACATGTGCGTTTCAAAGTGGTGGCAGCTGAGCAGGAAAGCAGCCTCACACACGGTTTGAAGGAAACAATCATATTTGCAAATGTTGTTTTTTTTTTTCCCCCTAAGTTGACTGTTGTTTTTTGGACAGTAAAGGGAAATCTGGTTTTTTGGAAGCAGAACATACATTGAAGTCCTGTATTAAATCATCTGGCTGAACTGCAACTGCTGAAGGCTATGGTAAGAACTTGCCAGCTTCTTTTGAAAAGCACTGTCTTGTTCTGGACATGGTTTGGGCTATACAAGTTTATTGCAAATGCTGAACTCTGTCCCATAGGGTAGGGGCACACACTCCAGCCTATATCATTGCAGATTTCTGGGACACTGAAAGGCTGCCAGAACAAGTTATCTTGCTCCACCTGGACCCAAGTGAAATGGAGATTTCTCTCATTGATTCGTCAACATCTCAGCCAGATGAACTTGGAAACTCAACTTGCCAAATTCACACAGTTTGAGAAGGTTCACATTAAATCTATGCAAACTGACTGTGCTTTCCAGAGCTTCTCCTGGCATTATTCCTGTAGCAAACCCTTCCAGTTCCATTGGCTCAAAAGCCTGACAAAATAAATTCTAAGTAAAGTGCCTCCTTAGTTAGAAAAGTTCCATTCCTTTAGCCGTTACCTGGTGTGAAGCTGGCCCAGCACATACTAACTCATTTCTCCCTTTTGGGCCACCTTCACTTGCAGGCCAAGGAGCAGTGTCCTGTGCAGGCAACAGAGGGCAAGCAGGTATCTACCTCACCTGATACTGGCTAGACACAGGCATGGTGCCCCTGCAGCCTCTGCTGCCCTGCAAACATTTGCACCTGGGCCATAAAGGACTCACACTTAAAAAAAAAAACCACAAGGAAAACAAAAAAAATCCAAACAAACGCATCACCGCACCAAGTCCGATTTTAGAGACACCAGGAGTTGTTTTAAGTGTAACCATGGGTGTAGAAATTGTAAAGAACTTCTCCCCCAGCTCTGCTGCATCAGAGCACCACTGATTGGGGGAGCAGGAGTGCAGCCTCGTGGGCAGGTGCTCCAGAGGCCCAGGGAAAGGGAATTAATGCTCCTTTGGACTTTATGTTCTGCCACACTCCCTTTCCCAGTATTGTGGAGTGGCAGCCAAAAGCAAAGCTGCTGCCACTGGGGAAGAGGGACCTGTAGTGACTGTACAAGAGGAAACAGTTTTGGCCAGTAAGAGGGAGGGTTTAGGCTGGACATCAGGATGAAACTTTGTATGATGAGGGTGGAACAGGCTGCCCAGAGAAGTTGTAGATGCCCTGGCCCTGGGAGTGTACAAGGTCAGGTTGGATGAGGCTTTGAGCAACCTGATCAAGAGAAAGATATCCCTGCCCATGGCAGGAGGGTTGGACTTCCAACCCAAACTGTGCTGTGATTCTTAGAGCCACTGCCACAGAGTGCCAGTGAGAGTGGAGTTGAGGGGCTGGATACGTTGCAGGATTGGGCCAGGCATAGAGACAAGACCCTGCAAGGCAGTCTTAATCAGGCATGTTTTGGTCATTGAATACTGGCCATTTGGACACAATGCACTCTAAAAACATATTAGATGTCAAGGTCCTGGCAGCTGGAAGCTAATGAAAATGAGAAGACACCTGGGGAAATCTGAGAGCAGCAAGAAAACAGGAGGCTGGAGACAAAACTGCAATTTTTAAATCCCTGTCTTCTCTAGAGTTTCACAGTCTGCTGGGTTTGGCCTAAGTTGACATGAAAGATCTGGTGTGTTTCCTGTTACACGTGAAAAATGACATACACACCAGTAACATCAATATTATTATAATTTTTTTAATCGGAATTCACATGTAATTTTTACTAAAAATATGTATTTTGAGATTTATAGTTCATCTTACCCTGGGTTTTCTCATTGAGCATGACCAGAGTTTTGGGAAGAGTGATGAGATACTGCACCTCCAGGCAATGCCCATCACTGCCCAGAGTTAAGTCAGTAGTGCCAATGGGCCACCTGCATCTTTAATAATGTCAGGCAGCTTCAAAACACTGACATCTGTTTGTGAAGTTTAAAGTTTAAGTGATTTCTCAGATATGCAAGTGAACACTCTCTACCTGGAACCTTGCTTGGAAAATATTTGACATTTCTATAGCAGGCATTTGCTCACTTAGGAAAAAATTATCCAGAGAAAATAAGGGCTTTGCTGCTAAGCCAATTCTTACACACACCACAAGTGAGCTCCCCTATCCTCTCTTTTCTTTACATTGTCATGTTTCTACGAGAGAGAGATACACCACCACCATCAGTCTGCTCATAGGCTTTTCCCTCCTGCAGGAACTCTGCTCCACTGCTTATACACTGGCATGTTTTGTTTTATTTTTGCTTGACAACTCCCTATCAAAACAGTAAAATTGGGGGATTTTTGATTATTTAACTAAGGATACATTTAATTGCTCAATAATGTAACAAATCTTGTAATGGGATTTGAATTTTTGCTCAAAAACCAAAATCACTGGCAGAAGTTCAGTATTTCTTACATTTTAAGCACACCTTTTTACAGTGTTTTTACAGTATTTTAAAGGGTCTCATCTTTTTTTTTTAATAGCTTTGTGGGGATTGGGTCATATAATAACATGAAGACGGATAAAATCCAATCCAGATCAGCTGCTATTACAGAAACAAATCAGACAGGGTTGGGGTTTTTTTGTTCTCTTTACTCAAAACAAGAAACAGGGCTGGAGCTGCATTGGCTGCCAGTGAGTCAGAGGTTAACCCCAACATATCAAATCTGTGACTGGGTTCATCTTTCCCCACAAGGCCAAGAAGGGCATGCATATTGAAGTCATGCAGACTCATCCATGCATGGAGAGAGCAAGACTGCTGTGCCTGGCTATATAACAAAAACATCAAACTTGCCCCATACATCAGAGCAGGGTGTTTGGTGCTGAGCTGGTTAGAAAGCCAGGCTGGAATCAGCACCCTGCTCTCTCAGCAGCTCCAGCATTCAGCAGTTTGTCAAACCAGACCCTCATGTTTAACTAAATCACAGCAGCAGCACCAGCAACTCCAGTGCAGGTCTGGGGGGAGCTCCCATGCCTGCTCTCCCCACCATGGCTTTTCCAGCTCCAGCCCTGCTGCAGCCCCCATGCATCAGCACTGGGGAGCAGAGCCTGATACACAGCATGCTTCAAAACGCATATTTCTTCCTTATAAAAACATAGAACAAGATATTTGGCTTCTGTTACCAGAAGCTTGGGGTATAATTAATCCACCCTATCTTGCATTTTTAATTATGTCTGCACTTAAGTATCCAAGTCTTTCACAACCCCAATAATTTTAAGATGCAGGGAAAATATTACAACCATTTTTACAGGGAGAGAGGGTGTGGCATAGAGCCTCTGAGTAAGTAGGCCAAATTTCAGAGAAAACCTGGAGCATGATTGAGGACAGAACCCAGATGTACCCAGGCTCATGCTTCATTTTAATACAGCACTAGGATCCCTCTCACTCATGATGCCAGTACAATGGTATTTCCTCTCCTGGAATGGTGTGTTCAACTTTGGCCAGCAACTCTCTCTCTGAGAAGTCAGATATAGAGAGGGAGAAACAGACCAGAGAACTACAACCAAGACAAGTTCCCTTGTGCAGAGGATCTCCATACAAGGCAAGGAAGAAGTACAGGGGCCTATAGAGGACTGTGAGGTGCTCTGTGCCTGGCGGAGCAGTGGGCAGATCAGCAAGCTGACAGTACGGGGCTGGACTTCACCCAGCCACAGGATAGGAGGGCTTGGTGATGGAATTTGGGGTCAGCTGGGGTCTCTGTTTTGCAGTGAGCCCTTTAATGCTTAAGGGTTTGCCTACCAGGCTGGGGGGAACTTTGGCAGGGTGTTTTAAAATGCAGGTCTGACATGTGTCAGCTGCCTTAAGCTAACTCCCCAGGTCAGCCCAAGTGCAAGGCAGAGCACTTGTGAGTGGCTGTTCCAAAGGTGCTCTTAGACCTCTTGCTTACAGGTAGTTTGTGACAGTATCATGGGTATATAGAATCATAGAATTGTTTGGGTTGGAAGGGACCTTAAAAATCATGTAGTTCCAAACCCCCTGCCATAAGCAGGGATGCCACTCACTAGATCAGGTTGCTCAGAGCATCATCTAACATCCTGGAACATTTTCAGGGATGGAAGGATGGGGCACGACCTCTTTGGGAACCTGTTCCAGTGCTTTACCATCCTCTGAGTAAAGAATTTCTTCCTAACATCTAATCTAAATGTGCCCTCTTTCAGTTTAAAACGGAATTTTGTTTGTCCCTTGTCCTGGCACTATCTGCCCATGTAAGAAGTCCCTCCCCCTCCTTTTTAGAAACCCTCTTTAGGTACTAGAAGTTGGTATAAGGTCTCCCTGAAGCTTTGCCTTTTTCAGGCTGAAAAGTTCCAACTTTCTCAGCCTCCTCTTTGTAGGAGAGATGCTTTATCATGGTTTAAGCCCAGATGGAAATTAAGCACCACTCAGCCACTCATTCACCCCCTCCCTTTTCTCTTCATCCTCCCCCGGTGGAACAAGGAGGACTGAAGTAAAACTGGTATGTTGAGATCAGAACAGTTCAAGAATTGAAAATTAGGTAAAATACAATAATAATGATAAATAGTGATAGTAAAAAGGAAACAAACAAGTGATGCACAGTGCAAGTGTTCAATGCCTGCTGACCAATGCCAGACCACCTTCCTGAATCCAGACTGACAGTGCTTCCCGGTAACTCCCAGCAGTTTACATACTGGGCATGACATTCTGGGCTGTGGAATACCCTTTAGGTCAGTTCAGGTCACCTGTCACAGCTATGCTCCCTCCCAGTTTCTTTTGCATACCTCCTTACTGGCAGAGCATGAGACAAGGAGGAAAAGAAATGTCCTTGACTTAGGATAAACAGGACTCAGCAAAAACCCAAACATCAGTGTGTGATCAGCACCATTCTCATTCTGAATCCAAAACACAGCACTGTAACAGCTACTAAGGAGAAATTAATTCTACCCTGCCTGTAACCAGGACAGTGCTCCAGCCCTCTGACCATCTTTATGGCCCTCCTCTGGACCTGTTCCAGTAGATCCACATCTTTCTTGTGTTGAGGACCTGGATGCATCCCCAAACCTGGATGCAGTACTCCATGTGCTCCAGTATATCTAGGTACACAAGGGCAGAGTAGAGGGGGAAAATCACCTCCCTTGACCTGCTGGCCACACTTCTTTTAATGCAACTCAGGTTTGGCTTTCTGGCCTGCAAGCCCACACTGTTGTCTCATGTCTAGCTTTTCATTCATATGTGTCATGATAAATATGCTGTGAAGTCCCACTTTAGTACTACATACAATGGTCCTGGCAGACATAAGCCCTTAGGCAAGAAGAGCAAATCTCAGCTTTATCAAACGTGAAGACCCTCACATGCACCGTGGTGGTAGAAATGCAAAGTATTCTTTTTTCAAGCCTTTGTAATTCCAGAATGACCTGTATTAAGTACCCTGGCCCTTACAGCAATGGCAAAATGACATCTACTCATAGAAAGAATTTAAAAACTTCAAAGACTTGAAAAATAGACCCCATTGAGTGTGTTAGGGAAAAACTGCCCAGGAAGACTTGAAAAAATTTAGGAGATCTTTTGACCCTGTATAATTACTTCACAGAGCTCTTCTAGTTCATGCTTGCAGCCATGCGTCCAAATATTAGAGCTGTGAAGATGCACAGTTTTACTGAGGACACTGTTTTTTGACTGCAGGCCTGCGTAAGAAGCACTAAAATGCAAGTACACTGTGCAATGTGCTGCAAGGTAGCTGAGCAGATCTCACATCCCAGGTTTGGAAAATGATTGCCTCTACAGTGCAGGGCAGGACCTGATGGGCCCCCTCACCCCAGCTGGCTGCAGGGCTGCATCCTCTAGGTAGCAGTGAGCCTGTGCAGGAGCAGGCAGCACACAGCCCATGCCACACCTGATTTATGAGCAGTGCATGTCGCACCCTGCTCTTCTTCCTGCCTGCCTTGCAAAGTGTTGTGACCGCTGCCTTCAGCCACACATGAGGAAGTAAATGAAGCCATGCCTGACATCCTGATGGAGGCTGTGGTGTGCTCTGTGCAGAGCTGTCAGACAGACCTTGGTGTGACGGTGGCATTATGAAAAGCTGCCTTCATCTGGCAGACACAGAGACTGGCACCACTGGAGATGTGCCATGGCCTTCAATGAGGCAAAGCTGCCCAGGACCATACCCAGCATCCCCAGGTGGCTGCAGACACAGGTGCCAAACCAGATACGGTCACACCATCAGCATTTTTGCTCACTCAGATATGCCTGGCAGTCCTACCAGGCTTTTTGGACCATGCTGGACAAAAATTAAGCTCCTCAAGGAGTTTGGCCCCCAGATGAGTGTCTTTTCAGGGCATTCTTCATTCTTCCCAGACACAGACTGTGAAATGTCATCTCCCAGGTACTTTTCTTAGGCAGCTCTTTGCTGTAGCTGTGCCACTGCATGGGGGTATAATGAACTTGGCAATGGGCACAGTCAGTAGACAGACAGGATGAGTGCCTTAAGCTCAAGGCTGTCAGGCAGAGATGGTTCAGCCCTCCAGCAGCAGAGTAGCTCTGGATTGTCAGCTCTTGACTCTAATTTTGGAGGTGGGGGACGCCAGGAGAGCCCAGAGATGCATCAGAGCCCAGGGCTGCTTCATGTTTTTGATCCCAAACACCATGAATTACAAAGGCACCCTCTCTTCCACAATATCCAGATTCCTCATTGCCTCTGGAGGCCCAGGTGACCTTGCCTGACACCATGTCCTTTGACTTGTATCTTCATCTCCAAGCAGTCCTGCTTTCCATCAGGGCATGCATAGTGGTCTTAGCAATTTTTTCTCTCCTTAAAGCTAGAGGCCGTCTGTGAGAAAGCATCTCTTCCCACATCTGCAGGTTTTGTACTCACTTTGAAATCTGAGATATATTTATGGTTCTGCTCCACTGCTTTGTGCACATATTAATGTGAATGTGGGAATTCCATGCAACTTGAGACAGAGATTCCCTTTGGTAACCACATCCATGATCTGCCTTAACCCTGTAGCTTAGTGATCTCTTGGCAGCCTGTATGACCCATTGTTAGTTTGGACAGATCTTTCCTCTACCACTTACCATCTCATCCTCCTATAAACATTTGTCAATTGTGTCTAAAAATCTCTTCTGCTAGGATGCTGAGGAAAAGCCTTTTAAAAACCGGTGTTTGCTGTTTATAATGCTAATTCTCTATCAGTTCCCTCAGACCCGGGCCTGCCTGTGCTGCAAAGTGCCTGGGCAAGACAAATGCTTGTTCTTTCTTTAGCACAAGGGGATGATGGTCCAGAATGAGTGATGCTCTGTGAGACAATAATAAAAGTGATAAACAAATAATCAGACTAATGCAGGGGGAAGTGCTTGCTAGAACGCTGGTAGGAAAGATCAAGTACTTCCTCTAAACACAAGTTATTCCAAATATCACCTTCCTTCACCCAAATCAAGTGACCAGAACTTGCACCGGTTTGACTGACCATGTTTTCTCTCATCAGAATCTGCTTCTCTGCTACCTCTTGAACTTCTGATTCTCTTCAGTTTCCGGGCCCACAAACATAATTCAATTAGAAATAAAATTTAATTTACTACATCAAAAACAGTCACATTTGGAAACAGTCTAATTCCCTGATGCTCAAAAGCACATCACATTATAATTTATCAACCATCACATTTTTAACTGTCAGACATTTGTCATAAAATCACCATTAAATGGATACCTAATGGCTTCTAATAAATGTCAAAATGAACTTGCAGATGCCTATTCAAAATATATTAGGAGCCATTAAACAGCAATTAAAAGAAAGTTTCACAAATAATATTTTATATTAGATATGTTGTAGAGCCAGGCGAGGAAGGGACAGTGACATTTTGAGGACCTTCTGGAAATGCTCCCTTGTGCCACATATTTCTGCGATGATGGATTGAATACCTCCCTGGAGAGCATCCCATGCTTCCTAGACATCCCTGCAGGATGAGGCCCTGGGCACATATGATGTGGATGCTTTAATTCACTGCTTTAAGGTGCAGCATGAACAGTATATGAGATAATGGCATTATTCCCACTCTCCCTCATGCCCTTCTGTTCTAGAGGCAGAAAGCTGTCCCAGACCCTCCCCAGCATTGCCCTCCAGGGTGCTGGCTAGTGCTGCAGCAGGTAGGGATGTGGGGCAAGAGGGGAGAGCTGCCAGTGTGGGGAGAGAGAAACAGACTCTGACATTTGCTGGAGTTTGGAGGGGATGGGTAGAGGGAGATCTCCAGAGGGGTGCAGAAGGTTTTGGGGACAATGAGTGGAGAAGGGGATATGAACAGCCATTCTCCCTATGGAAATGTGAGGGGAGTGAGAAAGAGGGTTACAAAACTGGGGAGATGGACAACTTGAGACCACTTAGTATTAAGGCGTGCATATGCACTAAACCCTGAAGTGTGCACAGTTTTTGACTTCAAGGAGAGAGCTCACACCACTGGCACTCCTTGCCCTGCCATCTCTTTCTCTAGTCCACATATTAACAAACTCACCTTGTGTGGCTGGTGCAGTCTGGTACAAGCACATGCTGGGCTCTCTCAGGAGGGCACTGGAGGTCACCTTTGCCTTCTGGCTTGATGCTTTCCAGAAGGAGTTGTGCTCTGAGAGACACTGATGGTCCATGTTTTTCCTGTGTCTCCATGCTGCTTCTGTTCTGGAGCTGCGCTTTAAAAGGTGCATCTTACAGGCATATTAAGTACATACACACATGTAAAGACAATTTATATAAAATATAGAGCTCATTTACAGGTGTGATGCCCTTAGTTTCTCTTGCAACACAAAGATTACTTTCATTTCTATAGTATCATAGAATCGTTTAGGTTGGAAAAAACCTCCATGATCACTGAGTTCAACTGTTATTTCAACACTGCCAAGTCCACCACTAAACCATGTCCCTATATCTTGAAAATTACTCACAGACATGTAACCTTTAAGAGTAAACATTAATATTAATGTAAATGTTAAACATGAACACTAACAACAGCAATTCTTAACAAGAATTACTTAGTATTCACATTCCTGTATCAGTCCAGCCATAGCTTAAAAATAGTTAAAAAGACAAACTTCATCCCAGCTTGTTCCATTCCAATGCCAGGTTCTCTTAAAAAGAGCAGCTTGCTTTCTCCCTCTTTCTTTTTTTTTTTTTCACATTAGCCCTCACTAACAGGAGGGAGGGAAGGATGGGACTAGATGTGACCATTAATCCTGCTGGGGTTCAGGCCAGTGTGGTGAGAATTAGGTAAACAGGAGGCTGTGGAGCCCAGTGGGGACAGCACGTTCTGGCAGGGTCAGGAGCACGAGCAACAAAAGAGCATCTTACACAAGGAGGTATCAGGAGCCAGTAATAGATCCATTGTGTCAGTACACAAATATGCTCTTATGCTCCACCTTCTGTCCTGTTTGTTTCTTAGAGTACTATGGCTACTTTCCTCTCCCATTGACGTAGCTGAGAATTGGTCCTGACACAGAAAAGAAAGAAAAAACTCTCATTCCCCGCACCCTCCCTATCACTCACCCTGTAAAGGATCTGTTTACACAACTGTGGAGAGGGTGTGTATTTGCATATTAAATGGGATCAAGAAAATATGTAACATATGTTGCAAACAGAACTAATGTCTAAACACACATGCAAACCTGGGCTAACAGGTCCTGCCAAAATATTTTAACCATCTGTTTTTACTTAGCTGTTTTTGAACAAATTATGTTTATTATGTTAATTTATTTTACTGTCAACAACAGCAAATGACAGAGTTGCTGCTAAACAGCATCATTATATATCACATTCTGGCATAATACCAGCAGGTTCTTCTAATGTGACAGGAATAAATGCATATTAAAATGTCAATTTGTTTAAAATCTAGTTCAGGATGGTAAATACATCTGCACAAATTCATCATGTTCCAACAGACATTGTTTGCATGCAGACTATTTTAAGATAAGGCACTCTGACGGGACCTGGAGAAACAGGCAAGAGCACAGAGGTCCTGCCTGAATTCCTGGCTTCAGCTTTCAGGCTGATCCCAAGAGGAGGGGAAGAGAGGACCAACGTGGGAGCTAATTCATGTTTTAGAAGTTGTGATTAAACTTCCCACAAGTCTATCTTTATTTGCAGCATCCAGGAAATCTCTCTTAGATTAAGAAAAACTGAAATTGAGATCAACCACAAAATAGTATTGATCTTCATCCTAGGTCCACATCCTGTTCCCCAGCATACACTGTTCATGCAGGAGTCTCTGTCCCCAGGTTTTCACTGGGCTGTTGCAGGGAAGTAATACCCAGTGCTACAGGCAGCTGCTGCTGCAAGCACATATCCAGCACAGAAGTTCAGTGAGGGATGCTCTGGATGCCCCATCATCTCAAAAATCCCCCCAACAGTTAAATTACATTATATTTTCTGGGTCAGCTCTTCTCCTCTCTCTTGATCCAATCATTTTCTGCTTGTTGCCCAAAAGCAAATCTTTGTTTCAGCAGGATTTTTCTTGCTGACCTCTCTAAGAAGAAAGATCTCTTCTCTGGAAGGGGCAGGTAGGTCTATCAGTGGCTTCCTTGCCCTCCTGGCTGCCTCCCTTCACCATACACAAGTTCAAAATCATTCCTCTCCTGATTCCCAAAGTCAGCACCTGTTCTCCTAAATCAGCCTGGTCCCCAAGTCCCATTCCCATGTAGACAGCTGCTCATAGCTTCTGTGACAAAAACAACCTTTTCTCCAAATAACTGATGCTGAATCCCATTTTCTCCCACACAGGCAGTGTGAGCTCCCCTCGGGCTACATTTCCCTTCCAGTACAATTCATGGGATGGTGTAGGCTGCCTTTGTTGCCTCATTCCGCTCTCAGGACTGTGCTTGCTGGGCTGACCTTCCTTCACACAGTGAGAGAATCCTGCTTGTCCCAGCTTTGGGCTGTGCATGCTTTTATACCACTTCACAGGCAGGTCAGGAAAGTGGTCAGAAAACTCCAGCCTACTCCACTTCATCCTTTGCAGGCATGGGAAAATAGCCTATGGTCCCGAACAGCTGGAAGCAGAGATTTTTATGTGCTCCAGAAGACAACACTGGGGAGTCCTCTGGGTTTTCAGCCAAAAACCATAAAGAAGACAGACTGACTTTCCTGCCTAAATATTCTTTCTTTCTCTCTTCTGCCCACATTTACAGCATTGAATCATAGAATTGTTAAGGTTGGAAAAGACCTGTAAGATCATCACATCCAGCCATCAACCTGGCACCACCACCATGTTCACCATTGAACCACATCCTTAAGTGCCATATCCACATGTTTTTTGAACACTGCCTTGGATGTGTTCCACCACTTCTCTGAGCAGTCTGTTCCAATGCATTACAACACTTTCTGTGAAAAAAATTTTCCTAATATCTAATGTAAACCCTCTCTGGGACAACCTGAGGCCATTTCTTATCATCCTGTCACTTCTTACCTGGGAGAAGAGACTGACCCCACGTCACTATGACCTCCCACACACCACCCTGGCCTCCATCTCATGCAGACCTCTTAGGGCCGTCTTGATGATGGCAGCTATAAACACAGCAACTGGGACAATGTAGGACAGGCTATGGAATTCTCCCCGGTGCTTTTATACAGGTCTCAGAGAGGAGAAGAAAGAGCAAAATGAGCTCTTCAGAAATACTGAAGAATCAGAATAGAACAAGATTAAAGAGGAAAAGTCCAAAATTAGACCATGAGCACAAGTAATGCTCTCTGGCCATCCTGCTTCCAACTGTTTGCTGCAAGAGCTGAAGGAAGGTGTGACCTGTAAGCCAGTGACAATGTAATACATTACAGGATATGGTACAACATAAAATACAATCAGATCACAGTCCTGCAAAGACCAATGCATATGCAAAACTATGCACGTGGATAGTCCTGCTGAGGCCTGAGGAATTACTCTGGCACAGATGGCTGAACACATGCACAAAACCTTGCAAAGCCAGAGCCCAGGAGAGGTATGGTCAAAGAGGGGCTTTCCTGCCCTGAGCAGTCCTAATGCAGCAGAACAATGCCTCTGATGTTGAATTGGCTGAGAAGTAACCAGTAAGGAAATACAATATTCCTTTCTGGGGATTAAGGAGCAGATATCTCGGGATAAGATTTTGCTTTAGACAAGGAACAGGCTACTTTTGATTAACCTCAGCCTCTTGAGAAGTGTAGCAAAGAAATACTGTGCACATAAATGTTTTGATATCTCATTAACAAATATTGTAAGCCATGTCACCTTTGTTTAAATGCCTTTCTCTGTCATGACAAGGGCTGTTCACGCAAGATGGTAAAGAAATCCTTGTTTATAGCATCAACAATAGCACTAGACTTTGTCAAGTGCAGCGACATGTGAGAGGCAGTGCCATGCAGGGCATAGCTTAGGGGAATTCGCCCTCTCTCTATAAATTCTGAAGAGAAAGGTTACATAGTTTATATTTCAGGAGTTGAAGTCCTGAGAAAATAACCCTCAGTCCAAGTACTTGTCCAGCATACAACAGATATTCCATAAAATGTATGGGCTGATTTCATGCATATGGCTGCTCATTTTACAAGGGGATGATTAAGATGGTCATGGTTATGTTGGCTTTTAGTCCACAAATGCCTCAGCTGTTCTGGATTCGTTTAAAATCATAATGTACCTCTGTGTGCTAAAAGCAAGCAGCCAGCACTGCTCTGCTCTCGCTGTCCTCCAAATCCAGCCCTTTGCTTGTGACAGTGTTTCCAACATGGTTCATTAGTCACTATTGACTAACATGGTCCATCTCTTTCTTCTCACAGTCTGCCATCTCCCTCTGCTCTGGCACCAAAGGGTCCTTTGGAGCAGAGAGGGCTGCCTTTGGGAAGAGATTAATTTTTATTGCAGTTTGCTGGCTTCCACGCCCCTTCCTGACACCTTTCTGACTCTTTGATATCTCCCAACTGACATTTCGCAACCTGCCTCCTGAGCAATGTCAGCCCACCCTGTCCTGGCATTCTAGCCAGAGCACACCAAGCTGTTCTGCTAGCACTTTCAGAGTAGTAGCTTGTTGAGAAGAAGTGTTACCACTGGAAATGCAGTTGAAAAGGGATTTTTCCCTTCCCACACTGAAAATTCAGCACTTGCACCTGAATCCAAAAGAGAAGCATGTCCAGCACCATTGGGAGAACCAGTTTTTCACCCCCAGGAGTGGAGAAGGCTTTTGTGGCATGATCTGGGTAATGCAGCATCATGCAGTGTTACTCCCCATCCTCTCCTCAGGAGTCACACAGAGTGATTAAACGGGCAGGCTGTGACTCATGAAACATAACCACCTTTTCCCATTTTAATCTGTTTTGGTCATCTTGGGCTTTTCAAGCACATTCTATTTGATACTTCCTGCTTCAGAGGTTTTTCTTGCTGCAGCTGCCTAGCATCCCTTTCCCTCACCCTCCTCCACATCTTGTCCTGCATTTGGTTTATCTCTTCACTCTAAAAAGGAAAGGCATTTATTGCTCCATTCACATTAAGTGATCATCATGTAACAGAAATAAACTGCTTGTTCCTACATAATCATAGATCGCTTTGCAGAACAGAGGTTTCAAACAGCAGAGGTAGAAGTCTGCAATGTTTTCTTCTGAAGCAGTCTTCATTTCTTTAAAAAACCAACAAAACAAATCCTAAAACCCCTAAGTCAGTATCTTCCCGCAACTGCAGCTGATTTCCTGTGTAAACTAAAACCATGTGATATTCCATAAATGCTTCCAGCTCTAAATTACAGGAAATGAAAACCATCATGGAAAAGGAAAGCTTTGGACTAAATTCCCAGATCAGATATCGCTGTAACTCTATTTCAGTCTGATTACAATTTGGATGCTTTCTAGCATACCTGTTAGTAATTGGGAGCTGATAACAGCTGTTGGTGAGCAGTGTCCCCCAGGGCCTTGCAGTGGGACAGAGACATCTTCCACACCCAGGGCAGTGCCCCAGAGGTGCCACAGATGACATCATGAGCTGAGTTTGATAAAGGGAAGCATTTTTATGTAGCCATTGTGAAGGTCAGGCTCAGAACTTCCAACTGTGTTAAATTGCCTGTGCGGCACACAGTAACACTTTGCAGTCAGCTCTCCACACACCCACACATGTAGGTGCTGTTTCACCACCAAGGGCTTCATGGCTGTGCAGCTCTTCACTGCTCAGTAACACTTTTTGCAGTGAAAGAGAACGAGTTGTGCACGGGAATATGAGCCAGTGCTGGTACAGAGCATATACGTGGCAAGAACATAAGAGAGGAACTGATCTCACCCTATCCCACCTGAATTTGGAATATGTGCATGGTCCTTTGGGAGTGGTGCTGTCTACTGCTTCTCAGAGCTGCTCTAATCCCATGGGAAGCTGGGTTAGGCTATGTCATCCACTGTGACATGCACCATACGGTGTGAATGTGCAGATGTGCATGTTTTCCCCAGACAGGGCACCCAGAGCCCCTCAGAGCTGTGATGAATGCACTGCAGAGTTAACAGACAGATGCCTTCAGGTGGCTCTCTGTAGCTCTCACTTGCTGACAAGTCAAGTGGCCAAGCTGAGATTTATGGACACTTGTCTCAGTGTTCTCATCTCATAAATGACTGCAGAAAGGGGATTTCCATTCCAGTGACCAGTGCATTTCTGAAGTGTCTGTGTCCTTCAAGGCATTAAATCAGCCTGCCACTGCTAAGAAAAAGGGACTTCAATTAAACAAATTAATTGCAATGTTCTACACAATCTCTTAATTGATACACCAGGAGATTTTTAGTTTGTTCGGCCAAGATCATGATAATTTTCCTTTTGAACTGATGCAGTGAAAATAATTATCTGACTGAAAAGAAGTTGAGGCAAAGTTCTAATTTTAAGGAGAGTTTGGGGTACACTATCATTAATTTCTTATTTCAAATGTCACAGGAGCAAAGCTCCACTTTTACTGTGGAAGAGAGTCTTGCTGGGTGCCAGACCAATACCTGTACATCACAGTCACCCTTTCAGGTGTTTTAACCATTGCTCTCATTTCTTTACACATAAAACATTTGGGGCAGTCCCTAGCACCTCTGGGTGTTAAATTATAGCTGTTCTGTTCCTGGTACTATGAAAGCATTTCTATAAAGCAGAGTATCTCAGCAGCCATCAATATATCATTCACATTTAGGCTTGCATTGATTTCTGTCTTGTTACCAGAATGAGGCAGATGCTTCAACAGGGCAGAGGGTCACATATCCAATGTCAAAGGTACCAAGAAAATTTGCACAAATTGAGGACTTCAGCCAATACTTTTTATAAGCTGTTCCTGCTGAATGTCCCAAATGAGGGGTTTCAGTGCCAGCAAAATAATTAAAGTGAACAGGTCTGCCTTGTTCCCTACCCAGCAGACATTTCTGTTAGGGTAGGTCATTAGTTATTCCTGAGGTCATTAGGTTATCGCATGGAATCTTAATCCATCTAATTCATCCCAGTGCACTCCCATTTGTTTCTAGTGCTTGCCTTTTAAAGTGCCATTAAATCATGTCACAGGCCGCCTGTGCACCTGCCAAGAAAGCTGCATGCATTCTCCGATTTTCTTTGCCAGGTGAGTTCTATTTAGTATGTTCCTGGAGAAGACAGCTTATTGCAAATCCTCTTTCTCCTGTTTCTCCTTCCCAAGCACACTTGCTCATGCACTCTGGGGATTTTAACTTTTACATACCTAGCTTAGCCCAGGCTCAAATCAATCAGGGTTGTCCTGAGCAGATGCCGGTGGGTTTCCTTTGCCTCAAGCTAGCCTGGGTGTCCCACTTTTCTTGCTGAGAGAAGTTATTACGGCAACGAAAGAAGAAACTGTTTCCCTTTGATAGTGTAATGCAAAAATAAAGAAATCCCAGTAAAACCTTCCCTTCTTGTGCATAAAACCCTTAGGTAAAAAATTCTTAGCAGGATACTATAAATAGAGAAACTCCACTGAGATTGGTGCACAGCTTTAAACCAAACATATAAATTAGTAAAGAAATAGCATTCTCAGTTGTAGATAGCTTGTAGTGAATTAGACCAGGGCTTTTACAGAACAAAGGAACCTAAAAAAACCCTAATCTCACTTTAACGGGAAGAAAGTCTCTGATCACTTCACCTGCCACTTCTTTCTGTGCCAAGAAAAACTCAAGTATACACCAAAAACACTGAAGGAGAGTTGAGTGTTGCATTAAATTCATGGACCACTAGAGACTAGGGTTGAATGTGCTGACTGAACTTATTCTAGTAACTTAGATGAGAAAAATCCATACTGCAAATCACCTTACTTAGGTTGGTTTAACAAGAACTATTTACCCAAGAAAGAAAAAAAAATGTGAGTGCTGATTGCTTTTCTCTCACACACAGCCAGAGCCTGATAATTTTTTCTAGCTGCAAAATACCACAGAATGGGAAAGGGAGTAGTTTGTTAGACCAGGTAAAGGATTTTCTGCAGATAACAAGCAGGATTTGCAGAGAGCTGTGTTTGTGTGTGTGACACATGTTTACCATTGGTACAAGATTTGAAAGCACACAGGGAACCAGGACATCCTGGGGTTGTGCTAATGTTGTGTTAGTCATCGTGGTGAACCTTAGGGAGTGCACTGGAGCTTGTGTTTCTGAGCCCACATCACTGGGCCAGATCTCTGTGCTCTTGAGGCATTCTGTGTGTCCTAGTTTCCACTATGACCTTAATGTTATTCAATACCACCTCACATCCTTGCCAGGGACAGGGGAAAGGAACCCAAGCTTCCAAAAAGAAGGACTTCTGGTCATAAAAACATGGCAGCATTGTCCTCCATTGTTGGTTTTCTTATCTCATTGCTGTTTCCAGTAACTTGTTCTTACCTCAACCTATGATCTCTGCCTTTTGGCCTTCCCATTGGAGGGGGCAAGGGGAGTGGCTTGTGGTCTTTTTATTGAGAGGACTAAATTGGGGAATACCATTCCTAAACCATGATGCCGTGTCTATTACCTTATGGCAAATGCTTGTTTGCAGTCTCTCATCTCATGTACACACGCTGTGGATCTGGATTTGCGGAAGTGGGCAAGGGGCGCAGTCTGGAGGTGGATCAAGTACACAGAGGCAGGAGGTGAATGGGTTCATTGCCAATGACTATAGGGCAAAAGTCACCTACACCCTAAATTACATTAGCTGAAGAGAGCTGGCCCTAATTTCACAGGGCCAGGCCTTGTCCCCAGACTTTGTCCAGTAAGACACACACGTGTAAGTCTAGTCTCTCCTATGGTGAGGGAACGAGGAGTTAGGAAGCACCCTTGGGAGGACCTGGGGAATGGGGGAAGGAAAGGGGTGAAGGGGCTAAAGCCAGAACAGGTCCTGGGAAGACTCAGCACCAAAGATGGGCAAAGCTGCTTTGATTAAAAATTCAGATATTCAAAGTCTTGCTGATGAAGCCAGAGTGTCTAAGAGCAGCCTCTGCTGCAGGCATGGTCTGTAGCAGCTTGTTAGGTGCCTATGCCCACACAGAGGGCGGTCCCTGCTGAAATTGCCAGGGAGGTTTCCAATTAGCACCAATTGAGGCAAGTTACTGGGGGGTTTTCTTCGTGCAGACACACCTCCCCTGGGGCACAGCATGAGACCACCTGCTCGTATTGCATAAACCACCAAAAAAACATTACACTTATAGGAACCATTCTCAGTCTCTACCAACCCATACTAGATTTGAACCATCCACCAAAAGGTGAAAGGTTAATGTGAGCTAATTTTTCAAATCATTGTTGTAACATTAGGAAGAAGCTCTGGTAACCTTTTGGGGGCTGCTGACTTACTGCCTAGTGTTCATTTGGCTGATCCTATGAGCTGCAGTCATGATAGGATAGTGTCCCTAGAGAGCAAATAAAATCCAAGAGGTACGTTTTTCTTCTCAGCACTTGCCTGCTATAATGCTGAACCCTTCATTAAAAATGTGATAAGCCATGCAATATATTTTCCTGTAAATTATAGCCTTTAATCTTTAATGTTAATGACAGAAATTTTACCATTAGCAGGACTGTATTTTGCTCCACACTTTAAACGTTCTTTAGTAACCATGTTTTCCTGTCCTCTTTCAGACAGATGGTAACTATTTCAGCTTGAATTCCTTTTTATATTAACATAA
This sequence comes from Picathartes gymnocephalus, assembly GCA_013390045.1. NCBI lineage: Eukaryota > Metazoa > Chordata > Aves > Passeriformes > Picathartidae > Picathartes > Picathartes gymnocephalus. The sequence goes on from WEKY01058392.1 coordinate 40,494, forward strand.
AGAGAATTTGAAAAAACAAACTAAGCTATAATATAACTAAAATAGAAGAACTTACGGCACTGAAATGTGAAACACTTTTTTCCTAGCTACGGCCACCCTTTGACTTTGCTGTTACTAGGTGTGTGCCTTGAAACCAAAGTCAGTTTTGTAAATACTGCTGACAAGGAGGAATCAATGCACCTCAATCCCCAAGTCACACTGCCTTAACTTGGGCACAAATCTTAGAGGACAAATTATTGGCTGATCAGTTGGAAAATTTGTGTATTTATGAAGAATGTGAAAACCATGTTGGAGAGTAGTGCTTGATCCAACAATTAATAATAAGCCTGGTGAAGAAGGAATTCCTGAAGTTTGATCCCAGCTAAAAGGTTGTTTCAGGCCCTTCACACGTGCCATTCCAGCTTCCCTCGCAGCTTTGACCCCTGAAGCTGTTAAATGCAGATAATAGCACTGACACCTGCATGTTGCACCAGTTTTTCTAGGAGTCATTAACTGTGGCGCATCTTCTTACAAAGGTAGCATCACATTTCACATAGAGTACAGCCAACATCCAAGAAATGCTATGGGATTGGCTACAACCCTTTTAAAGGTAGGAGAGGAATCATGAAGAAATACTTCAAATCTGAGGTGGGGACCAGGGACTGGGGCAACATATCTCTTTTTATGTGCCATGCATAATGGGCTCCAGTCTGCTGGCACATGATTGCTGTGCCCTTAATGACAGGGGAGGAATGGGGAAGGATTTCAGTCCTTGATCCAGATACAGTTTTCTTTAAAAACAATCTCTCAAGAACAAGGCTTGTGTGTGATACCCTCCTACTGTCAACTGCCCTTCCTGTAGGCTGTTCCATGTGGCCAAGGGTACCTGAGGTGCGAAGGTGTGAGCTGGCCAGGAGCCACCCGTGGATTCCAATAGCCAGTCTGGGGATGGCCCGGAAAAGTGACCTGCATGGCAGGCAGTGGTCTTCATTGCTCATGGGCATCCTGGAGGAGGACAGCTTTTAAGGCAGAAAAAGGACATTTGTGTACTTTGGCCCGCAGTGACCTTTGTTCCTTCATTAAGGGTATGAAGGGGGATAGACCCCCATGCAGTGACAGACACTAGTGGTACTATCACAGGCAAAAACAAGTAAAGGCTTCTGCATTGTTAGATTAATTTTCCCCCCAGTTTTTCCATGCTAAATTTGATCCTAAACACCACATCTTTTAGACATTAATGGACCTTCTATGCCTCTTACCTGTAATTTTTAATAATAATTTTAAGACCACAAAGCTAATATTAGAAGACCAGCAGTCTTATATCCTTTTTGAAAGAAAACCTAAACTTTTCAAAATTCCATTTAAAATTCTAGCAGTGACAATGTGCAAGGGCTGTAACTACTGAAGGTCCTGCAATACAGGAGCAGTATTGTTCCAAGTATCCATTCAATGAGAAAGATGCTCTTATTAAAGCCTTCATGAGCCTTCCCCAATAAATCAGTATTGTTTTCATCTTTGATTTTCATTAGCAGGTCTATATTAGAAGGTTGACATCATAAATTTTAACTGCCACTGAGGCTTTGTTGTGATTGATAGTGTCGACACTTATCTGTTTTTCTTGAATTTGCAGCTATTGTCAGGGTAATTCCTGCTACTGCATCTGGAGAATGCTCTATATTACACCAAATATTGGCATCTTTTTCTCTGTTTAACCAGATTATTTTTTGCAGCTGTAATGCAGTAGCATGAAAATGTAGCTGGTGATCTATATCTAGGAGAGCAAATGCTAAATCACCAATGGGCTGAATTAGCACAAGGTGAGAAAATTTGCTCCCCATGAAGTTGCAAGGCTCTTGCTTGGGAAGGGAGGAAGACATGTGGACCCTCTGTTGTCATCAACAGTTTTGTCACAATTAATTTTGTCACAAAATATCCTGCCAGGATATTTTCCTGTAAATTGGTATGCACTTTAACATGCTCAGTAAATAATAATAAATATTAATTAGAGGCAGTTCTGGTTTTATCACACCATACCTGTCAAAAGCCAAAAGTTTGCCTCATCCTTTATTATAATATTATAAAATAATGATTAATATTTCTAATCTTTTACTGGACAGCTGAATATAAATAATCTTCCATTTTTGTCTCTTGGACTCTCAACAGCTTTATCTCTGCTACTAATGGCTTCTTATGTCTCCAGAAAGAAAAAAGCATTAAAAAATAGGATAATGACTTAATCAAAGACAACTCAAAATGCATTTTTGCTGTGTGGACATAAACAGAGTTAATGGTTCTCTCAGGACTCCTTTTTGAGAACCATAAAAACCCAACACTTAAGAAATAAGAGTTAATACACACTTCAAGAAGTGTTTTTCTATTTGAGGAGAAGACTAATACATTATTGGCTGAATCTTAAAACATTTATGATGGTGGGAAGACAAGGTTTTATTATACATTTCATCTTTAGTTCTTCATTTATTCTTACAATAAAATCAAATAATCAGTAATGGGCTGATATTTTGGTGTCAAATGGAACCTAAACCACACATGAAAATGGAAAATCATTCAAATAATACGTGAACCTTTAGCAATTGAACCTTAACTAAGTAATGGACTACAGGAGGTGCTGGTCAGGCATTTTGTCTTACTCCAAGGACTCTTTCTCTCATTTTAAAGTGCTACTTGCATAAACAATTACAGGGAAGTCTTCATGCCATTGGCATTGCTGGACAGTAGCATTTTCAAAATGAGTTTCCCACAAGCCTTCTTTTCTAATTGGGAGAAAACAGCACAATTAAAGCTATCACACAAAGGAGATGCTGAGGTATCTGCTCACTGTCCAGCTGCAAAAATATGTGCATTGCTGAGACAATCTACTTCAAGACTCCTTTCTCACTTTTTAATGGTTTTAACTGGAAGTGACTAGGAAATTTCCAAGTGCAAATTTGGTCTGGATTGCTGGAGAGTAACCAAATGAAAGGTGAATTTAGACTAAAAATAGTATAAGCAGCTTACAGGCTTATAACTATAGATGAAAGATTATATTCTGTGTGGGAGTTTTGCAGGGAACTCAGGCAAAGGTGTTCAATGTCATTAACAAGTTTGTCTCTTTCCATTACAAAAAAACCACAAATTATATTTTAGGACACAAAACCTCAGCAAAGAAAGATGGAAATGTTAATATCTACTGGAGTCCTAATTTTCTTTTGACCCTGCACAATTTTGCAAGCACTTTTCTAGTTTCTATTCTAAAAAATAAATAAATGCAGACTGTGCTATTTAATAGCATTAAGAGCATCAGTCTGCTCCACTGGCTGGATCTGGATCAAACAGTAGAGATCAAAAAGAATATAAATGTACTTGATACTCCATCATATCCAGACATAAACTGCATACAATAGAAGGACTAAAGTGAAGAGGCATATGTGTTGAGTATTTTTATTTCCAATGTTCCTTCACAATTACTGGATTAACTCACCCTTCATTCCCTCTTTACTCATTCAGATCTTGACTCTTTTATCCTCTGCTGGCAAATTGAAGGTCTGCCTTGTGGTCAGAGGTCACTGAATTAATCACTTTAAACAAGAGATTTGCTGAGGTTTCAGAATTTCTAGTGTGACCTATTTCTCCTTTCTGTTTTCCACAGCTTTCCCACTGTTGTTTGTAAAGGAAAACTCTGTGGAACAAGATCGAAAGTCAGAAAGTGCCAGGAAATGAGTGGTCTTGTGGCCTATAGGAAAGCTTACAGGAAAGTGAGTGGCTCATAATCCCAAGCTGGGATAGCTGGCTTGGTTGCTGACACCTTTTTAGTGCAGGATCTGGCTGCTGCAGTAGAAGGAGGTAGGGATGTGGGCTCAGTGGCAAAGCACTGGATGAAAAGTTTCCTCCTGATGTTAAAATGGACATCCACCCTTTAGTCTCAGAGGTGCTGAGAGAAGAGTTCTACGCAGTTACATGGTTCAACCAACTGGAATTGCAATCTTCTTAATCTTACATCCAATACAGTTTTCAAACTATCGTTATACAAGCATTGGAGTCCTTAGGATATGATGGTTTTCTTTGTTTTGTACCAATAATCAGCTCTGCAGGGAGCAAATCACCAAAATAAACGAAACTGCTGACCCAAACTATTTTGGAAACTTTTTGGAACTGTGACCAGAAAAGATGAGCCAAGAGGAATTTGTGCCTGGCCTGCTACAGAAGCTGAGCCATGGCACCTCCCTGGTACAGCAGTGCTGTTGGGAGAGGGTCTGGTCTGCCTGTGTGTAGGGATGTGTGTGAGCTAAACTATCACCAAGCTCTTTTGGACAGCATCATGTGTCCTCTTTTGTGCACTGTATGTGTCATTTATTTAGCTAAGTAGTAACTCTGGGGGCAAAACTGCCTTCCTGCGTGCCTATACCGTAAACAGCATTCTGAATATTTAAGTCTGCACCTTATCTAGAGAACAGGCAAAAAGAAGAGTATAGTATATTTTTGCAGCAATTTATGCCACAAGGGCAAGAATGTGCTATTTGTAGGAAAGCCATCCTACTGGTTTTTTCCACCAGTTGATTTTCCAGCTGAATCCAGGTCACCAGTGCAACTGCCAATAGATGTATGCTTGGGCACTGTGGAAGGAGAGGGATAGCAAGGGTCCTGGGGTGTTGTGGGTGAGAACTACCCTTGGGTGCCAAAAGGCTCCTAGTACCTCATTTATAGACTTGTTGTTCAGTCCAGAGGCTTCCCCCTTTGCAGCCATCTTCTCCCTTCTAACACAGAGGGGGCCGATTTCCATATGCATTAACATTCCAGGGGCATCACAGGAGCAGCAAATCCTTTGAAGGGTAGAGAAGCTCTTTCTGGCTATTTCCCTTTGGAGCCGGTTCCAACGCAAATCTGCATCTGAACAACTGTTCAGTGACTAATGCAAGAATCGTACCTTGACCAGTTGCAATATTGCACTCAGGATTTTTTTATATTCTGTTTCCACTGAACCAAATAGGATTTGAAAAAGTGCTGTAAGATTTAGTGAAATGAGAGTTGTGTTTGGGAGCCAGGACTCAAGTGCATTTTCCCTTCTCTTATGGTCTATTCAGATATAGGAAACACACTTTGAAAAATAGCATTTATCATAAAAAATAGCATTTCTCACTTCCATGCACAGGAGAGCCAGCGTAGGTCGGAAGAAAAGGGCACTGCCTGCTCCGCCCTTGCCCCACTGCACCATTTCACCTGCCAGCATTGCTCTCAGCCATTCCACAAGCATTAACAGCCTTTTACTAGATTACTCTACTTTCTATCCCACTACACCTTTGATCTCCCCTACACCTTGAAATATTGCATTTTAAATGTAAAGTAAAAAAAGAACTAATTCCATTAACTCAAAATAGGTCTCTAATTGACCTCTTAATATGGTGTATTTAACATGACACCATACCATTTTCATATGTAAGTGGGATGATTCTTAATAATTCAGTGCTTCTATTTTCATTCTATAGAATACATCTTCCAAGGGAGTTGGGAGAACACTGTGAATTTCTGTCATTTATCACTCTGCCACAAAAATTAAACTGCAGCTGCCAACATGAAACAGTACATTTTACACCTGCCTCCCTGTGCTTTGTTCTTGCAGTGTACAACTCCAAAACCTGTATGCTTTTCTTACAATAAACATATTGGAAACTTGAATGTGAAGATACTTTTTCTTAATCTTTTCAGCAGTGGAAAGAGGAAGGTGCTGACAAACAGCATTTCCCTTCGCAGGACTCAGCTCAGACTCACAGCTATTCTGAGGAATAAAATGTACACAGAGCAGAACTAGTTAAGTTGATTCCATGTCGGGCTGTAAGCAGCATCTCCCTCTCCCCAGGCAGTCCATCCCCCCACCCCCAGGATGACACTTCACATTTAATCTAAACCCTCTCAGATTAAGCGGGCGTGTAGTTTACTCCCACGGTGAGGTCCACTGCAGCTGTGGAGGTGATGTAAAGGAGAGTTTGTTTAAACAATGTTAAGCCTGCAAACCTGCATGAAAAAACCCTGGTCTGGGCTGTCAGCAAAGCCTTTAATGTGCATTCAGTCTTGCATTCATCTGGGATCTGTGTGTGGTATTGACTGATGTTTTATTATGGTTTGGTAGATAAAAATATTTAACTTAAGAACAACTCAATTGCAGGAAGGGCTTTATATAGTCATCACAACATGCTTCTCCTGCTGCTGTGAGTGTAGGAGGCAGGGTAGTTTTCTACCACTTAACATGTAAAGTCTGACATATTTTAAGAGCATGATCAAACTGCAGCTTTAGAAATCACTTTAAACATTAAAAAACCAGAAATAAATCCATAGTCTTTGACAATTTCCCTCAGCTAAACTATTTCAATATGCTATTTTTGCTTTCATTATTTCTTGCTGCCTTTGGCAGCACAGGTCTTTTCACCCAAATAGGGTATAATGGACCATGAAAGCAGGATACATCCTCAGAACCCAAGTGTCAGCAGCAGTTAAGGTGAACTTCTTCATTCTAAGGTGCAGCGAGTTACCTTGTGCTTCACTGGAAACCTCAGCACCAGTTTGAGAGAGGAACGGAGAAAGGAGGTGGTTCTTCACCGAGATGGAGTGTGACAGCCCTCAGGCCACTGGTGCCTCCTCGTTCTATGACATAACAGCTTTGTTAGAGAAGCACAAGGGAAAGCATCGTGGCCAGATTTGCACTATGTCCCCCTCTCACAGACTGTGTATGTTACACAGCTGACAGTGCATTCGTTACAGCCTACCTTCAGATGCGTGCCAGCAGGACATACTGGAAATTGTGCATCCAGACCAGAGGATTTCTTAACCACAGGCTTCTGACATCTGCTGCACACTTGTTACATGGCTGGAACATGAACAGAGCTTTTAATTTTGCTCTTTGATTTTTGCATTCCTGTTTTTAAATGCTGTTTGTGTAATTTATGCCTTGCACGCCCACAGAAGTTTGGTGGAAAGGAACCTCTTTATTTGAATTCTCTGAAGTGCAGTATTTCTCTTGGCTTAATTTTTCCCTCCTTCTAAGCTTATATATTATCATCTGACAAATTGGATCTGTTCTTTTCCAGCAAGCTGTTTGAACACATACTTGTAGCTGTTTTTAAGAACAGTACAGCTTTCAGATAACTTCATTGTTATTTTATGTGCCAGATGTGGTTTGTTTTCCACAGTTGGAGTATTAGAAAACTGTTGCATAACCACAAACATCCATCTATTCTTTTACAGATAGAAATTAAAATCTACAGATAAAAGATAAGTGGATCATGCAGAACCCAACACTGCCTTATTTCACTTGTCTCTTTATGCTTAAATGAGTTCAGGCTTGCAGCCACTTCCCTGCCAAAATACAAGCTCGTTGCTCATCTTCCCTCTGCCTGGGCTTCCCCAGCCATCCTGCTTCTCTGCACTCCAGTGCCTGCATTTGACTTAACATGCCCATTGACCAGAAGCAGAGAAAGAAATCCTTCTTTATTCAAACCTTCAAAGCAAGTTCAGTAAGCCTTTTGGGTACTCTGCATTGACTACATCATCCACATTAGGAGATTTACTTTTGGTATTTAGAGTTTCATTAGAAGCTAGGATGTACCCTGAATTTTATCCATATTCTGCGCAGCCTGTTTTTATTTCTTTCTTTTGGGAGTTGTTACACAGAGGAATAGCTGGTGTCTCTAACTTTTTATGAGGTGCTCTGAATACCACTTCTGGGGGCTATGGGATGCACCCATGGAAGGATTCCCCTGGCTCAGCACTGAGCTGTACCTTGTGAGACTCTCTCTCCCTTCAAAGGAGGTTAAATGCAAACAACCACATTTAGTTCAGTGGGGATCCAACAGGGCAGCCAACATGTGCATCCAGCTGCGAGCTCTGTGAGGTCTGGGTGACACTGACTTTCTTCAAAGGAAAAGACAGAAACAAACTGATTTTATGAATTCCGTGAAATCTGCCTTTGCCAATGATGACTGGAGAAAAAGAGGTACCAGTTTGGCAGAAAGCTAAATCTACTCCCAAGCTCCACGATAACAGCAACTCATCTTTCTTGGAGAACTGCTTGTCCGTGCGCATCTCTGTGTGCGCCACTGCCAACGTTCACGAGGCAGCGCTTGTCACTGTGTGCTCCCTTCGCAGAACGTCCTGTCTCGCCGGGGTAGGCACAGGGTGGAAAGGCTGCCAAGGTCCATGTTTCAGCTGAGGACAAGGGGAAGTGGCCCAGTGCAACATGCAAAGCCAGACAGTGCATAAATTACAATTACTGATGTGCCCAATCCACAGAAACATTCAAAGCAGCATGCTTGAAACATAGCACATATTCTAACATTTTAATTTGGTTGATGTTTTATGTATTCTTGCTGTAAGTACTTTATGATCACTGACTGTGCAGTCTTCTGGACTTCAAGCCTCAAAGAGGTAGAAAAGGGAACACTCCACATAGATGAGAAGAAGAGTCTTCTTCAGATAACAGAACTCAATATCTTTCTGCTTTATTTTTAATTTTATAGATAGAATTGATCAGGAATTGAAAGACCAAGTCCTTCTGGCTTCAGAAAGCATAAATGTAAGCCACTTTGGCATTAAAAAAATCCTTAGGTACATATGCAGCATTTTCTGTTTTCAAGGTGCCACAATATTAATTAACAAATGAAATTTTGCTTGCCTTAGCTAGAAACGTCCTCTGTCAGTCTTGGACTTTCCCCCAAAGCCAACAGCAAAGGCCTTTATCATAACTGCTGCAGCAGCACTGGGCACAGATCATGTCTTGACTAACGGGATATGATGCAATAAAAAGCTCTATAGATAATGAAACCATCTCCCTAAAGCAGTACATTGAGAGGAGACTGGACACTGTTACAGGAAGTTCTGCATTACCCGGCCCATGCTCCCAGCAGGCAGGACCTTGCAGGCAGCTCTCTGCCCACCCCAGCACAAACCCAAGCAGCTTCCCTGCTGCTCACTGAAAAATCCCAAAGGGATTTCAGCACGTGGGCACCTGTCCGTCAGAGGGGCCCTAGCATGGGCCTGCAGGGTGGGAGTGCAAAGCCTTGCATGCTGCTTATTTCCATACCCTGAATCTGCTTACGCAGGGATATAAATGCTTGGAGTGCTTCAAGTGCCTTTCCTGGGGAATATACAGCCTGGAAAATTCATGGGATGGAGCTGCTGTGAAGGTGGGTTCTAAATAAACAGGTTCAATGTATTTTAGCTTGTCTGCCCCCAGTTTTGTATTAACTGCAAACTTCCAGTCTTGTGTCCAAGTTATTTATGAAGATGTTGAAGAGCACACCAAGAATGGAGCCCTGTGGAACCCCACTATGGACAGGTCACTAGTCTGATGTCACCCCATTCACTGTGACCTCAGGTGCACAACCCACGAGCCAGTTGCTCACCCACTGCATGAGGTGTGGAGCACAGGGACATGGGTATCACATACAAGAAAGAGAGGTCTGCCAAGGAGGATAGAGGGCACCATCCATGGCTGTACAAAACTCAAAAGTGAGGCTGGGAGCCGCAGAGATGCATCCTTAGGAAGGTGCATGACAAGGTCAGAATAGAGGAAAATTATTTCAGTG
>WEKY01058394.1:9561-30211 GCA_013390045.1 Picathartes gymnocephalus
CAGAAGAAACAGCTCCACCTGAAAAAAGGGTCCAGCAGCAGCAGCAGCAGAGACTCTTCTTTCCCCCAAAAAGGCAGAGCAGCTTCTCCTGTTCCCCTCCGAAGCCCAGCTTCCGCTCTCCTGGTGCTGCCTTTTTATCAGCCCCTCTCCTCTGGGGCTTGGCCACAATCCTTTGTTTTTCTTAAGTATCCAGTACTTATGCTGTCCCCACCCCTGCCCTTTATCAGCCCCTCTCCTCCAGGGCTTGGCCAAAGTTCTTTGTTTTTCTTAAGTATCCGGTACTTAACAACTCAATTGGGAAAAAATTCTATACAAAAGGAAAGAAAAAAAAGAAAACCTAACCCCCAACAACTAGACTTTAGATGCTCGGCAAAAAATAGGGATTGTGATTGACCTTACATGACTTTTTGTATAGATTATTGTCTCTGAGTTTGACCTGAGATGACTCCTGGTCAGGCAGTGGGAATGAGCAGACCTTCAATGACCTTTGTGCTACTAATTACATTTCTCATTGACCTGAGATGGTCCTTGTAAAGCAAATGATACCCAGGACTATTCTTGGTTTTTGACTAAAAAGGAGAATCACAAATCCATTTTTTCACTAAAAACATCAGGTCATTTCCTGCAAAACTGCTTCAAATCCAGCTGGCGTCCAGTCTGTACAGCTGCATGGAGTTAAGTCCATCCATTTCCTCCACCATGTGCAGGACTTTTTGCTTTTGTCTCACTTAGCAGTGCTCCTGCTCATCCTTTTCCATCCTCTCTGTGTCTGTCAAATAGCTGACACATCATCTGTTTATCCCAATTTGTTATCCTACATTAACTGAGTAAGAGCACACTCTTGCCCAATCATGATGGTTGTCTATCTCTAATTTCACTTTATTTTTGACACATTTCCTAGCAGCTCTAGACCCCAACTTACATATTTCCCCAGTGATGTGAACTGAGGCCAGGTGGCTCGGCCTAGGACCTGTGGACCTGGGGAAAATTGGGGCTACAGCTGACTTCAAATAACCCCTGGGTGACAAAAAGGGAGAGTGGTTTTCTGCAAAGGTCTACAGTATGTCAAACTGAGGGCAGTAGTCTACTTTGGGCCAATAAGGCATGGACAGCACCTAAACGGAGAGAAGCTCTGTCTGGTAAATTGGTGTAGTGTTCTTTCCTATATTGTATTTAAGAAGAAAGTAGAAGGAGAGCACTCCTGCTGGGCTGATTTTGGCCCTATTTAGCTCAATTTTCTTCAGAGTGGCTAGTATGGGGTTTTGTTTTGGATATGTGCTGAACACAGTGTTGATAATATGGAGATGTTTTTGTCATTGCTAAGCAGGGCTTATGTAGAACCTTGGCTGCTTCTTGTGCTGTCATACTGGCTAGTGAGGTGCATGGGAAGTTGGGATGAGACACAGCTGGGACAGGTGACCCCTCCTGACTGCTGGGATGTTCCATTCCACAAGACATTACACTCAGTATGTAAAGTGGAGGGGGAAAAGGCAGGAATGCTTGGAGCTATGACACTTGTCACTGTTACCTGTGATGGAGCCTTGCTTTCCTGAGTGTGACCTGCCTGCCTGTGGGAAGTAGCAAATTAATTCCTTGTTTTACTTTGCTTAAATGTGTAGTTTTTGGTTTCCCTATTAAATTGTCTCTATTTCAAGCCAAGTTTTCTAACTTACTCTTCTGATTCTCTCCCTTGTTCCACTGGCGGGAGAATGAATGAGTGATTCTGTGGCGCTCAGTTGCTGGTTTAGATGATGACAGCATGAATCTTGTCACCAAAACCCACAAAATAAACTCTCTCACCAGTTTATTAGGTTAGAAAGTTGACATTATTCAAAGTTGGGGTATGTGGAAATCACTCCACAAAACATGTACATCAGTTATCAAAATATTTAATTATTTATACATTTTAGCAAACAAAGATATTGGTGTTCATTGGCTTACAGGTTATGTAGTTCTCTTCATTAATTAGTATTCTATCTTCTATTGCTTATTGATTTCTCACTTCTCTTGATAATTAGTCCACGTCTTCAGTCTTCTTATTATCTTTTTCTTGGATAGGGAGAGTCTCAGTAATTGTTGGTTTCTTCTTCATCTCTGGTTTCTCTAACATGTCTTTGTAGTTTATAAATTCTATATTCTTGGTGTCCAGGTCTCAACAGGAGCAGGTAGCATGATTTCCTTTGTCTCTCTTGAGCTCTTCCTTGAAATTTCTTTCAGCTGTTTCACTGGGATTACTATCTTCCAGCCAATACCTGCCAAAAGTGCTGTAACTCCCATTACAATAAGATTGTTACTGTTTTCTTGACCAAACTAAACCTAAACTCTTTCTCAGGGGCAGTGTCAGAATGACCCATTGGCTCCTGTAAAACAGAGAATCATCTAGTATAGAAAAGAAAATCCCTCTATTCAGTGTTTCAAGTGTCACAAAATACTAAACAACATGTGAATGAATGCTTTACTTTGGCAAACATCAAACGTTCTCTCTGTCCTTTATGGAATGGTGTATCTCAAACAGAATCCTTACCCCTGGTAGGTGTGCCTATGTGACCTTCTTTTTGTCCTGGGTACAGAAAAAAGGGGGAGAATCTCATAGTACTGTCTGTGCAACACCACCCACATCATTGCTGGTGGTGTGTTTTCGGCAGGACAAAGACAGAGCCAGAAACTGGAAGTTTGCCATTTTTTCTGGCTCACTCTGGAGAGTGGGGACCAGGGTCAGAAGCTCACTGCTGCTCAGCACCAGGGGAGAGCCCTGCTGCACCGGGAGGGTCCTGTGCCAGCCCTGGAGAGCCCCAGGCACTGCTACTCCAAACTGCAGAGACCTGCAGGGGGAACCGGGACTGCCCTCAGCCCTGGAACACAACCACCACACCAGGACAGCCACAGGGCAGCCCAAAACTCAGCTGGAGCAGAGGCAGCAGAGCGGATGCTGCTGAACACAGCTGAGCACAGTGGTCTGGAGAAAACAGTGGGCAGCATGGCACAGACGATCTAAGCTCCCAAAGTAGGGGGTAGTTTTGACCTAGTTCTTGTTTGTTTGTTTGTTTGTTTGCTTGCTTGCTTGCTTGCTTCTTTGTTTGGTTTTTTGTTTGGTTGTTTTTTTTGGTTTTTGGTTTTTGTTTTGTTTTGTTTTGTTTTGTTTTGTTTTGTAATGGGGAGATGGGGGGCAAAGTTTGGTGGTGAATACTGTTTTGAGGATAAAGCACCCTCTCTTTCATATTGTTGAGGGTTTTTTGCAATTAGTAATGCTGTGGGTATTGTGATTTTCAGTAAATTCTTTTTCCAGTTTATAATCTCTCCTCGTATTTCTGCTTCATCAGAAGGGGCAGGGAAAAGGGAACAGCTTGAGTGGGTTTTAATCCTCCAGATGGGTTTTAAACCACTATAGACCCCTTAAATCTTAAAGGAGCAGCACATACAGTTCCTTCCAGAGCATGGGGGTAACCTTCACTCTCCAAGGAACCTGCTTTAATTAATTAAACAAACAGCCCAGAAATAAACAGTGGAATGCCCATACTTCAATAACTTCATGAACCTCCCACATGATTGTTTGCCACCTCTCATTCCTTCTTTCTTTTTTTGTAATCTTTCCTAATCTAAAATTGTTGTAAATAAGACTTAAGCATCAAACAGGGCTCTCTCTGCATGTAAAGCAGGAGTAATGAATAGTGTCCTCTGTTTGCTGCTGAAAAATATTAAAAATCTAATGTGTTCCTCATCACAGATTGTATTTCAATGCTAAGGGAGGCAACTGCTACACTCAGGCATTTATGGTAGGACAAAATGATTAGATTGTCTTCTGCTGGTATCTCTGTTCTGAAAAGGTAGACAAGCTAAACAGCCAGCTCTATATTGGAATAATACAGAGAGTAAAACACTACATTTTCAAGCAGAAAATTATATTGATATTGATATTAATGTTAATAACATCTGGTAAAACCTAAGCTCTTCATTTGACCTCTGTTTATTTGAGTGCTAAGCCTTTTTGTTCTGTTTTTATAGGATCCAGCACATACCTTGCACAGCAGTTGCACTTGGTTTCCCAATATGTGAGGTTGGACATGAGCTACGAGAAAACTGCCTTACTTTTTTTTCACAAATCTCATGTCCTGCAGCTTCTTGGCACCACATCCACCTAGCACTGTTTACACAAGCAGGTACTCCAATAGCATGAGTTTAGATTCTTTTCTTGGTTTTAGTTTGGTGGTGGTTTTTTTTGTTTGTTTGTTTGTTTTTTTTTGTTTTTGTTTTTGTTTTTTTGGTTTTTATTTAATAAATAAGCAGACTCAACAGCACAAAGAAAAGAAAAGAAAAGGAAAAGAAAAGAAAAGAAAAGAAAAGAAAAGAAAAGAAAAGAAAAGAAAAGAAAAGAAAAGAAAAGAAAAGAAAAGAAAAGAAAAGAAAAGAAAAGAAAAGAAAAGAAAAGAGAAAAAAAAAGAGAAAAAAAATTCCTGTCACAATGGTTTTTGGACACTCTTATGGCTGTTAGATTAGATTAGGAAATCAGATTTTAAACTGCAAATCTGGCACCTGTGTTTTGGTACACTTGAGTAAAGAGCCCGTTTTCACAGATTAATGCACCTACCTGTCTATGCATAGCAAGAAACTCTGTGGCCCAAGGGCTTGTGGAAAGAGAAACTGTGGAAAGGGAAACGTAAATTTACAAGGAGATCTGGACTCTCTTCTCAGAAAATGTAGATCAAGGGTATAGAAGTGGCATCCAATTACATCATGCAGGATCCATGACGAAGAAGAAATTATAGACTGAGATGGTGCCAGCTTTCCAGTTATGAAATTGTAAAATCAGCTACCTTTAACAAGCATATGTGTTAATAAAAAAAGAAGGAAAACCAAACAAAACCCCCCAAAATACCACCCGTAACCAAGCCTCAAAACCAAGACAACCCCAAAAAGTCTTTACAGGTGTTTACTATCCAACTGAGGAAAAGACCAAACAAAAATCAGAAATATTAAGAAAGCAAAATGTGTAGGATGGAGAAAGGAGAAGATATTTAATTTCCAACCCTGCAACACTAGAAAGCATAGCCTTGCAGTAAGCTAACTCCACCTGAACCCAAACTTCTCCTATTCTGTAAGCCTGTTATTTCATATAGGGACATGCTAAAGTAAGTCTTATGATGTGGTGACAAAATTTCTGTAATGGCTTAAGGAATCAAGTATTTGTGTTTTCAGATTACTGCAGCAGCCTTCAAATGGGGCTACAGAGGTGTGGTTTTTTGGAGCAGCTGAAGTTTATTGCTTGACTAGTGAGCTCTGAAATGTGATGTATAATACACAAAACAAATCCCCTTTAAAGAGCAGCTGGTAGGTGTGAAAACTCTATTTTATTTTCTTTTCCAGAGCTACATCTGTTACTAGAGGATCCTTGAAGCTGAGGATTCAGACACAATAGTTAAGGCAAGTTTAGATGCCCTGTGAGGACATGCCTGCAGTTTGAATCCTGCCTGAGGTCCCAGAAGGACTGAGATTTTGACAGCCTTCTTGATTTTGGTAGTACCCTCCGAGGTCTCTGACTGTCACAGCTTAGAACTCCCTCTCAGTAATTCTTGATGTTCGGAATTATTACATCCCTTTCCTCTCCTTGGAAGACCAGAACTTCCCTACAGATTGCAAAACGGCATGAAGACTGTTCTAAATATTGTCAGTCTCTTAAATTTTCCAAGCTCAAGCTTATGCAAGAATGTTTCCTATGCATGATGCTCTTTGAATCCAGCTAATGAGCAGAGAAATCTAGATGATCACTTCTTGTTATAAACACACATAATTTATTAGATAATGTGTTCTATTTATTTTTCTATCTTGAATTTGCAGTTCCATGCCCTCCACTACCTAGTGTAAAGTCCAAAAATGCAGAAGCTAATTAGTTATTTCCAGCACCATGCCCTCTGTTCAGAAGATAAGGCAAACGGAAAAATATACTTTCATCTCTTGCTGTTCTAGGCCATGCTGAATTGGAACATCCCATGAAAGAGACTCTTTTTTGTTTATCTCAGTCCTGAATTCCAGTCCAAACCTATATGTTGAAGTCAGGTTAGTAAAAGTATTATGGCACTCAGCTCCCATGCTGACTCTAGGATAGCTTTTCTTTGAATTTCTCCATTATCTGAATAGCTCTGTTTACCAAACCTATTATCCTTCCCCCTTGGTTTTCAAGCTGAGAAAGCAAAAGCAACTTCTTTAATGGCTCACAGATTGATAATTAACAATTTACATGTCCCTCGTAAGGCTTGTAAGCAAAAGAACTGCTTTTGGACAGTGAAAATACTGGAGAGAAGGAAGTGGGAGTCAACTTATGTTATTGAGTTGTACTGCTTCATTAATCACAATCTATCTTTTATCGCATTGCTCAAAGCCAAATCCGTTCTGTTCCTTGAGAGTGAGTTAGATTAAAATCAAGTGCTCTTCATGCATCTTTGACATCTGGCCTAGCAGCTGGCTATCACTAATATTGCTCTTTAGAAATGCCAGGAGCCACATTTACTGTGACCATTCTAGCCCTTCTGATTTAAGCTACTGTAGAGGGCAATGAATTACCTTAAAGGAGCTCCTCTGGAAAGTCCTAAGTTTTATGCTGGATCCCCTGCCAGCCTCACCACTTCATGAGTATGAACAATCACACAATGGAACTGATTCAACTTTTCTGCTCCTGGAGTTTCATTGCCTTTAACCTTGGGATGTAATGATGGTGATGCCATGCTAAGTGCCTCTCCTACCTGGGTTTGTCTGCTCAAGTAGGGCACCCATTCTTGTTAGCTGAAAACTGCACCGATTTGCAGGCAGAGGGGAAATAGATTGAGCATGATTAATGCCACTATGAATGTAACCTATTTTCTTGCAAGACTTTTCAAGCTGGTAGTCATCCAGACATATTTATTTCTTTATTAATTGTAAGCTTATGACTAAAAAAGCCCCCTCACCCCCCACCCCCAAATAACATCAGCCTAAAGCCCCTACTCCCTCCTGTCTCCAGGCATACTTACTTGATGATGGACTGCATTAAATTTGGAGGCATTTTTTCTCCTCTAATGAAGGTGCAGTGAGAGGAGAGTTTTCTTTTCCTAGCAGTGAAAAGTAAAGAAATTACAAATGAGAGCCCTCAGCTTCCCAGATACTATGTTGCCTACCTTAGCTGTTTTCCAGTGCCCTCTCATGTTATCTGCTTCTAACTCCCTGACTTGGAAAGAATCTAGGAAATGGGATGAATATGAAGCAGAATAGAGTCTTTATTATGACTTGGCCATTCTCAGACTGAAGGCTTTTAACAGAGGCATCAACCTCCTCCACAAATGTTGTGGTCTGAAGAGGCCATTGTTTGGACCCACACGAACCAGCTATTATGCCCAGTTTGCTGCTCTTTGGCTCATTGGGGCATCTGCAAGGACATTATACACTCTAGGAGGGGCCTCTCTTGACAGAGTGCAACCTAAAAGTGCTGGTCTTTCCTAGAAAATCTCAGTGTGGGAGATGATGAGGGCTTTGTTTTATTTGTCAGCCTATGAACCATAGGTTAAGATCCAGGTAATAGAAAGATGCCTCTGCCCGAATGAAAGTACCAGTGAGACTTTATGCTGAAGTCAAAAGGATTTATATTTAGCAGTAAATGTGAGGTAGAGAGGGAGGCATAGAAAGAAAAAGAGAGGACGCGGGGGAGAAACTGAGTGACAAAGTGCAAAAAATATCACCACTCTGTGACTCCTAATGGTGTCTTCTCTGGGCTGGGGGAAGCCCAGAGAAAGAAACACAGAGTTCACCAGGTTTATTTTTGTTCACATTCAGGTGAAAAAGCCCAGGTGCCTCCTGTGGGGCAGGGAGTTTTACACTAGATGATGTTAATACTTTGGATCATGGGACTCTTCAGGAACATTTGATGGTTTATGACATCTTGAAAGATGTTACAGCTGCCTCTTAGATCAGCAAAGTTGGGTCAACTATGGCTCATTAGCAGGGATGAATATCTTCAGGCTATGTGTGAATTTTCTGATACTCCTCCAGAGGGGCGTTTTCACCCCTGAGCTACTCATGTAAAGACTTGATAAAAAGCCCTCTGCACCTCGAAGGATTTGCCTCTCATCAGCCTCTTCCCCTACCTTCTTCAACACCCAGCGGTAGCCTCCAGTGAAGGGTGTGCTCCTCTCTGAGTGGTCGATGGTTTGAGTCATTAATCATTAACAGTCCTGTCCCTCACACCATATGTTATAGGGACCATCACGTATTTACTGCTACATTCCCACAATTACTAACACCCAGCAGTAGATGCTGGCAACACAAGAGATTTAAATCCACAGTTGCTTTTGTCAGATGGTTATGACCAAAGACAAAATTCTCTCATTAAAGAGAAGAATGAAAGACATGTTGATGCAAAAAAACCACAAATTCATTTTTCCCCACTGAGAGAGCAGAGAATGTTGGGGAACATAAAATCATAGAATCATTAAGGTTGAAAAAGACCTCTATGATCGTTGAGTCCAGCCAATAACCCAGCACTGCTGTGCTCACCACTAAACCATGTCCTCAAGTGCCACATCCACATGCTTTTTAAGCACTTCCAGGGAAAATGACTTCACCACTTGCCTGTGCAGCCAATGTCTGACCATCCTTCTAGTGAAGAACTCTCTCCTAGTATCAAATCTAAACCTCTGGTTATCGTCATTTCTTCTCATCACTTCATTTGTTACTTGGGAGAGGTGACTAACCCCCACAAATTCCTGTCAGATAGTTGTGGAGAAAGATAAGGTCCCACATGAATCTCTTTTTCTCCAGGCTAAACAATTCCAGCCCCCCAGGCTACTCCTCAAGGAACCGAAAAGCACAGGGAAGGAAGAACAGTGTTGTGACTTATTCAGGAACATTACATGGTCTCCCAGTGGCCCTAATCAGCCACTAAGCCTGTGGCTGACTGGGCTCTGACAGCAAAGTGTTAATTCTGGAATTTACCTGGATGTTTCCAAGGGGATGCACCCATACATTCTAACTGCTTGGGCTGCAGCAGGTGTGTGGAGGTATTCAGCCAGATGTGGCCAATGTTTCTTCCAGTGTTTCTTTTAGTTTCAGGTGAATGGTGCTATACAACCCTATCTTTATGGGCTATCAGGGCAGTAGCAGGTGAATGTGAAAACTACTTAGTGATGTCATCTAAATTTCATAAATAGTAAAATTTAATCCAGTGTCAGTGAATGCTGTCTCAAGGCCTTCTGTTTACTGCACCCTTCCAAGTCTAAAAAGCACTGCCACGAGGGCAATAACACAGGCCAGCACTCCAAAAGGTTTGTGTTTGATCCATGGGCTGGAAATTCCTGACTAATCCACAGTTCTCAATAGCTAAAATCTGTGACAAAGGACCAGCATAAGACATTGTTAAAATCCACTGCAGAAGGTGCGGGCTCTTGTTAATAGATCCCTTGGGACATATTAGAGTAAAATGACACTGAATGATCACTTTTTGTAAATATACCTGTAGGGTTTGTTGTAAAACAATTTGGTTGGAAATGAAAACAGGTTTTTAGCCGTTTGGGTTATTATTATCTATAGCAATAGAACGAAATGAAAGTATTGCAATATGAAAGTGTAATAACAACACCCAAGGGCATGCACAAGGAAAAAGAAAGAAAGAGAGAGAAAAAGGACAGGAGTACAAAGACCTCACCACCTCTAGGCCCTGTGACAAGACTTGGTTGCTGCACAATCTTGGTCAAACTGGTGGTCACAGGCCATGTCTACCAGGTGGTGGGGGAAATCTCAAAGAAGCAGTGGAGAAAAATCCCCGGGAAAATCAGCAGAACACACAATCTATTGGTTTATATTAACTCAGGTTCCGGTGGGAATGCCTAGGTAGCTCCCCCAGGGTGGGGGCTTCACACTGGATGATGTAATGTTGTGGATCATGGGACACCTCGGGAGTCCTTTATACCTTCTAAGACAACACAGCTGCCCATCACACCAGCCAGTTTTGTCAGTTATGGCCTATCAGCAGAGATGAACACCCTCAGGCCCCAGGCAAATGTCCCAATACTTCTCCGAGGAGACGAGCCCCACAACGCAGTGGTTTGTGCAAGGGAGGGTAACTCAGCATGACAAGAGGCACCATCTTTGTTCTCAGTCATAGCCCATCTTTCACCCTCTTATCACATCAGAGGTTAGCCATTAAACACACAAAAGCTCACCTCCTCCATTTCAACAAAACACACCGGCTCCATAAATGGGAGAATGTTTTGAGTCATTATCCCTTAGCAGCACAGAGATGGTGGAAGATAATGAGGTGAAAAATTCTCTCCCCTGCTCTGAATGATTCTTCGGCATCACACCAATCTTCAAAATGTTTGGCTAAAGGCAGACGAATAATAAAATTCATCAAACAAACTCCATAAGAAAGAGATGTTCTTTCGTTCACTCTGTGGGTTTGTAAAACCAATATCTGGAGACTGGACTTCAGAGGGAGGTTTTTAGCTTAAAAAAACTGACTTTATGCAGAAACTCTTGAATGTTTTCTAGCAGCTATAAACGTCTTCTAGCCTGCCATTATTTTAATTTACACTTAAAGTTATGTAGTTTCTGTATGCATTTACTTAAGTAAACTTACATTCATATGATGATTTTCTGCCCCCAGTTCCATCACTGTCCAGTAAGCCTGCTGATTTCAGAGTAAACATGAGTTAATACTCCTGCAAAAGGATAGCTCTTGACTCAAGTATGTCAGACTTTCCTGGTTTCCTGCCACTTCTATTACTCTGCAGTTTACTTACAAAGGTTTTCTAAGGGAATTCAAGTAAAACTAAATTATTATTATTATTTTTAAAACTCAAGAAACTCCACAGTGATAATATTTGAGGCATATTATTGAATGGGTATTTTTTCTACTTAATACTGGAAAACCACAATTTGTCATGGAATAAAATGGATCTGTTCAGTGTGAAGCACTCCTGCTGATACAGGGGGCTTGGAGCTTTAAGAGTTAATTGCTGATCACAGGTATTGCTAAATCTTGCAGCAGCTTGCTAGATGTTGCTGCTTGCTTAACACTTATGCTGGTTTAACATTTACTGTGCCTGACAAGCAGAAAAGAAAGATGTAAGGGAGGATGCAGGGCCATTGATAAAAAGAAGAAACCGTGACCAAAGATCCTGGTTTTGGACCCCAGAACGAGCCCGAGCCAGCAAGAATCAGGCTTGTGGTTTTGGCCAGGGCAAGCTAACCTGGGACACCTGCCCAGAAGGAGAGTTCAAAGAGATCCACCAAGATGAAGACCCCTTAGTAGGTCCCAGAGACCCTGGCCCACGAGCACCAGGAGGCCCTGCACAAGCACAGGCACATGGAAATGAATTTTGAGCTCATCATACTATGAAGCGGGGATAGGTCATGAATATGCACAGGCGTATTTTTTAACTTAATACACGTGTAACTGTTTAGAGGATATATGCAGGGACAAGGGCTTCTGACAGCACGCATGTCTTTGGAGGAGCGATCCCTCACGTGCCCAGCGCTGAAATAAACATACCTACTTTACAACTCACGAGTTGTGGAGTTTTTTCCGCGTATCACTACCTCCACTGCTTTGCTGGACACAGGATGAAATACATAGTTTTACTGTGAGTTGAGAGTAACTTGTCAGCAACCTTCTATGTTGCAATGCTGCTTCATATTGAAAGGAACAGCAGCTCAGAGGTCCCAGTTCAACACAGTATTTGAAACAGAATCTCTTGGGAAACAGCCTAAAAAGATACTGGCAAAAGCTTTTAATGTCGCAGCTCAGCTAACAGAGACCAGTCATTAGTTCAACTGGTTCACGTATGTAAATTGAAAATAGAATCAGATTTAGTGTCTGTGCTTTGGAGCAAGCACCTGATGGGCACATTTTGGTTCACACTGAGTAGTAAATAAAAAGTTGTATACAGTCATCAAATGACTGTAGAAGTTTAAACATAACTTTTCTTATTTGTCTTCTGTGATATATGCTGATTCCGTCCATAAAAGACATACAGTTTTCTTTTAAATTTAACAAAATAAGGCATCATATTTATATAATTTTCTTTTACTTTCCAAGGCACTATTGCTCATAGGAAGACTGTGGCCACAGGAGAATTTTGAATACTAGATCAAATATTAATTGCATTTTAAAAATTTTTTTGACTGTACACACTTTTACTAGCTTCAGTCATAAATGCTATCAGGAGCTTTTTGCTGAGGGGGCTTAAGGTTCAACACCTCAAAAAGTGCAAAGCACTTTTTTATTGCACTCACTGAATGTTGTCAAATTAAAAGAAAATTAACAAATTTAGATTCTCTATTTCACACAAAGATTTTAAAATGTATTGGTTAGGTTCACTGGTGTGCAAAAGGCATGATACCTCTGCTTTGCTAGAGTTTGGAGAAGGTGTCAACAATGCAATTTTAAAACAGTTGGCTATCCTTTAGCATGCAGCATTGAAGGTTAGGAGGGAGGAATTTAAATCCTGATTTGCAAACAGCCACAGTTTCTCATCATATTGTTTCAGTGAAAACACAGGATTGCTGGATTTTCCCTTAATGATGTAAAGGTTGTTACAGTTCTGACTAAACCGCACAGAACAAGTCACTCTGACACACTGGAACAATCACTGTCCTCGGAGAGAAGAATGGATTTCATTAATCATCCAGATGGAAGCAAGAGAACAAGGTAGTAATTGCCAAGACAATAGGTGCTTATGTGATAACATCTGAAAACCTTACAATAAAGATGAAATCAGTGCTTATTCCTCAAAGGTGACAAGAAATAGCTAAATATATACAGAGATGTCAAAGTATCTGTTTGCCCAGAAATCAGTACACCATGATCAGAGTCAGCATCACCAAAATACAATGTTTAAACTTGGTGGGGTTGTCATTTCCTAGCAGGCCTGTCAGTTATCTATAGGAAGATATCTTGATTTAATTTTGGGACATAAAATATAAATTCCTTAAGGTAGCATTTTTCTGCGTAACTTTTGGCTGCTAAGATGTTCTGCACCTGATGAAGGTGCATGGGTAGCTACACTTGGGTACTTAAGCACACATCTGTGTTTTCATGGAGGAGGTAGTGATTTATTTTTATATGGTATGAGTTTAAAAAGCACCCACAAGCTAATACCACTGACTTTCCAGGACATCATTTAATGACCTTCCATTTCATATAAAAGTGCTCCTACATGCATTGCTGCAAGAGAAATTGGGAGAGGAGTGGAAATTACAAGCCCAGTAAATGACTGACCTAACTTCTAAGCCAACAGTAAATTTTTATTGGTAAGAGAGGAATACCAGCATGTATTTGCTAAAACTTTATTGTGTTTAGTCATCAGCTGTCACAAAGCAGCAAAAGATATATTAAATCTTGCCTGTGTCAATCACTGAGTCATTTAGAGAACCATGGAAAGTTGATCAACTACAACTGCAATTTTAGTGACACTGTCTTTATAACTGAATGAATTTTTGAATGCCAAAATGCAACAAAACCATGAGGATAGAGGATGCAGTTTTTAAAGCCCTCTGATAAGGCTGCTTTTATTAAGCTGAGGAAACTCCAGCCTAATTCAGCATTTGCTCAAATCTGCTACTGATTAATTAGTGGAACTGGAAACATGTTACATGATACTTTATTACGACTGGGCTGAATCTACTGATCATGGAAGTTCTCTCTTAAGCTCCGTAATGCAGTTACTGTTGTGAGGATTTTGAAGGCAAATCACAGCAATTGTTTCTAAATCACTGATAGTGTCCAGGCTGTTTACCTTCATACACACACAATTCCAGGCATTCATATTAAATATGGATATTGTGCACCCAGACTTTCTATGGACATCTGAGCACCAGCACACAGCTACATTGGAGTTACCCTAGGTTATTCCAAATGTCAATGTACTGGAGAAAGCTATGAGGAGCAGCAGGAAAAGGTCACGCAAGGTACCCAAGAGCAATGCAAACAGGACCAATGAACCTCTCTGGCCAAACGAATTGAACACCCTTACAGGTAGAATGCCCTCAGGTGAAAAACTTGCTAAGATTTTCTGCAAATCATAGCATATTTTAATGCACATTTGTAGGTGGAGATAATGTTTTTATTGCACTGTTCGCTATAATAGGAATAGAAACCTTCTGGGATCAGTCCCTTCATCAGGACTAACTGAAGCTCTTATGTCTCCTATAAACTTCACTTCTCTCATATACGCAGACCATTAAAACCACAATTATACTCCTGCATGCATAGGAAGAAAAACAGACATTTTTCAGAAACAGAAGCATGGCCTTCAACACCAACATTACAGCTACACCGGCACCAGAACAAGCCACAGTTTGTCCTCTCAAAACAATCTGCAATCCAAAGGACTTTTTCAAGATGTACAGGGTATGGGGATGAGAAGTGAGATGAACAATAAAGCAGTTAAGAAGGAAGAAAATTTGTTTAGCCAGACTTTGATTTACTGAATACAAATGCTGTACTGTTTTTAGGATATTGATCACATTTAATGAGAGTTTCTGTTACAAAGATGTTGCCTGAAGTGCATGGTAAGTTATGATTGAATACATCTATGATACATCTTGATCCAGAAGGCTGCATTCCATGGTTTATAACTAATTGAGCACCTGTAAGTATCTAATTTTTCTGGCACTGACAACTATCATTATTTCTTGTTGCTTTGTGTAATGCATTTCACCATCTACCTTCAAGAACCTGCAATGTGAAAAATGTATACAATGCTCATTCTTGTAGGAGGAGGTCTGAGGTGGACCTGCACACACTGAAATATTAAATGACACTTAACCAGCACAACAGTGTAGTAAGTTATGCCCTGTAAGACTTTCACATAACCATGTCTCAAAACAATGTGTGCAAATGCAACATTTATTTCACAAGGCTAGTAAACTCTTCAGCTTCATCATATCTGAAATATAAATGTTTATATATAAACTCCCAATTAGACTTGTCTGAATTTTTTCAGATTGATGTGAAACCACCAAATGAGCCTTAAATATCTGGGACTTGAAAATCTAATCAAGCTAAGCTGCACTTGCAGCATCTCACAACCCAAACTTGCTTACCTGTATTGTGGAAAGGGGAGATTTACTCAAACCCTTAGTGTGTGATTATCTGTCAGTGCCTGTCAGCGACTGAAATAGTTCATGCCTCAAACACTGATATAAAGTTTTGCTCATTTTAACAAAAACTATAAAGAAGCTACAACCAAAGAAGTTTCCCTGAAGACACCTGAGTGGGACTTTGGACTGAGAGTCAAACTGCTGATTATATAAAGGGAAACCCATTGTTCAGCCATCTCAGGCGGAGGGAAAGGTTTGCATCCACCAAAAGGCCAAAGCCTCCAGCTGTGCTGAGGATCATCCTCTGCTGAGTTTGGGGTGGGGGGAGAGCACAGCTCACAGAAGCCAGGTTTACACAGACTCCCCCACAACCGAGGGGGGAGGAGGAGGTTTCGGGTGTGTACCGGCCCAGCTGTGAAACCCCCCAGCCCCACAGGCCCCATCCACGGGACTTTCACCTGAGAGGCAGCTGAGGGGGAGTCACAATCCATCAAAGACCCCCCAAAGTGCTCCCCAGAGGCCCTGACCCACAGGGCTGCAGGTGATGCAACAGATCCAGGATCCGCTGTAAGAGACTGCCCCCCCTCCGCCGGGGGACATGGCTGGACATCACCCCCTGGCTTGAGGAGATATTAACTCATATTAACTCACGGGAACCTATGCTTGGTCGGGGGGTCCTTCACCACCAAGAAGACCAGCTAGAAAGGATCAATGGAGCATCGTTGGGATCCACAGAGTGGTGATATTTTCCTTATTCTGTCCCTGTTTCTCTCTTTCTGTCCCCCCCACCTATTTCCTATTTCTCTCCCTCTCTCTCTCTCTCTTTCTCTCTCTCTCCCCTATTTACTATCCAGAACTATCAAATAAACCCCATGCTATTGTCACTGGCATATGGTCTCATTTGCACCTTAATTTGGGCAGGGGCATTTCTAAGAACCTTAGTAATCGGATCATGTCAGTGCCCCAGGACAGCCTCAGCCCCTGTGCCTGAGCAGTCTGTCAGCATCTTATTGTGGGGACCCTTCACTGAGCAGCTCACCAGGTCACAGGGTGGCTCAGGGTCACTCCCCCTCCTGCATCTCCACACCTTTACCCACTGCTGGCTGTCAACACCTGACTCAGTGGGGGTGGTTGTACCCTGGGGGCAGATATCTCAGGAGGGCACCTGAGAGAACCTGGGGATGGGCACCTGTGTCAGTGATCCTCCCCACAGCTGCTGATTCAAGAGCAGGACATCTCCCTGTGTCTCTCTTGGTTTTGAGCTGCTGTGAGGGTTATCAGCTGGAGAGGACACTGAGCTCCCTCTTCTGCCAGGGATTTGACAGAGCCCGGCCGTGGCGCCTCCACTCCACCCTCCATTTAGACCCCATAGATTGTGTTGTGTCTGGGAGGTCGGGCGTGCTGACTGCGTTCCACTGGGGAGTACCAGCTGTATTTTCTCCTGTAATTTCTGTACTGTTACCTATACTGTGAGTCATTTTCCTACAGATGTGAAAAAAACTTAAACATAGCCGGCATAAGTGTAAGCACTGCATTAAGCTTGCTGAGGTCAGTAGACTAATAAACATGTACCTAAAAGATTGCAAAATGAGGCCTTTTGATACTGTTGTTTTTAGATTTGCTTCTGATTTAAATTCAGGGTCCTAAAAATTTAAAGTTAGTATCATTTAAAGCTTACAACTTTGATAGCTAGACATACACTGACTTAAAAAATATTTTACATATTTACGATTTTAAACACAGTATCTTCTCTCAAGTAAAGTAACCTTCTGTTATACTACTTTGCTGTCACACAATAGTTTCTATGTTGTTTTGCTTTTCTGCTAGCTGAAGCTTCCCCCCAAATAAACAGAGAAATAAATTAGTAAGCATAGCAATTTCCATATTTTCAGAAGTCACAGCTCTAACTTACAATGCAAAACAGAGCCACTGTTACCATCAGTTAATGTTGCAACATGCTGTATACCTAATTCTATTGTTTACAAAAACCCCTGAAAATAAGTACAGGCACCTGATCATAGAGTCTTAGAATGGTTATGGCTGGAAGAAGATCTTGAAGTTGGTCTAGTTAAAACTCCCCTGCTGTGGGTAGGGACACATGATGTTAAGGATTATTTTCTCTTTTGAAAATGCACACACTATACCTTTTCCTGACAGATACAGGTAACTTAAAGGGACAGGAAAAAAAAAAAAAAAAAGCCCAAACCAAAACCCACAACAGAATTTCTTTTCTTATAGTTTTTTTTTTTTTATTTTTGACTTAAAGAAAGGAACTTCATCAACATTGATTGTCATTTACAGAAAACATTCAAAAATCATGTGTGCATTATTATGAAATGCTAACAGTGTTTAACTAATAATTTACAGGTCATAAAATAAGACAAAGATCTATTACATTCTAAAGTAATATAGAACCTTTTCATTTGACAAAGATGCTGGTCCTACAAGATTCATGATAAAAAAACCCTCAGTGGTCACTTTCTAAATGAATCAGGCTGTCTTTTTTACTCACATACACATAAATTAGGTCAATTATATTAAACAAGGGAGAAAGACCAGAAGAGAACTGCAGGGGTAAAAATTCTGGATGAACTCCTGGCACTGTTGAAATCAGTGAAGGGTTTGCTGCTGGTTTCAAAGGAACCAGATTTTTTTACCCAGTAGGTCATGATTAATTTGTAGTTCAGCTTTTTGCTTCTACAAGCCAGTAAAGATACATCACAGTTATTACACAACTAAGCTTACCAAAGGGAAAAAAAAAAAAAAAAATCACTGTTGACTCTATGAGGCATCTGATTTTAGAAAGGAACTTTTATTTGTCTTTTGAGAGCAATTAATTTTGAGTATTACTCATTATTTTATTAGATTGTTTATTATCATACTTCTTGACAGGCAATGCAACTCTTGTGTGTTACCAACAGTGGTAAACATGCTTACCAAATAAAAAACAACACACCCCTAAAATTCAAATTAAACTGATTTACAACAATGTAACTACAGCCAAGCACCAAATAGCTCAGGGCTTGGATCCTGGGTCTTAACATCTCATTTCACTCTAACAAAATGAACTGGAAATAGGATAAAAACATTAGATATTTGCAAGTGGGAAGTATATGAAAAATCATTTCTTCTCATAATCCTAAAAGCATTTTCAGGGATATTTCAAAAATATTAGAAAGCTTCATTTAAATCTAAATATCTATCTTAATTATGTTTTTATTTTTTTATAAATTGGTAATCACAAAATACTAGCCATTAAAGTCACATTTGGATGCCAGAAAAGCATCTAAATACTTTGCTCATTATTTATGCTCCTGCCTGTATTACATTACAGCTGTTGATAAACTGGACATAGTTTCTTTTTTCCATTATGATCTTTAAAATGTGCATTTGGTGAAGATCAGTTATGGCTTCAGATTACAGCTAATGAGTGACCTGACCTCAAATCTGAATAAGAAATTAAAGGCATACAAAAATATTTTGCTCATTGGAAACACAGAAATATTTCTATCAATATAAGTAATGTCAGAAGGATTCATAAAAGCCATATGCTATAAGGAAGCATTACTTGCTCGAGCAACTTTTCTTTAAATCAATCAAATGCAGTCTGCAGGAATTATTGTAGTAATCACTGTACAGACATGCTGGGATCACGTTTTGCTGACAATCCCACATTTTTTTTCCCAGTTACGAACAGAAACATACACTAAATATCAACGGCTGGTCAAAAGGCTTTATCTATTACAATCAGTTTCCATAAAAACTGAAGAGTACATTACACTTACAGGAAGCAAGTACATAATTTGCTCTTTGATGTTTTTCCTCTTAAAAAAAAAAAACAAACCATTACAAAGTCTTATGTTTAAAGAGAGACATAGAAAAAATCAGTGTATTCACTGTCCCCAGTTATTTACAGCAAAAATTACAGAGACAGCATACATAGTATTGGACCTTTCACAAGCATATATTAAAAGTAGTTACATATGAAAAAATATTTTATTTGTCTTCTACATTTCTACAATACATACTCAGGTTTCTTTCTTCTTGTTTTGTTTGTTTAGTTTTTAAGTAATTTATTTAGTGTTAATCAAATGAGGCAGAGAGTGCAGCTGTAAAATAAGGGATTTTGTTGCTATTATGATTCCTATATTCTTCATATCATCCATTCATTACAACTGAAGTAAATAGTTTAACATGGGAATTATCTCATAGCAATTAGCATAAATCTCAAAATACCCAATGTATTCGATTTAGCTGAGTGTTGAGTTCAGTTGTGCTTTATTTGTTGCCACAAGTACAGTCACAGAGCCGCTCCCCGTAGTGTACTAGAGGTCACATGGCAGTCACACAAGAGGCAAAGACTATCATGGCTAGTTCACTGACTATGCTACTCAGTGGCTTTTTAAAAATAAGTGCACGAATAAATCCCCATATACTGCACAAGAATGTGTGGTCCACACTCCGTAGGGTTAAATGATTAGTAGCTTTTTTTACCAACAATAAAACACCTTTTTTGCCTGATTCTGACATTGAAGTGACACATTAAAAAAACCACAAATGTAGTGCATCTGAATCTGAATCCCCAAAGTCAACAGCCTAATGTAGTTACTTTGACTTATTAAGCTGCATGTCTAATCAAGACAAGTATAAGTGCTTTTTTTTCTTCTTTTTTTTTTTTTTAATAAGCTGGTTTTATCTGAAACAGTCGTCAAGGTAAAGCCTGTTCTTTCCCATTCTTGGTGGTTAACCACCTGCTCCTGTTTGCGTTTCAGTGCAGTTGCATTCTTGTTGCCCAAATAAGGGGCCAATGTGTTCCTAATATTGAAAACTAGGAGCCACTTTTTTTAACTCTCTCCAGATGGAGTCTTATATTGAACATACTTTACTGCTGTCAATGTATAATCATAAACAAGGACCTCAGCATCTTCTTGAAGCACAATTTTTTCAACAGCAGTATCTTCATTCATAAATTAGCAGCTATATCCAACAAATCAAAAAAATATGCAAAATCACTGTGATATCTACATTAGTTGAAGTTTTTTCTCCATGTTATTATACAGAAGACCACGTGCAAAGAAAACAATTTCTGCAAATACAGTTACAAAGAAACACTTACAATTTACTTATTGCTGCTATATCCAATGCTGTTTTCTTCCACTTTCCCTGTGTGCTGTGCTTGAATTGTGAGGATGATGAAATTATGCAAACGTAGCACATCATGTTACTGAACTCACTGTGAGCAGTATTATCCTCGCTGCCTGCAGCAGCACCCAGGAAACACTTCTTTCCCAGAGCATTTTGTTCATTGCCTTATCCTCTCAATGGAAATGCAATGCAAGGGTCATTTGGAGGACACGGACACAGGTGCCACTGGACACTCAGCCTGCCTTTATAGGAGAGTTACTGATCTCTGAGCTACCACTGTAGAAGTTTTACACCTCTTCTTTTCACAATGACTTTTGTCTGCAGACTGCATACACAAGTGGCTTTTAGAGCTGCTAACAACTGCTGGGATGATAACTTACTGGGGTGTTGGGGTCACTGTCACACAGTCATGCAGGGACAACACATGTGGGGACAATCCTTG
>WEKY01058395.1:0-12787 GCA_013390045.1 Picathartes gymnocephalus
AAACCAAAACAAAACAAAGAAACCAAACAGCACTCCCCCCTCAAAAAACAAAAAATCCCCCCAAAACAATACCAGAATACCAGAAGCCCAAAACTCTCAGCACTGCTCAGGCAATCATTGGCAGTCCCTTTGGGTAGCAATTTCGTCACACTGGATGCATTGTTTCAAGTTGGAAATAAAAAAGAAAACATAATTTCTCCAGGGGAAACACAGAAAAACTATAGCAGATTAAAGAACTTTCCCGAACCCCCGGCTGATGGGGTAAAAGGAATGAAAAGTAGATATGAAAGTCAGAATATAATGGCCCTGGTTGTTGTCAGTATATAGTGACATCACACTACCATTTAGAGCAAGGTCTTCAGCGAGTTTGAGTGACTTCCCTTGAACAAGATATAACAATTTTGGAACTACTAAAGTGAGACCAGTCTGGCTGAACTTGTTATACATCTCTGCACACTGAAATGTAGTCATTTTGCTGGTAATGCAACAGGGTGTGGTGTCCCTTCAGTTAAAGACTCTTCCTGATTAAAAAAAAAAAATCAACAAATCCCCCACCAAAAGACCAATTAATAGTAGGAGTAGTAAAAATCACTGTGTAATAAAATGTGCAAGGTTTTTTCTTTTCTACTGCAGTGACCCAGGGAGGGAATGATAGGAAGAAACAGGATATCCACACCAGACGTAAAGGCTTTTCCAATGAATGTAAGATGCTTATCACTTTTTCTGGTGGTATTCAGTGATTACAGTACATGATAAACAGATGAGGCTACTATTTAAGGGTGATCTGTTTAGGATTAGCAATTAAATATGACAAAATTATATTTGATAAGATAGAGGGGAGATAAGGATGCAGCGAGATAAAAACAAATAGCGTGACTCAATGTTAAAGTACTTAAAATGTTCAGATAGGGTGCCAATATCTAGGTGTTGGCTTTATTAAAAATTAATACCTGTTGAAGAAGCTGTATGGTCATAGACAAGATGAAGAAGACTTCTTTTTAAGTAAAAGGACTTAAACCAGTCTTGCTCCTTAGGGATTTAGACAGATTGTAGTCAGACATCAGCTGGCAGTTAAATTGGGTGAAGCTTGATGTGGGTGGTACAGATTGACTACAATGTTAAAAGATTATTTTCTGATATTTATGTACATTATACACTGACAGAGGAGGAAGAGCAGGGTCAAAACTATTCTAAATATATAGCATAACTTAGATGAAGCATTATTATTATTATTATTATTACTACTACTACATGACAGGGACTGAAGCATAGAAATTAAGGGCCAGTTTTCATCTAAATGTATTCCCCTAAAAGCTACATTTGTAGTTTGGAGGATTTCTCTGTAGAGCCTCTGCAGTTCAGGGAAGGAGATTGGCCTAAGGGATCTGCATCTGGATCCTGTCCAATTAACAAAAACATTCATATTTTTTAAAGTAGTGTTCAAGTAAATCTTTACAATCCTAAAATAATGAAATGGATGCAAGCTGTCTGTGAATATCTGGATGCTGTTTTGGACTGAGCTCTGTTG
Organism: Picathartes gymnocephalus; assembly: GCA_013390045.1. Classification (NCBI taxonomy): domain Eukaryota; kingdom Metazoa; phylum Chordata; class Aves; order Passeriformes; family Picathartidae; genus Picathartes; species Picathartes gymnocephalus. Next base: position 1,529 of record WEKY01058395.1, read on the forward strand.
CTTTTTTTCTCAGCAAAGTGAACTCGCTCTCTCAATATTTGCCTTATCAGTATTTCATGTCCTTCCTTGCTGTTGCCTTAATTGCCCTAATAAGTTTTGTATGCTTCTGCCTGTTTTCTGCCTTTGGATTGTTTTCTTCAGCTGATGATGTTTGCTTTGTCAGACACAAAAGTATCATTCAAAAAAATGTCTCCCACAAATAAGCCTTCTATGACCTTATTTTAGACAATGATTATAAGTGTAGCTCTTAAATATGAGGATGAAAAGACTATTCTGACATCCTGATTAACAAGCCCAAGAGTCTTTTCTCCTGTTTGACTGGCAAGAACTCATCTCAAGGTTAGTCATTAAGTGGTCTTAACTCCTTGTAGATTTAAAGCTGTGTTTTTGTTCTTTCATCTATCTCACACAAGCCTTCCAGGCATAATTCTGCAACCTCTCTTGTTCATCCAAACAATCAGGAAAAGAGCACAAGATCAGCTTTTATGATGGGAAAAAAGAAACCAAGAAAAAGCTTGTTGATTCCCGTATATAATCTTGTGTCAGGGGAGTATATATGCTTTTTCGATTAGGGTTTCTGACGTTCCTTTAAATGCACTAGCTATGCCCTACACAGTGATTAAAGGCTTCAGCAAATAGGGCCTGAGAGGCCTTATAACCTTCCAGTCTCCTACAAATGCATTTGCTTACTGATTTTCCCTTTTTTCACTATGTGTCTTGCGTTGCTGTCATTTCAATCCACTCTAGAAAGTCAGTCCTAGAAAAATGCCATTAGTGGAGGAAAGGCTGAGCAAACAGCAGGTCTTATACTTACTTCTGATCAAGTGCTGGCTTATTCCTAGTGATGTCTGAAAGAGCCAGAGAGCCTGGACTGGGTCTAAAGCTTAATTTTTTTAGATCTCAATGAGCAATACTCAGTTTGTAATTACGTTTTGCATTAGAAATGCCAATATCCAAGCCAGGTGTAAATTGACACTAAAGAGTTATTTCTTTTCAGTGAGTTACAACATGGAAGAACTGTAAGTTATTTGCAAGGTTTTTTATGCTTAGTTAATTAGGAAAAAAATGTTTGGCTTTTGTGCTATTTATTTCCATCAGGTGGTATGGCATCTAGATTTATGTTTTGAAGCATTGAGGAACTGTGTGAAGGCTTTAGACTGTTATGTGAAAGAGAAGCAGTTGAAGAAATACATGCTGCTGCCTGAATTATTACACATATCTGAATAATAAAGCCCCAACCGTGTTTGCCTCCTGCCTGTAACTGCAACAAAAAGTACCTGTGATTTTAATTACTTAGAGCAAAATGCAAGTGGTTTGTTAATACCAACATAACCCTGGGACAGAATTACAGTAATGTTTTATGTACACTTGGGGGGATGCTGGTGGAAATAACGTGCAAGGTATAAATCTGCTCTCCTGCTGCTTCTCAGTGGAAATTTAACCTGAGATCTAGACCTCCATCTGCTGGGAGCGGGAGAGGGAGGAAGAGCACAAACGACCTACTCAGGGGGAGTTTCCTTGTTCCAGATCTCTGGAGAAGGCTTCTGCCATGCATGCAGAGGCTGGAGCCTCTCTAATGGAGGTTCAGTGCAGTGGAGAGGGAGATGAATAGGCTGTCTGTTGCCCTCAGGTCCCTTATCCTATGATCATCCAGGCCTCTGTCCTGTTCCTGGCAAAGATCACAGCACGCCTCATCCTACTGTAAGTGCCACCAGAAGCTGATGCAGCCCCAGGGTTGTGGTAAGACCATTGGGTACCAGCCAAGAGAGCCTCTGATGGAGGGCAGTTGTCTCCCCATTATATCTATATGCCGGACCGTGAATGCTCCTATGGCAATATCTGGCAAGTCTGCTCTGTGTGACAGGAAGGATACAAATCAGCTGGATTCTCCAAAGGATTTGTCCTGGTGACTGTAGTGAAGAGTCAAACTGCAGCTAAAGAATGAGTCTGAAGTCTCTTTGCACAAGGACACATTAACCCCTAACAACACATTATAGGACAAGGAGCCTCCTTTTAATAGAAAACTGTGGTTTTAGTAGTGTGTTTTTTACTCTACTTGAAAGGAATGGGATCTGATGAATTCCCCTGCTCTATCCAAGCACACATGACTTTCCTCACAGTAGGCAGTTGCTTCATTTTTTCTGAATTAACCTAACATCCTTATTATTTCTTATTCCAATTATGTTTTGTATTTGTGTTCTGATGCTTGCCTGAACTATCGTCCACTTGCCTTTGGCTTACCCTACCTGGCAGTCATCACTTTCCTTCTTTATCTTGGATATTTCTGCTGAATGCTTTACCCTCTTTTAGTTTTCCTGTGGATTCCTAGCTTATCATGATCCTCCCTCCAACTACTCTATAAACTAATTTTTTTTTGTTTGTCTACATTTTAAATTTGGTTTCCTTTTAGCTGTTTTATTATTACTGTTTTATCAGCAATGACAGTTCCAACACAGAGTATATTGAATGCAATAACGAAGCTCCCATTTGTTCAAAAGAAAATCAACTGAGTCATGGGAATGCAAAACCACGTGCATAATCTTATTACAGATATCCCTGGTACTGTTAATTAATCATCCAGATTAATTCCCCAAAAGCATTAACCAAATCCAGTCGAGAAGTTGGGGGATTAATGATAAGCAGGAGGAAGGCTTTATAAAGAGCTGTCCTGTTATTGTGTGAAAGTCAGGGCTTACAGCATAGAATGACAGATCTTTTTGGTTCTCACAGCCATTGTCACATAAGCATGGAACTCGGAGTTTCTACTCCAGCATTTTTAAAAATCGTCATGACTATTTTAATAAGGTTTGTATAGATTTAGCAGTTCCTGGCTAGCAAGAAACAGCATGAACCCACTATAACTTCCTTCGTCTCATACTGCGAGAAAAAAAAGACAAGATCTACCAATGGATATTCATATCCTAAGGAAGGTTGTAGAAACTGCTGCTTTTTCAAACACTATGTAAATTGCAAACTGCTAAATGTTGGCAGGGATCAAGCTGACAAAGGATAAAAGTTGTGTATCATACAGAACCTCCACAAACAGCACACATGTATCTTGTGCCAGGTGGGTGGGGAAAAAATAAAGTAGTAAATTTAGTTAATTACTGTTGTAAATTTACGTGCCATAATACAGTCCCAGCTGAAAATAGGGAGAAGCATGCACTAAGAGAAACCCTCATTTTCTTGCTGTTTCTTTCCTGACCTCCTTCACAGATCCTAAGGCTGTGGTTTCTCTGTATCTGCTGAAACCTAAGGCAATGTGCTAAACCTTTGCACCAATATTTGACCAGTATGTACAAAATATTTTAGAGCTAAGCTGAATTTCCTATCTGAAGAATTAAACATGCAAAGTTTTTGCTTATTTTATATTAAATTCCTCAAATGGAAAATATAATGTTACAATCCTGCCTTGTTTATCCAAAGTAAACTGTTGGGAAAAAGTTTTTCTCAGACCCATTTTCCTCAGTCTCAGCCCTCTCTTGAAGTCTACTACAAACACAATGTTACAGTCTAAGTAAAAGACTGAATTTAATGCAAGATATTTGGAGTAGACGGTACTCTTTGCTGCCCATGCATTCATCTGATATGGCTACAATTCAATCTGTGGAGTTATTCTAGTGTTGCATTGTTATGAACCTCCTGACTTTATTCGTGGTCCTTCATATAAAGTACCTTCTTTCTGAAGAGACAGAGCAGCCTTCCTAACTTTCCAGCCACAAACTCAAGCTAGTTTCCTGAGTTTAACCCTGCTCTTTTAATCAAAACTCCCATGGCTTTGAACCAGCACAAAGGACTTATTCTTTTTCTGTGGTGTTGCCCATGAATAACAGTCACTATACCTTTGCTGTAGGCATTCATCTAACATTGCATTGTTCAGCTATGCACTGGTGAGGTGAAAATAATTCACTCTGTAAAGATGTATAAGATTATGAATCAATTTATGAACGTCTAGAGTATTAAGAGAGGTACTTTTTGGTCTACAAAGCACTGTTTCACTGTCAGTTCAAAAACTCATATTTAACATGTCACCCAAAGATTTTAATTATTCTTGCACTAGTGATAAACAGTAGTAATAATATATTCACCCTCTGCACTAATAATAAAAGACATCCTTTCCATTAAGGGTAATAGATTACAAATATATTCACCCTGTTAGATATACTCTGAGTGTTGAATAACAATAATTCTTAGGTGTCCTCAGGGCTTTTCAGCATAGGATCTCAAAAGCTCATTAAGAAAGTAGCCAAGTTTTGTCCCAGGGTACTTGTGAGTAAATGGAGGCAGCAGCTTAACTCAGGCCTGGTGCCATGATGATGGCAGAGCCTGAAATGGAGTGGGATGATTGCACTGCCACTGCTCATTGCACACACTACTTGGGACTTCTAGATTTTATAATAGGCATTTCCACCCCAGAATTTTCTCCCTTTTCCTTTTCCCAGTGTCTGAAGGCAGATGCTCCTCTAGGAAACAGGCTTATATTGCTGTCTCATAATGAGATAGCTGGGACCGAACTGTATTAATATGTGCCCTAATGGCAGCTGAAAGAAGCAAGAGGAAAAGCCCCCACTAAAAAAGAGAAATAGCCAGTGGGCTCAAGAAAAACAATTGGCCTCAGTGAGAGTGGGAGACTGGAGTGATTAGGATAGCAGGATACGGAGGATATAATTACAAAGCACATGGTGCTAAAAGGCTCATCCTATATAATTTCTTTTAAATAAAATCTGTGCTTGAAGCGGGAACTCAGTGTGCCAAACTGATTGGTCTCTCTGAGGGCAATCAGCACAGCTACTTGCTTTGAGCCTTTCAGTGAGAGTTCCCAGGAAAATTAACCTGTTTGCTTCTAGAGATCTCACTTGCTGCTTCCTGAAAATTAACCCAGAAGCCCACTCTGCTGAGCCTCACTTGGAGCTCCTTGTGAGGAAGCAGGGCAGACTTGGAAAATCTGGGGAGAGGCTGGGCCTAGGACATTATTTTTAATCCTCATCTTGAATTCTTCTGGACATAGCACTGTTATTGTGCTCAGTGAGAAACCTAAATCATAGAGCAAAGGGTCTGAGAGCTTGAGAGGTGCACAGCTTCTAGATAGTTGCAGCAAATTTACTTTGAAGCTGTAAATCGTGAGGTCTAAGACACTTCCAAAAATCCCAATACTAACTATTAAGGGTTGTGATGGACATGAACAGTTAAAAAAGAAGGCACAGTTAAATGTTTTTTTCTGTTTGTCTGTGTAACCTTATAAGTGGATGTGGCATTCAGTTCATATTGCAAGCTTTTTAGTATTGGCACTGGGAGGAATTTGACAAAGGAGAGATATGAAGGAGAAAAGATGATGCAAAGGAAAAAAAGGAACCAAAGAAATACTGACAATAAAAAATAAGAAGAAAGACAAAATGCAGAGTATACACAGGAGAACAGGAAAGAATGTAGTTATTTAAAGTGTTTAAAATCAGTCTTCCTGGTAAAAGGGCAACACAGGAATCAGTCTGGATCTCCTGGCTCTTACACACCTTTGTATTTTAAATAGGCAGCAATTTTCTTTCTGGCAAATATCTGGCAAGTTATTTATGTAGGTTGAAACCCTCTCCATTTCATAGGCCATTGGGACTGCTTAAATCCTACATAATCTTTGGTTCAAGCAGCCAGTAGCAAAACTTAAATTGGACAGATTTTGTGATTTTTATCCTAGAGCACTGTCAGTAAAAAGAGTGTCTTGAAATATGGAATATATCTCCTCAGCAGTATCTTTACTGTAATTTTCTGAAAGATCTTTGGATGCCCCTTTTTCATATCATGTCTTGTTCCTGTCCTGCCTGATACAAACTGGGAGGGCAATGCAGAGTTCTGTAAATATTCAGGTTTGAAGATGAAAAACAATGTAATTCCATCTTCAGTTCTCATGGTCTGCTTTTGGATGTTTGAGGCCAGGAGCATGTGCTTAATTGCTCAGACAATTCTGAAAGAACTTTTTCTTTGAGGACAAAAGGTCGGCTCAAAGATTGAATTTATTTCTTTTCTTTCAGAGTCAGAGTCTGAAAAAGAGATCTTTTTTTTAACTGTATTTTTAGGTTTTAGATATTTTAATTCTGTTTTCCTATATTCCAACTTCAGATGTTTTTCACCTATTGTTCTTACAGTGCTCAAAGTGTTAGCTACTGTCTAACAGGGTCTTCTGGCCTTTGCATCTTTGTTAGAAGAGTCAAGTCCTCCTAAGCTGGGGTGTTTCAAGAGTAGAGGTTTAACTCAGCTTACACACTGTTTATGATGGCAGAAAAGGTGCACAACAACATTGAAATGCATTCAGTGCTTTACCAAAACAAGGCAAGGAGTGGGCTGGTGGTGAAGAATGTAGAGGTGGTGCCCAGTTATTTTTAATACTGTATGTATCCTAGGTAATTAAAGGTATAAGAAGTAACTGTTGCTGCATTGTTGATGTTGATTGCGTAACAATGTATTTTTTTATGATTTGAGATGATTTAGGTCTTGTAGTCAGACAGTGTCCCATATACAAATACACAAGGAAAAGCAGTTGCCAGGTAAACCCAGGAGGGTGTTAAAACTCTGAGATTAAATCTAGCTTTTTTCTTACATTTTGTGGAATTCACCAGTGTTATTTGAAATGCAGCTGTTCTTTATGCACAAAACCAGGAGAGGTTCTCACAAAATATTGGAAATAGTTAATATTTTATGAAACTTGGAAATAAAATCCAGCAGTGCCGTGTCCTCCAGTAATGCTTACAGGAATTATAAACAGAAGGCTAAAAAAAATGCGAGGAAGATATTCTCACCAGGACTTTGCATCTGTGTCTAGGAACTGTTGGATATGTTGTCATATAGAAAATCTGCAGCCCTTATGGATACCTCACATTTAACTGTTTTCTGTAGCACTCCATTCTGTTCAGATTTGAAGAGAAGGCATTCAGGTATAGCAGTGACCCTGTAGCAGTGTCTGTGGTGCTGTCTGGTGAACACCTTTGGCCAGTGGGGTTTGAATCTCTCCTCTTCCTTTCTTCTTCCCTTCACAGCCTTGTTCTGTGAATTCAAGACATGATACTAAAAGTAACTGAACTATTTTGGAAGAGGGAAAATTGGAAAGACATTGTCCTTACAGCTAGGTTAATATTGCAGAAAAAAAGTATATGTAAATTTGACAAAAATGTGAATTTGTTCTGAGTGGAGGCTGTGAATGTAGGAGGCTGCAAACAGGATAGTGGTGGATGGTCAACAGACAGAGCATCTCAATGCAGATTTCAGAGTGATTGCAGGACAGCAACCATCACTTCCAAAATAGCTAATATTTGTGTTGGAAATGTGCTTTCTGTGTTTTTTGAACTGGGAAATAGAAATAGATTAGAAAGTCATAGTTATTGTAGCCAACCAAAAGTAACACAGCATTTAAGTAGAACAAGCTCCTCCCTAAGAGACTAATAATTATTTGTGGAAAATATTCACCAAATTATTTCAAATATACTAGGGGAAAGGATGATTTTTTCCTGGCAGGTTGTGGCCAGGGTTGTTTTTGTGTATGTGTTTGACTCCTGGCTCGTGAATTCATTTTGGTATGAGATGGAGCCTATTAGGAAATTAGCTACACAAGTAAAAGTCCACACTCCATTTCCTTTAAGGTTGCTAAGCACAACAATTATTGCCCTCAGTGGTAAGGCAAGCACATAAATTAATAAATGTCCTATTAATGAGAACATTAAACATGAAAATGTCTGAACTGGGGAAATACCAACTGTGCCTGTTACCAACAGGGCGTTGTGTTTCATCTTGGTTAAACAAACCAGCTAATAGGATAAAAGTCAAAGGTTCTAGCACACATAACTATGAGAATTTAGTTTTGTCTTGAATCTACCTTCCAGTGTGAATAAAGACTCTTTCAGGAAAGTGGTTATGATAAATAGTTTAAAAGCACTGCCATGCTAAGTGTTAGCACACTTGTAGATAGGTTTATGCTTACAAAACCAACCCAATTACTATATTTTTTTTAATATAAAATGAAGAAGGGTAACCAACTCTAACAAAACTAGTTCCATCAAACTACAAATTCTGAAAATTCTTCAAACTGGGTAAATCCTGACTGCCTTATCCTGAATTTTTAATCTGACCTTTCCTTTTTCACATCCTTCCTCTTGATTGGGAATGAAAATCTGCCTTCTCCAGTTTCCAAGGTTTAAGAGTTTACATTTGTAAGCTGTCCACAGCCCAGACATCCACCAGTTTCTCCTCCATTGCCTCCTGAATACAGGAGAAGTGTTGTAAAGGTAAAAAGCCAGAAATTTGACTTGAAATTTTACCCCGTGTGAATTAATTTTGCATTGCTTATACTGTAAGATGCTTACTGTAAATGGAATTAAATGTAATCCAGCAGTAAATGTGTTAAAGCTTAGGGAGGTGGGGATGCTGCAGGTACAGAAAGTAACAAGCCTGCTGCCAAATGCAGCTTTCACAGAAGAGTCCCTGGAACACAGTCCTCAGGCACCCTAGTCTTCATTAAATAAACACAACTTTTTTGTTATTGTGATATGTGGCTGGTATTTTTATGCACAGTGTAAGACAGGGGCCTAGTGTGGATCTCTGGTGTAAGTGTGCCTGTAAGGGCAGCAAGAGAAACCAGAGACTGTTCAAATGCTCTGGGATTGGAGCTGAGCAGAGCTGTGTATGGGTCAGCTGTACTTCACACACACATCGGGCAAAAGGTTTCCACAAGCGGTTAGATGTCCTCTCCCCAGTTTGAAATCAGTCTTAGTTGGACACTGAATGTCCTCAAAGGCTTTGAAAGCTTCTCTGGGTGACTAAACTGAACACTGAGGAGTGGACGTTTGAGTGCTGTGGCTGTGCAGGGCATCATCAGAGGAGGAAGGAGGAGGGGATGTCTCCTAGCTGTCCTGCAGCACCAGCTGCAGAGGGGGCCAGCCAGCCACAGGAGAGAGTTACTGCCATAGACATCTTTGACCTTTGGAGTTCAAGGCTTAAATAAAACATTGTGAGCCTGAAACGTGTTAACAACTCTCAAAACCCTGAAATATGCAAGGTTAAGGTAACATGTCATCCAAAAACCCCTTTGTTTTCAATGTGATTTTCTAGGTGAGCAGCACCACCCTCCAAGTAAAATAATGTACTTACCATGTCTCTCCTTTAACAAATAAGAGAGCATAAGCCTTTTAGAAGGAAAGAATATAAGTGCTCAGCAACAAAGGCTTTCTAATAAATATCCTTTTAATTCTTATGACCATCCCACTGAATACAAGTAGAACCAGAAGAGAAGTCTGATTATCCTTGCACAGCCATTTACCTCTGGGAAAAATTGATGACATTTGGATGTAAAATGCTGATTTAGTGTTTTTCTCCTTATATAGCAGAGGCTGAGATGATTCTGGAAGATCTGCCCAGAGCAGAAGCCAGTCAGTTCTCCAGGTTCTGGTGTCACTGGTCATCTGAATCTAAGGGAGTCTTACAAATTCTGTGGCTGTATTTTAACTACCAGTGAGCCTGAAATTTCTTCCCAGAGGCAGTATAAAATGAGTTAATATTTTATAATGTGCTTTGAAATCCTCAGATAACAGGCACGGCAACATCGCAAAATATTTCATGGACAGAATCATCTGAGGTGAAATCTGCCTCTCTTTATGTAACTTCTCTCAAGAACCAGAAACTAATTGGACTCTGAGACTAAATAGTGCAATGAAAGAAGATGGAACCGTGTTTCTCAACATGCCTACAATCTGTAACATCCCAGGAAGCTGAATTGGTCAGACAATTCTACTAAAAAGTCTTGGAAAAAAATATGAAAACTAGGATTGTCTTTATTTCATTTGACCAAGCTGATATTTTGTGATCTTAGTACTGAGTACATGAATACTCTCTTTGGAAGAATCACTTTGAAAGTAGCCTAATGATTTTTGTATAAGGTTCATCCCAAAGGCTGCACAGAAGAGGCACAGGAAGTGCAAAACACCCTGGAGTTCATCAGGCTGCAGATCAACCAGTGAGTCCGTGCAAACTAATAGTGTGGGTCTGACCCCTTGAGAAAGCTTGCCTCTTAAATATAAAGAACTTTCTAGCCAGCAGAAATAAGGTGTTTTCCCACGGTTTCCTGAAAAGTCTGTCAGGACTGATTTTCAATAGCTACTATTTATATAATTAAAGAATACTTTGGAATGTTTGTGGAGTATTGATGACTGCCCACTCTTGTTTGCAAAGTACACTCATTTTAATTTGATCAGGTCTTAAGAAATGTTGAGTATTTGCACCTTGTCTGCTGACGAATCTCGGTTTGGAAACCTGGTAAATCTGCAGAGTATTTTCATATCCACAAAAAAAAAAATCACAAGGAGCAAAGGGTGCTGAGATAACTGTGCTCAGCATCTTGTGAATTCTCGTGCTTTGCTTACAGTGATATAAATCTTTTTCACGTCTTTCATACTCATTCATTATGATGAGTTCTCTCCTTAATCCACTTGCATTAAGTCTTGTTAATTAATGCCAGTTAGATTTTTGTGCTCTGACAGAGGGGTAGCTCTATCACACATTGTTGGTATGTCATGATTGGGGATCTTAAAATCATTGCTGAAAAAAACCAAAAACACCATAAAAGGTTGCTACATACAAGCAGCATCCAGTTGTGACATGACATTGTATTTAACGTGTGTGGATATGAACATATTTTGTTTCATGCCTCAAAAAGAAGTTGTTAAACTGTGTTAAGAAAGCTGTAGGGTATGTGACTGCAGGTATTGGAGTATTATTAGTAAATCCATGGAGTATCTCATCCTGGCTGCTGGGTTGAGTTTTGATCTCCCTCCAAAAGGATAAAGCAGGAACAGAAAGGCTGTGGAGAGGATGGTAGAAATTACTAAAGGCATGGATGGAAATTGACCCAGAATAGTGGCTGGACTTGAAGGAAAACAAAGGAGGGATAATAATGAGTAAATAATGAATTGACTCGGAGGGTGTAAATTCTCCTTTCCCCTCAGACAGTGCGAAGAGAACTAAGCAGAGCGTGATGAGCCGGGAGCCCTTTCCGTGAGGTGCAGTCGCCCCGCGGCAGCAGCCACGGCCGGGGCCGGGAGCCCTGCTCGCTCCGGGGAGCCCTGCTCGCACCGGCGGGAGCGGGAGCGATGTCCGCAGCCGCATTACGGTCCCGGCTCCCTGCGACCTCCGCCCGAGCCGGACCGCGGGGCCGGCGCCGTCCGGGGTCTCCGCAGCGCCTCTCGCCGCGGCGTCCGGGCGCCTCCCCCGCCTCGACCCGGGGGG
>WEKY01058395.1:12883-72293 GCA_013390045.1 Picathartes gymnocephalus
GCTGCGGCGGAGGGCGGCGGGCCGGGAGCCGAACCGGGGAGCGCCGCCGAGGAGGGCTCCGGCGGCGCCAGGATGTAGGCGCGGGGCGGCGGGGAGCTGCCGCCGGCGACGGGCTCGCCATGAAGAAGCATTCGGCCAGGGTGGCCCCGCTCAGCGCCTGCAACAGCCCCGTCCTCACCCTCACCAAAGTGGAAGGTAAACGACGTCGCTGGGAGCGGGACGGGGGCATCCCGGGAAGACCGGGTACCGCGACGGGGGATGCTCCGCGGAGACCGGGTACCGCGACGGGGGATGCTCCAGGGCGACCGAGTGCGGTGCTGGGGCGATGCCCGGCAGCGGGGGACTGCGCGACTCGTGGGCGGGCGGTGGGAACCACGGGGCGCGCAGCTCCCCCGCCGCCGGGCATCGCCGGAGCTTACCCCCGCCCTGCTCAGCTCCGGGTCTTTCCTCGCCCATGCTCCAGAGACAGAGCACCTCTCCGGAGCTCCCCTCGGGGCTCGAGAGCATCCCCCAAACCCGTGGGCAAGTACCTGCCATGCAGGACACTTGGCAGGAGGGAAGGAAGATGCTCGGCAGATTTGCTCTCCCGATGTGAGGAATGCAGCCCCGTGTTCCAGCCATCTGTCCTCACCTCTATTTGCCGGTCCAGCTGCATGGTGGCAGTGGAGTTGGAGTCTTATGGCCAAGAGGACATAAGAGCCAAAGAGCAGTGGGGGCTGGCAGACCTTTAGGGACCACAGGGACCTTTGAAGACTTTCAGGGATCGTGGCAGGGGACCTTGAAAAGGACACTGATGTGCTCAGGAGGGTTCCACAGAGAAATCTGAAGTCTGGGGTGAGGAACTGTTGTCTCGGGTAGAAACCTGTAAGCCACGTCCTAGAGATGGAGGGGTGATGCGAAAGTAGGGTGCAGGTCAGGAAGAGGAGCCCGTCTGATGTATGGTTACAGAGTACAGTTCCTGATGGAAGAGCAGAGGGAAAGCTGCTGGTTTGGGGGATACCACTGGGGCATGTGGTTGTTGGTTGAGAGAATGGAGCTGTTGAAAGAAATAGGTTGGCCAGGGGGAATGGAAGGAGGAGAGGCAGAAAAGGGATGAGCAGGGTGAGGCAAAGAGGAAGAACATCTAAAAAATGGGAATGATTGAATGGTAAGAAGTAAAATGTGAATGTGAAAGCTCATGAAAAAGAAAATAATAATACTGAAAAACAGAGAAATTAATAAAGGAAAAGAAAAAATGGTAGCAAAAGCTCTGTGGGGCAGAAAGTGAGAAAATTCAGAACTGTACAAGAGGAGAAAAGGAACTAAAATCAGCAAGTAAGAGTGGAAAGTAAAGGGTACCTGAAGGTTCTTATTTCAGTTCACAGAATATTCAGCTGTTGCATTCCCATAACATAAAAGCCACCTACTGCAGAGATAGGAAAAGGGATCCCAGTTTTCTGATGGAAGGAGCAGGCCTGATCTTCATTACACTATAATTAGAATTTTAAAAACCCCTTGCAGTTGACCCCATGCACAGTAGAGTGTTTCTCTCGAGGTTCACATTGGAGGCTCCTCTGGGCAAGGAGCTCGCCTCCCTTTCTTTTGGTGCACTGCACAAGCTTTATGAATCATAAATAATAATAACCTACCAGGTTCCAGCTTTGAAATGTGGGTCATCTCATTCCTCTTTTACCAGTTCAAATACAGTTTATTACCTAACTTATATAGAAACAGAAGCAGAGCAATCTTTCACTGTGCCATAAAATTGAATCCTTTCAAGCATTTCCATGTCTGCTCTGCATACCAGCTCTCAGATACCCTATGGCTGCCCACCAGGGACTTTGTTGACCTAGTTGGACTTTTCCTTCCTTTCTTCAGATTCCTTTTTCCTTTATCATCAGTGGCAAAAATCTAAATTGCCTTGATGGTGTATGATAGGGCCTGGAGTTTCTTTCCTCCTCTGTAATGAAGCAGGCTGGCTCTGTTTGAGATCTTTCTTTTGCAAATCAATTGACAACATTTCCTTTCAGACTAACATTGACTAATTTTGCCAGCTGGTGTTAAAGCCACATTAAAAAAAACAAAAAAAAACCAAAAAAAACACCCCAAAAAACCAAGATGTAGTTATAGGCAAAAATAAAGTGAGACAGCTGGCACACTGTGGACTGCTGATATCCCTCGGCCTGACTGCCGTACCTCTGGCAAAGATTTGTCTTCTTCTGGTATTCCAAGTCTATTGCAAAGGCATAGATAATGCTACAAGAGCAAGACAGCAAAAGCTTTCATCTGCTTCGTAGTTATGATTATTTTCTTCCCTATCAACCACCATCAAAGCGTTTCAAGGATCTTTGGCAGAACCACTAGGAATATGTTTCATTCTAGGATGGTTAGCCAAGAGGAGCCTTTCATTGATACGCATTGCTGTAAAGCCCTCCAGCATTCCTTCTATTTTCCTGCCGGTGCAGTGGCTTTTTTGCTTTAAAAGGAAGATAAGGACTTTGTGCGTTCAGAAGCGTGACTGCCATTTCGAATTATTTCAGAGATTGAATCATCAGTATGCTCGGAGCCTGCTGTACAAGCACTTTTCAAGACAACTGTGTCTACATGCATTGCTCAGGCAGGCAGTAACCATACCATGTGTTTTCTGTGCCTGGTACTATTGTGCACCCTTCATATTTTGAGAAATGTAGGCTTGGTGCCTGTTTTTTGCTTGTTCTTCCTTCTGTTGTTTTTCTCACCAATTTCTGTCCACTTGGCCTCTCAGACCAGCCAAGTGACTGGTTTCACCCTATTTGTACATGAAAGCACAGTGTACTTTGAGGACTGGCTTCTCTTCTTTGGGAAGGCAAATATCTCCATTCTTGCTCTGCATCTTGGGATCTTTCAGAGGCAGGTAACATCAGCTTTGACAAAGAGCTGCAGAACAATCACCGCAGCAGAGAAAACACATCCTCCACTTAATTAGCCGCTACTTGGAGCTGCTTATTCCCAGGCTTTCAGCACCCAGGAAATCCTATTGCAGCCTCCCTTGCAGCACATTTCCTCTGTCAGGAATGAGGGACTAGTGATATTCCAAGTTTCTTATAAGGCAAATTACACCTCTCTACTATCAATTATTGCACATAGACATCTACATTCAGTTGCTGTGGAACCAGATGCTGCCGCATGTTCAATTGGAGTAACCTTGCCTTTATCGCTGGAGTTGCAGGGAGTTTGTATAAGTACGAAGGAGAAATAAATTTGGCCTTTAGTTATTTGCATGCCTGCAGGGAATTAATCACGAGCATATCAGCACTGTAATTGCTTTAATATTAAATCCTTTTCACTTCTTTAGCAAGCACAAACTAAAGATCCCAAGCACAGCAAAAACTTCCATGAGTAGTAGTCGGCTTCTTTAAGAGAGGAGATTCTTATTATCCTCATTTTGCAGATGGAGCAGCTGAGAAACTGCAGAATGAAGCAACTCGCCTAAAAAAAAGCAGCACATCTTTTCACAGAGCAGTCAAGAAAAGACCTATAGCAGATAGGAATTGACCCCCAGACTTCTCACCCATATGTTTGTGGCCATGGGAGGTCATGGATGGATGCAACAGGGGTCAGAAATGTTGTTTCATTTATTGAAATCAGTGACAAAACTTCCTTTTTGGGAAATAAACTCAAATGCCACATAAATATATTTCTGGATAAATACTGTGTAACTATTAGCAGTGTTCTGCTGATGGCATCCAAAGGTTTTGGTAGTCAGGCAATGCTCGTATGACTGAGCACTAGGGTAGACCCTGTGAACATCTCACCCAGGATTTCACATCTGTAAAAGCAAGATTTTGTGGCCACTGGTCTTTTTCCCATGAAACCCATACATGACAGACCTATGCAGTGCTCGTGCATCCTAACAAACAGAAGGAGCTGGCAATGCTCCTGGCAAGCCCAGGAGAGGCTGGTGTTTCGGTGGCTCAGCCCGGGCTGTTGGTTTGGGTGCGCTTCCCCATTGAAGCAGCCTTGGCAAGGCTTCTGCATGGAGAACTTGCAAAGTGTTCACTTTTGTTCAGTCTGCCTCTCTGCACAGGAGACAGTGTTCAGTGTGAGCAGTCAGGGCACTTCAACCCACCTGGTTCTTGCTCCTTAGCTATGGTAGCAGTTTTCTCCCTCTCCTGACCAGAACAGGTGAAGGTGATGGTGACAATATCGCATGAATGGGGGTTTAGGTTTGCTGCTTCTCTTTTGGGCCTACCAGCATGCACCCCGTTACCGCAGGATAAAGATAATGTCACTTACTCAGCTGATGGAACAGCAGTACCCTCTTCCATGCCTACTGTGGGTACTGAGTGTTAAGTACACATGGGCAGTAATTACACTCTGGCTTTGGCCCAAGGTAGCTTTTGTCCAATTTTTGTATTCCTTGCAGTATTTTCAGTTAGCACGACAGCATATTTGAGCAGATAGCCAAGATCTTGTTCCAAAAGCATGAGGAGTTTCTGTTGCGTAACACCTGGCTCACTTCCCAAGTGGCACCATGTTTTCTTAGGCTTTAAACAGCCTCAAAAAGAGCCGCTCTTAGCTGTGCTAGCTTACTCAGTAGGGAGTCCCTCCAGCCCACTTTTGCTCATGTCCCCCTGGTTGTTTGGTCTACCATCTCACCTGTGCAAACTCACGAGTTACAGGTTTGGAGGTGACTCATTACTCCTGCACTGTGCCCCCTCCTCAAATGATACAAAAATAAAATAAGACCATGTTGATGTTACTAAACTAATGCCAGAGACGGAGTTTTAATGCATCACAAAGCAGAAAGATAAGTTATTAAAGATTTATCTAAGCTTCCTTAATTTAGTGGCTGAAATGAGACAGTATGTACAACAACGGACGAACAGTAGTTTCGTTTAAAATGATGGAACTTAAGAATGACATCAGTCCTTCCATAGATCACAGACCATTACATTTCACCCACTTATCCCTAAATGAAGTAAGGTGCATTTTGTAGTCATCTTGAATCAATTTAGGCATTTGCTTTCAAAAACTAAGCAGATTACTAATCTGCCTATTTAATTATAGATTTCTCCCATGAGAATTTGGAACAAGAACCAGTAAAAAATAAATATGAAGTCACCAGAATGCATTATTCACTGCATCCTGTATTTTAATTTTATAAATCTTGTAAAAGAAATTTTGTCCTTCTTTCCTAATGGCTGACAATTGTAAACAGTAGGGTTTGGAGCTCAGTGTTAGAGCCAGAGTTCTGAAAAGACTCCTAGTTCAACATAAAAGTCTAAGTTAGCTCAACATGTATTCCCCAGCAATTTCCCAGCAACAAGGCTCATATATAGGATTATTTATGTTGTTGCTTTCCTAGCACATTGTACTCAGTACAGCACATTCACTTATGTAGTAAGCAGCTCTCTCCACTTGGCTGGAGCACCACTGCCAACCTTTAGTCCACAGTCCAGTTAATCTTTGTTAATTATAAACGGTGAGATGCCACTGCAGACCAGGATAGCATCCTGCGGAAGCAGGAATTCGGCCAATGAAAGAGTAGATTTACTTTGTAGTCTTCACTGGGCTTTGCTGACAGCCACTGCAGCATAAGATCAAAGGCAACAGGAAACAAGGTGTTTTTAGCAGTGCAGAGCTGGCTTGCTTCTGGCAGAGCTACCCACCATCTACTGGAGAAAATCAAATACTTGATTTCCCATGTTAGCTGCCTGGTTCCAAACACATGGATCTACTCTATCTGGACATAATGCAGGGGTACCCCACGTGGAAATTTTGTGAGCCCTATTCAAGACATGAATTTTGACATGAGATCAAGAACCCTTTGGTTATACAAAAGTTGTATGTTGACTCTTCTGGAAGCATTAGGTATACATTTTGTTCAGTATCACTACCTCTGACCCCAAGCCTCCTCAGCTGGAAAAACCCAAACAAGTGTGAACCCTGTAAGCCTTGTCATTCAGCCATGGAGAGTACAGAAGAGAGGAGGTAAGAGCTAGAAATGCCTTTTCCACAATCACCTCAAATTCCCTAGCACAACTCTCAGCAAGGGTAATATTTTATTTGTGACTGAAAAAGGCATGAGTCTGTCTTCTGTAGCTGACTGAAACAAGTGAGGAATAGTGGGTTGCAAAAGCCTTTCTCACTGCAAAGAGGATGAGGCAAGTATCAGAGAGAAAATAGAAACTAGAATTTTTGCATGTAATGTATTTTTGCTTGGAGTTATACTGAGTACCTCAGTGCCCACATGGGCCCATGGGCCTAGCCAAACCTATATTTTTTTAAAGGAGACTCAGCTTTTGATGAGTTTGCTACTGAGAGGTGAGGAGACATCTCTTCTTTCTTCCAGGAGATCATTGAGTAAATCCTATGGGGACTTCTGTGGCTATATGTGCATTAATCTAACCACTGTGAGCACATTCGAGTCCATGTCAAGTCCACACTAGTATCTAGTTATTGGTTGACAGAGAACAGATGCTCCAACTATCTTGATCTGAACTTAGGACCTAAGAAAAACCATTGTGTTTGAGTTCAATAGCAGGTTTAGCCTTTAGCTTCTAGGAGAAAAATCAGGTGGAGTTGGAATTCACTGTGGAAGAAACCAGTGGGCTACAGCAGAGTCTTCTGTCTAAAAGTGTGCTAACTTGAAAGCCAGGCAGCTCCAGATTTGAAAGCTCCATAAGAATGAAATAACATTGTCTTATTTCTGATAAAGTGCAGTTAGCAGAGCCTCCACAGTTAGCAAGAATTCAGTTACCTCCCTGTATATATGCACTGATATTAATGTGCTCTTTATATTAGGATATAAGTAATTGAATTCCCTTGGAGATAAAACTATTACTCAAGAAAGATGTGTATCACTCAAATGCCTGGATAACTATTACAGTAGTTTCCTGCAGAGAATCCAGCCTCGTTTGTTACCATCTCTCAACCCTTTGTTCAGTCTGAAATTTGAACAGACTGATCAAAATTTTCCCAGAACACAGTTTTGGTCATATCTGATTTTTGTTCTAATAGAAGTTCTGCTTCCATAACTCCTCAAAATAAGTTGTGAAACTGCCAGTGACCTCTCCAGGTAACTCACTGTAAGATTTAGTCCCGTTTTTATTCAAGACTGGAATGCAGAATAATATCAAGAATACGTAACTTATAATCAGGGTTACTGTTTGCCTGCTTTTATGGTGATTTCTTTCCAGTCCCACAATGCTGCTACTGTAAAAAGCACCCAATATCTTCCATTTTCACTGTGGACTCCAGTAATGAATTCTGATTATTAATAAGGAGGACAGTATTTAGGGGAACTCCTCACCTCACAAAATTCAAAATAGAATATCATAATGAGGCCATTCGAATGCAGCACTTTTAATAGAATTTCAAGGCAGTTGCCTCTGAAGATAATTAAATGGATTAAAGTCCAAATTGCTGAAGTATGAAGTTGATAACTCCTCAGTTCTCTTTTTATCACTAACAGGAATTAGAATATATATTTTGCAGAAAGCCTTGCTGGTACATTTGACAGAGGCAGAAAGGCATATGTATGCTAGGGAGGAGAATTTGGCATCTCTTCAAAAATATGTGGAGATTATTTAATTCCAGCTCCTAGTAAGTTTAGATATAATATTTAGCACATGATAAAACAGGAATTAATATATATTAACCATCAGTGATAAAACCCACTATATCTGTGAGTAGTACTGTAGGATATGAGAGTACCTGCTACAAGAAACTTAGGCCTATTTGATACAAATCAAGCTACATGGATGATCTGGTGATATCAGTAATATGGGACAGATTTCCACAGATGGGAATCACCTTAATGGTCAATGAACCAGAAGCCCTATTTTCTACCCTGCTGAAATTAGGATGAGAGGATCAGACAAGTTCAAATATTCTGTATAATTATTGTAACACTTTAATAATTTGTTAATTTATACTATAAATTTCAATAGCAGAAGAGAGTCTGAACTCAGAATGATTTTTTCTTGGTTTGATTTTTGTTAATGCTATTTTCCCTATTTTCATATACCTACATCCCTTATTCTGTAGCCTCAAGCAAATTCAGACCTTCTGACCTAATAGGTTAATACTCTGGGTTTGTTCTTTAAAACAATTCTATTATGGACTTTAAAACTATTCTCTGTATCAATTTATTCTTAATTTAGTCATGCTATTTCATGATCAAATTAAGTAAAATTATTTTTATCTCTTATTGTAAGAGCACAGTATTTAAAGATAGCACTTTAAACTTTTCTCAAATAACATCTAAAAATCCATATGTGCAATGCTGTGTTGACCAAATATTCTAATTTGTGATTTAATAGGGTTTTATGGGGTTTTGTCATTTTTCCATTGTGATACATAAATTGATATTCAATGAAAAATAGATCTTTTAGACCTTCAGCCCTGACCATGGTTGGAAAACTGGGCAAATGTGGGCAAACCCAAAATCATTTCAGTGCTGTGTTAGAGTCTCACCCACTAGCCACCCACAGGGACTCACAACTTTCCTGCAGGAATCCAAGAGCAGCTTCCTCAAAAATCACACGCAGCTGCCATATGGGGCCTGACCGAAAGTCCATTGGGTCCTGCCTCCAGCTTGATGGAATTGAATAGGAACATATATTTTCTAGCCTGACATTCATCTCTCACAGTGTGGGTGTGCTGACAGCTGCAGTTTCCCCAGATGTAGGAAAAGATTTCTTTTTTCTGCGTTGTTCCCAGTAATTTTTGGCAGTTATTTTGCTTTTTTCACTGTTCTTGAACACTGAGTTGCCCTTTTCCATGGAGCAGCCTGTGAAGAGCTCATAATCCCTGATGGCAATTGCCAGAGCCTGTCACTGAGAGTGCAGCCTGTGGGTTGTTTACTCCCACCTGCACCTCTTTATCAGCACACTTCTCCATCTGCCGATGTATGACCCGGTCACATATCTGTCATCCCCTGCAGCTGGCCATTGCCCTTGCTGACCTGCCTAACTTCACATCATTAGGGAACTTTGTCACCTTGTGGCTCACTGCCTTGATCAGGTTACTTGTGGTTAGTGGTGAAGAGTGCAGTTCCCACAGCAAACCTCTGCAGAGCTTTGGCCGCTTCCCCCATTGCTGTGCGTACTCCTCATGGGTTTCCTGTCCTTTACTGAGCCTTTTATCCATTCCAGCACCCTCCCTGTCTGCCTATCTTCTGTGGGGCTCTTTGGAGTGGGATTTTATTGGGCGCCTTTTCAAAACCTGGAAATGGTAGCTGCATCTCCTTTATCCGTGTGCCTGCTACAAGCAGCTTTGGCAAAGCTAGAGCTGATTTGGAAAATGAGGGAATGTCCCTTGATGCAGAAGTAAGGCTGTGTGTGCTCTCATTACAACTGTGCAGGAAGGTTGATACATGGAGATTACTGGCTTCTGAGATGAAATATTAGCAGCTTCTTAAAACCAGACACTAGGATGACCTGTGAAAGGAAAGGCCATCAATGGCAATGGCACAAGAAAGCTGCACTAGGTTCTGGGTGGTCCCTGAGACATCACTCTTTAACCTGACCGACTGTGAAGAAAATGCCTGGGCAACAGATCTGAACAAGTATCAACATTTCAGGTTTAGACAGCTACAGTGGTATTTAGAGATGTAAATCACTTCATGAATTTGGTATTTCATCTTCTCTTCACAGGATGATGCCTCAGCTGGTTTTTAACAGCTTAGCTCAAAAATCTTGAACACCTAAATAATGTATGGTTAGTGTGGTAGGAATGGGGTTAAAAACTGTGATAGACAGAACAGAATGAAAACAAAATTTAAGGAGTTTGTGAGTCTGCTACTGAGGCAGATAATATTGGGTGTCCAGAAGACCACAATCAGAAGCCATCATGTGTGTTCTCAGGTATGTTGGAACTAATTGTCTCCCACTGATATCTCCATGTAGTAGATACTGGGTGAAGAAGTCACACAGCATTCAAGGCTGTGAGAATATGCCTTGGGTAGTATCCAGCTCTGATCCCCCTGCATGTCACAGGTTTCTAGAGCTCTAACCATGCTGAGGATCAGGCATTGTCTTACAGGACTTCCTTCAGCTCCTTCTCCCTTATGGTAAGCATATATTTTTGCAAGCTTTACAAACTTGTTCTGCACAATGCTCAAGCAGTTACAAAACATATGACAGGCTGGCAAAATGGAAATACCTTCTCGTTTATATTTGTTAGAGAGACCTGTGAGGATTGTTCTTTTTACCAGAATTTTTTCCAGAAGTGTGATTTAAAGAACTGTTTAAGAACATGCTTACTTTAAGGAACATTCCTAGCCTGGGGAACCTTGAAGAGTTGTGCAGTATCATTAGGTACATGTTTTGGTCCCTAATAGGCAGGACCTTAGTCTGTAAGGGTCGCTTTCTCACTCTGAAGAGTTGGAAAGGGCACTCAGCACTTGTGTAATACTTCTTTCCTTCAGTTGCTGACTAGCTGACTACAGCTAAAGCAAGTCATTGATGGCAGCTAAATATGTTCATGTGGCACTGCACAGCTCTGAGTCCACCAGCGTGTCTGTGGTGGCTTTACCCTCTGTTCCTGACAGCAGTGGTGGAGAGGTGGGACTCATCTCACCCAGCTTCAGACACCCACACCAGAGACACCTACTTCCAGCTTGTTGCCCCAGACTGTTTAGAGCTGGTGGAGAGAAACAAGCACTCAGAGAGAGTGATTCATCTGGCTCGTTTTAATCATCTGCTTTAGGAAGAGATAAATCGTGCTATGGAAATGTCTTCTTTCTGTCTGCTAACTATGCAGAAAGTGTAAATCACTGTCTCAGATACACAAGTCGGCACGGCAGATGTCTCAAGCTAAGAAGATGAATGCCACGCTTGGTTTTTATTGGTATCAAATTTTTAACATACACATCGAGGTACAGTGTGGTCCTACAGTAAGCCTTTAGCTATCTAGCTCTGCACAGGAGTCTTAAGACTCTTGTACAGCCTTTAGAAGAGGCCTGGATAGCCTATATAAAGGTATTACCTTTAAAGCTTTGAGGGTGTAGTGCTTTCCCATGCCTCTTTTGCTTCATGGCCTTTAGCTGGGTCTGTGGAGTAAATAGCTTGGGTACAGATGGCCCTGCTACAGGTATCCAAAGTCAACTGAGGGGGGTCTTAGCCATAATAGGGGAAACAGAAGGACAGCTGCTTTCTGGGACTAATGGTATTGGCAGTAGCTTTGGAGATTATTTCCTTTCTTTGTTTCTGAATACCATGGGAGAGAGGCTGGACTGAAAGGGAGGGAGGAGGAGTGGTTCCATTTGGGATTTATGAAAAAGGAAAATGCACGAACAAAAGGGACAATGAAAAACTGAAATTAGTAAAAGCAAGATAGGCATTTTTCCTCTACCTCAGTATCTTAATTTATTCTTTTGGGAGATACCATATCATACAGAGCAGTCTGCTGCAAGAAGCAATGGAAGAAACACATTGAAAGTCTGCAGAACTAAAATTCTTCAATGTCCTGCCTCATCGATTCTGAAAAAACATTTTGCTATCTTTAAATTCATGTGCGTTCTGTTGCCAGCTGACTCTTGTGCAGTGTTAGAGAGAGAGAAGCTTTTCAGCCACGTGGGGGTTTAGTGTCACCTGATCTCTTCACCTGTGGTTTGGGTGAGGAAAATATCCCTGGTAGAGACACGTGGACTAGACAAGGCAGATACAGCTCTGGATTTCGTGTTTGCCGGCTGGCAGGCAAGTGCACTCCATGGTAAATGAGAGGATGAAACCACATGGGTATATATCATCTGTAGTGTCCACCATCTCCAAAGACAATCTGGTTTTTTGGGGTAGAATCTGCCCCACGTATCTGCCAGGTCAGTGCTGCATCCACCAGAAAAGGCTGAGCCTGTTTAGCATCTAACCCTCCAGCAGCACAAGCAATCCTGAGGACACAATACGGTTTCACTGACAGATACTACAGATACTGGCAGATATTACAAGTCTCAGCTTGTAACTGTTAATCATCAGAGAGTAATTTTTACTCCTATCACCATGAAATCCATCACTCCTTGGATAAGTTTAGTCCCTCCAGCATGTAAAAGCATCAAGAGAATGAGCATCCCTAGAAAGTTAACCTTTCAGGTGCAAGGTCACTTTAGAAGTTATACATGCAGTATTGTCTATTGCTGAAAGCAAATGTTTCTGTTGGTGTTAACACAAAATTAAATATACCTGGACAAGTAATTTTGCCTATGTAGCAGAGAAAACATTAGTAAAGTTCAGCTTTAGGAAGTAATTGCCGTGGAACAGAGTAGAAGGCAGTGGTATTCACACAAGCTGTCCAGATGAACTGCTGACTCTTGCGTACGTGCACAGTATCATGGGGACCTCGGCAGGTGGCCTCAGCCCTTCATGGGGGGAAGATCTTCACCCCAGTGTCTGTAGTGGGCTGTCTAGCAACACTCTATTACCAGATGTTGAGTGTCTGGTGCATCAGACAGTAGACTTGTGATTGATTCTCATTTTAGAAAAAAATAACACAGCTTCAGTGTTGTGATTCAGAGCACCTACTCATGTTAAAATCTCATATACCCTAGTGGCTTTAGGCACATTCCCTAATGTTAAATATCTTCAGCAGGAGTGGTTTAACTCCTGGTTTCCTGTTTCCCAATGGAATAACTGCAGAAAGATGGGAATGGCAGATACTGCAGATACCCCACTGGCTGTCTTTTAGAAGGAGGACCATTTCTGCCTACCTCTCCTAGTAGTTTCAAAAACATAAATTCTGAGTGCAGTTGCATTGACACAGAGGCACAAACTCCTCTTAAGCTCTCCTTTGGCACGCTGGCTTCCTGAATTTACTTTTTCTGTGCCCTGAAATCCCAGTGGTCTGTGGGAAGGAGGATGCTAGAGTTTGTTAGGGTGTGTGAAGTGTTCAGTGTTGTAGTGGCAATGCCCAGAAGAAAATCTTGAGTGGAAAGGAAAAATTGGGTAATCATTGCAGGACTTGTGTGGTGGACAGCAAAGAGAGTGCTGGCAACTGCCCATTACATGGTGAGGTTAAAAGAAATGAGTGTACCATTGTTTGGTATAAACTGAACCCTGACACTGGTCTGTGCAGCAAGCGAGGCAAGAAGCATTAGTTACAGGCAATGTATTACTAAGAAGATGCTTTAGAATTATTTTGAATGGGCTGAGCGTTTGCAGGCACTCTGTTTTTCAATTCAAACATTTGGCAGGTAGCTTGTAACCTTTCCATTATGTGTTTAATACAAGGTCACGTTAACTTTGGACAATTCATTGGCCTGCTGGTGCATCTCTTCTGTGGGAGGCTGCCCACACAATCTTCTATTGAAAACTGAAATAAGTGGAGAGATAAGAAACATCCCTATCTCTCTGAAAGCCACATTAAAATGCTAGATATTTATATTTTTGCGCTGTATGTTCTTTTTAGATATCAGGCCATCAAACAGAGGCCACAGTCCTTCTTGTTATAAAATACAACTTTACGAGGCAAACTAATGGTACTTTTAGCTCAGATCATGCATTTCGTATCTGTAGGGAAATAACTAAATAGTTCTTTCCATAGAAAGAAACATTTTCTTTCATAGTGTATTAGGTCATGTAAATACAAATTTAGGTTAACTTAAAATAAGAGATTTTCTGTTCCAAATAATAGCTCATAGCAGGATAAGGATAAGGATAAGGAAGGATTTTTTTTTTAATGTGGACCTCTCTTAGTCTGCCTTGAATATATATAAATGTTTGTATATATAACTAAAAAAATGAATATATATAAATATATGTATAAACAATTGTCCTGGCTTTACTTACATGTTTATGCACTAAATTCTGGACAGTTTTGAAGATGTAGGTTCCTGGATTTCAACAAGAGCTACTATTACTTCCTGCTTTAGGTGAATGGACCAGTGAAACTTCAGTGAGCCTCTTAGAGAAATCACCGCTGAGTATTGTGTGTGGGTGACTGACAGAATCAGCAGATGTTGAATGGGCTGAAGTTAGGAAAGGCAGGTAGAAAGCCCTAAAGCCAGCGGCCTGCTGGTCTGCCAGCACCTTTTGATCTCTGTGAGAACTCAACCAGCTAACCTCTCTTTGCTCATTCATTCACAAGCTGGATACATTATTGACTGACAGTTGTAGGATAGCTGGGCTATAACAATTTGTGTTTGAGGATTGAAGGGGCAAGGTTTTATAGGTGAAAAATTTCCACCAGCACACTAGTCGTAGTTATAACAGAGTAAAACTCCAGTCCAGTCTCAGTTTGTGCAGGACTCGAACTAAAAAAGTTAGGGTTGCCTGGTCAGAAATGGACTTCAGGGCAGCCTGTGGGTTGGTCTAGTTTTTGCCATCTGGCTACAGCCACAGGAGGATCTCTGTTTTTCCAGGGATCACTGAAATGCCTGGTGATCCAATTCAGTATTTATCATGTTATTTATGTTGCAGTGATTTTGCTTAACTTCAAGGTTAAATATGTTGCCCTCTCTCTCTTTTAAGAAACATCATGTTCCATAAACTGGCCATTCCTGCATTTTCCAAGACAACAACAATTTCAAGTGCTGTTATAATCCCCTTTGCTGCTTTATCAAACTCAATACCATATTTTTCATTCATTTACAAATCCTAACAGCACGAGTTTAAGTGGTGTGTTAAGCCTTTCTATGTGCATCAAAGCAACATGTAATTTTCACTTCCATTTTGCCCAATGGCTTCTAAATCTAGAGGTGATAATTGTTATTTGCATTCTAATTACGCCTCAGTTCAACCAGAGGCTTTGTAATGATCTAAAAACAAAGGACATTTTGTGGCAAGATCCAGTGGGTTCCTTTGCTCGTAAAGCTCCACGTGACTTCAGAAGGGCCTAAGATTTGAAAACTAAAATGCAGGATGGATTTCCTTAGTAAGCCATGTGTTTTCTTCTGTGCAGGGGATGAGCGCTCCCGGGAGTCTCCAGCCCCAGCCGAAGCACAGATGCAAACTGGGGCGGAAGGCAGTGGAAGGGTGAGCCGCTGCTGCTGGAAATGCTCCGTGACGCAACTCAAGAAGATTTTCTGGGGTGTGGCCGTGGTCCTGGGTGTCTGCTCCTCTTGGTCGGGTTCAACCCAGCTTGCAAAACTGACCTTTAAGAAATTCGACGCACCCTTCACTCTAACGTGGTTTGCAACAAACTGGAACTTTTTATTCTTTCCTTTGTATTATCTTGGACATGTTTTTAAGTCCACTGAAAAGCAGTCTCCAAAGCAAAGATACAGGTATGGGAGCTTTTTTGATCCCGTGGCTCTTGCATGCTGCTCTACATTTCACAGACATTTTGTTCAAATCAGCCAGTTACATCAAACTTGTGTTTGCTTTCCTCTCCAGGTTTGTTAAAGGATGGTCTGAGTTCATTGTGGTCCTATGCTTGGTGCTATTATTATTCCTAATATAATTTCACTTCAGCAGTAAGAAATCCAGATTTATTTCCAACAGATGCAAGTCATTTAATGAAAGTCTACATATTCTGCAATTATTTAGCAAGAGTTTTCTGGTAACATGAATTATTATTATTATTATTATTATTATTATTATTATTATTATTATTATCTCTTTCCCCTACCCATGGCTGACTTCTATGTCAGTCTCTGAGCAAGCTAAGTAAGCTTTTCTTTTCCAAGCTTGAGACTAGAGCAGAGCCTTTAACAGCTGAGTGAAAAGTACTGCAGTATTTTCCTGGCACTAGGCCCCTGACATCAAAGGCCAAGCTCTGATCCCAGTTAAACTTGAGCTTTGTGTTTATTTCCGGGAGGAAGCGCAGTCATAACCAAAGACAGCACTTTGTCTTCAACACACCTTGTCTTTATAGCAAGCCAAACCCGCAAAGCCTGAGTCGCTCATGGAAAGCCCTGAGTGCCCATCCTCCGTGAGAGGCTGAGGATGCTCTGTCTGCTTGGACTGCCTCTTACTGAGTGCTCCCTCAGCTCCACTCTGCTCATTTTGGCCTGAGAGATGTCTGGGACAGATGGGATGACTCAGTCATCAAGATGTCCCATGTCAGAGAGCTTCCCTGATACATGGAAGGATATGAACAACCTTTTCCCCTTCTGTTACACGGTGGGGCTCACAGACTTCTAATGAAGTAGCTCAGGAAAGTAAACAGTAAGAAGTACACATTTCTCAGCTCCCAGCTGCACAGCAGCAAGGTGGAAACTTACTACAAGAGAAACCTAAGAAACCAGGTTACTCAGGAAATGCTCTACCTCAGATGACAAGGATTAAGAAATTTTACTGCTTAGCCATCATTACAGTTTCTTCATCTTTTAAATAATGTGGGGGTTGCAGATAATGGATATGACCATTCACTACAGGTTCTAGAGCAGGATCCAGAAATTCTAAAGTAATTTTCAGAAGTGCCATCTTTCCAGCACTTCAGTTTTCAGGTTGTACTTGTTGACGGCAAATGTGGTTGCTTCAGAGATAAGAGGACTATGGAGGTTACAGAAAGCTACAGCTTAATCTAAAAACAGCAACAAATGCTAGCCTAAAAGCTACTATCATTTTGTTTCTTTGGTTTAAGTATTTTTCTTTCCAACTGCTCTCAGATAATGTTTTAAATACTGCTGAATTCTGGGGTGAGCAGTTGTGGTTTGCCAGATCCCTGGGGTTAAAAACCCTGAGCATTGTATTCATTGCTGCAGTAAATTGATACAGTTGGTAGTTTTATGTCTTTCATTAATTAAATGAGGGCTGAATTGAAGAGCAGGTGCAAGCCCTGCAGCATGTTTGGGATGCAGGGAGACATCATTAGCAGTAGGCTTGCCCAGGCTTCATAAAGAGCGTGTGTTTGTGTGTCTGACAAGCAGCCTGAAGAGGGTTAACTAAGAGAGGTTTTCCTGGGTGTCAGGGAAGATGTGTGCCTTTGGAGATGCGGCTGTGGCTCCTAGCTTTGCTGCAGATTTGTTCTGTGGTTTGGAGCAAGTCACTGCAGACTGATTTCCTTGTACTCTCTGTTCTTTTGGATGAGCCAGTCCTTTAGGGAGGAGGGAGGACTCCCCCTTACCATGTGTTTACATAGTGTCTGCCTCAGCACGTCCACTATCTACACTGAGGCCTTTTGGTGGTGCTGCGCGAGGAGTTACTGTGAAAAGATTTACTCTTCATCTGCTTGCTCCCTTACAGCTGAGATGTCACATGCATATATGTCAGTAAACCCGACCACTGCAGTCCAGTCTCCCCTCTTAATTACTCCTCCTTTTTCCGTATTATTTATGTGTGCAGATATATAGAGAAAGACGTACACAGGGACTTTGCAGCTCCATATGAGGCATCACCATCCTCAGGAAAGCTTGCAGTCCAGGAATGTTTGGACATGTTAGGGAGATACTTCATGGTCTTCTGAGTAGTTAAAAGAAGATAATTCTGACCTAGAACTGTAAAGAAACTGGCATAATCATTTTCTACTTCTTTTATCCTTCACTTTCATCTATATTTTAGATATCTGAGCTCTCTGGCAGGAATTTGGAACAAGATAAATTAAAAGGTAGTAGTGGGAGAAGGTGGAAACATGATGTCTAAGTCACCTTAGCAGTGAGGTAGAAAAGGAAGGAGTTCTCAGATCTTGCCTACAAAGGCTTCTAAAATCCACAGGCACCTAATGTGTTTTGGCAGCAAAGCTCCCCAAGGACACCTGCCCAGCCACCTCAGCAGGGCTGGGCAGCTCAGCCTCCCCTCCACCTGGCACAGGCAGTGCTTTCACACCTCCCATTCCTGGAGACACCCAGGAGCCAGCACGTGTGCTGTGGGTACCTCCCCATACAATTAAAGGGCATGTGAAAAACAGCAACCACCAGGAAAAATATGCAAAAGGGGGATCATTAAATGTAGCAAGAGTGAATAGATGTGTAGTCCCTCCTGCACAGATTATATGGCTTATTATAGTTTTTTAATTCCTGTTGTATTGTACCATTATGTATGCTATGCTGTAAATACATGAACTTTTATGTTTTGTAGTCTCAGAAGAAGAACATACCTGTCATGGATATAAACCAGTTTTTAGCTGGTTTATGACAGAAAACCCGATTTTTTTCCCCTTTTTATAGCGTGTATAATAGTAGTAATTTTGCCACCAAAATTTTGTAGTGACACATTGAATGAAAGAGGTTTATTCAGTTTCTTTATGAGATTTTGAGTATTAGGCTGCAATGTGAAATATTAAGGATTTATGATTGAACCATATTGCATTGTAAGGAACTTTCTATTTAAGCTGAAGTAGGCTAGCAGCGTGTCCACACCATGGGGAGAGAGTCACTCTTCATAGCAAACCAGAACTTATGCTTTCACTTCCAGCTGCTCTGTAGTCCCTGTGCAGCTCCATGAAATGCTGCCAGGATTGTACCCAAGTATAGACTGCTGAGGGAGAATTTCTCCCATGGTTGCAACCAAGGATGTTGTGGTACAGGACTGCATGCATGGAAGTTACACAGAGAGCTCTGGAAGGCCACAGAAGAGCATGCCAGGGTCAGCATCACTCTCCTGCTTCTTGTGCAAGTGCTCACTAGCTTAAAATAAAATTACTGTGACTAAATTATTATTCATTTAACCTTTGTCCAGTCCAGAAATAACACATGTAATGATTTGTGCACCTAATGCATCATTTGAGAGTACTTCATACTTTTTGCTTCCAAACTACTTTATAAAATGACACATTTAATCTGATGAGCTATCCTCCATCATACCTACATTATTAATTTATGAGGTAACATAAATTAAAAGCACTAGGGCTTAAAACTCCCTGGCTACATGAAAGATTAAATTAAAATCTCCGCAAGATATTGCTTAGCTTTGTGTGTCTCTAGGCAGAATGGAACACACCTTTTATAAAGATTTGCCCTCTGTGTTCCAACTGGGAGGAATAATAGAGGGGTTTGTTCACGTTTTAGAAAAATACATCAGAAAGCTTGTTTATTTTGAAAGTTTATTTAGTATGGTGTTAGCTAATGATTTTTTTGAGAAGGGAAGGACTATCAAGAATGATTTGCAGGATTATTTATTTATTCATTTATCATTTAGATCTTGATTTTTATTTCATAAAGCTTTAGGACTAAAGAAAACATCAGAATTAGAAGTTAAATCTCTTCTGAAACCTTGAATGCATCTGGTGTGTTGGGTGAATGAAAGAATCATCACGGTGCAGTCCCTGCACTGATATACAACCACACTTGAACACGTTTTAGAATGTTCTTTTTCACTGATTCAGAGTTTTGTCTCTATATTGCCCCAAAATTGTCCGCCACTAAATTTCAGAATTTGAAGATTTTTCTTTGAAAATAAAGAAAAAGTTGCAGGTAACACCAAAGTATTGTTATGTCTTTGAACCTGAACCAAAATACTGATGCAACAATGGTAGAGGACCAATGTAGTAGATCTCACTGACTCTGATTTACGAACATACTGACTTCACAGAAGTCACTTTTGATCTATATGCCTACGGGCTCAGAATCGAGATTTGGTTCTTCAGGGGCTACAAAGTTTCAGTGCCATAGCTTCACTTGAGGTCCAGGAGAATGTGGGCCAGTTTTTAGATGTGTTTCACAGATACTTCTGCTGTGATGGAAAAGATGAGATACTAACCATCACTGCCAGTAATACAAGGACTTGAGTCCATTAGTTTGATCCTGACTCATATGAAGTGCAATTCACTGCACTGTGGGGACTGCCCTCCTTTTCTGCAGCAGGCAGAGAACCCCACTGGTAACCAAACCCCTGGCCACGATGAAACTCTAAGGGGAAAGATGGTCAGAGCCATTTGGCATGACTGGATGCTGTTTTACTATGGATTTTTCAGTGGTTTGTGTTCATGAGTCTCTCTTACCCAGCAGCATTAAAATGTTGCAATGTGGTTAACTTTTGGCATCCTGCTGATTTATATTGCTACTTAGATGGAAGCTTCGCCACCAGAGCAGACAGCATTAAGAGAGTCATAAATAAGCTGCGGAGACATAAAGACATGACGAATGCAAGTGTTTTTAGCAAGTGTCACCCAATGAAGCATGTTTTCTTTCAAAAAACTTAAGTTTATAAACTCTATTTTTCTAATTCAGGACATTATCCTTAAAATAATATGCATTTACTTTGTGTTCCTCAAAACAAAATCACTTTACATTTCAAGTTCACATTAGCTTCTTGGGGAAAATAAAAATAATAATAAAAAAACAACCAAGGAACAAAATAAACCATTGAAATTAAAAGATAAAGCATCTGATTCTTACCTGAGTTCAGCAGAGACCAGCAAGGAGTAACTCCAGATTAAATCAGTTTGATCTCTAGAGTAAGAGATCAGTTTGGTCTCTACAGTCATCTGTCAGGACTCACCTTTGTGCTAGGTATCAAAGCAATTAATTAAAAGAAGATGTGGATATTGTACAAGAGGTTTATGATACCTGTAGTCATCTTTATCTCTCCCGCAAATGTCTGAGCTGCTGGCGGTGTTGCGTTATGGATGGACCACTGTATCACTTCTCTGACTGTTTTCAGTGAATATGCACTTTTCTGCCAGAGGTTCTAGCTGACGACAAAGCCAAATTGTACAATCATCAAGTAGCAGCAGTAGTGAAGCCTTCTGCTGGACATGGTGATGTTTGTGGTAGTGGCAGTGCTGGTGGGCATGTGTCGAGTGTCCAGCCTGCTGTCCGTACGATGTCAGGCTTGGGCATGGAGCATCCATTTGGGCATAGCTCAGGTGAAGCCCCAGCCACAGAGCTCAGGGCTATTCTGATGTTAACTTCTACTTCTCAAGTCAAATAGTTGCCACTTCCTGGTGAAACCTGCAGTAGCTGGTATTTCTTGCCTTTTGAAGAGGAAAGTGTGTCCCCATGGGATGTGGGATGGGTGTGCTGTCACCCCACGGGGGTTCTGGAGGTGGCTTCTCGCTGCTGCCTTGACACAATATAGCTATGCTGAACTGTGGCCAGGTGATTGCAGGAGTCGTAGTTTCAGCTGCTTCTTTGGGGAGACTTGTTTCTTTAGGTGATTAAAGATTATTGTCATGGTCTCTTGGTCTTTATGCCTCCTGAAACAAAATTTTCTCAGCCAGCTCTCAAAACTATCCTCTACAGGCTGCCTGTTCCTGAGAAAATAACAGCTCCAGAGCTTTTTCTAGCGTAGCCTCCCGTTCACATCAGTCTCCTCTGAAGATAGTACCAGGGGTTGGATTAGAGAAGAAATGTGCCACAGTTGGCTTCTCAGTGTCACCGCATATTCCAGCACTGCCAGCTTGGAGCTGAAAGTCTGTTTCTCCCACAGAATTCACAGGGAGAGCAAAACCTACAGCAGAAACACAAACATGAGGCATGTAAGGTAAACAGCAGGAAAGGGTGAGGAGAAAGAGAAAAAGCTGTGGTCAAACTGGCTGCTAGTGGGAGCCCTCCACCATCCCAGATTTAGGCACCTAACTAGAATTGAGATACTGCTCCTCTTGATATCTTCCACTGAAATGCTTAAAAAACTGCTCCTGGACCATGAGGAGGAGTTCTTTCCCTCAAATGCATGGTATGGAGCTTGGTATTTGCATCAGACTCTTGATGTGAGTGGCTGGCAGAAAGCCACAAAATTAATGGCTCAGTCCTAGATTCTCTGGAGCTAGCTCTCAAAATGGTAAGCCTGCATCGTGGGCTCAGGAATGTAAGGTGGCATTTATATATTTACCTCCCTTTCTAAGCCTCCTGGAAATACCTTTTAGAGATTTCTTTTAAAATTCTCTTTGACTAATTTGCTAAATTCTTCTATTCAGGTAGCTAACACTATCTCTGAGAACTCATGTCTTAGCTTTTGTGAGAAAATGGTCATGGGTCCTTCTTTAGGAAACCAGTCCTTTCTAATTTAACCTCACAGATTATACTTGGAGTTTGTATTTGTTTTTCAGACCATGATGTTCTGAAAAGAACTTTACATCCATGTCCTGTGAAAAGTTTTCCCTTAATCTGAAGAGTCTTCATCTGTTAAGAATCACCTCTTCTGGGCTTTTGGACTTCTGTGAAGTGCTAATTGAGAATAAAAATTGGGTACTGACTGATCAGGAGAAACCCACATCCTTTAATCTTGAGCCTGGTTTGCAAAATCATTCCAAGGATTATTGAATTAAGTAATGTTCTGTAATTTTGTCTTGTTGTTCCATTACTTTTGTCTCCTCTGCTGTGGCTTGAACAGATGTTTCAAAATAATTACATTATCTGCCTCCTATGAGGTAATAGTGCTTGAGGCAAGGACTAAAAAGAGGAGTAATTGTTCTTGTTACCTGCAGATAGGGCATGTGGTACGAAACAATGCATTTATGTAATGGCTTTTGCTTGGAAAAAAATGTTGTGTCTTGCAGCACTGAATGACCTCTCTCTGGTCAGTAGTTAAACTGCATTTCATTAACAACGCCTCTGGTTAGTTAAGCAAGCTGCCAAGCTCCCGCACTGCTAGGGCTTTTCTCAGGAGACCTCAAGAGCAAATCTGCCTATACTGGTCCTACCCAAGATGATCTGACCTCTCTGCACTCACTGAGACCATGGGACAAAAGCAAGCCAGGCTGAAGGGACATCAGGTCACCTCCTCTCTTTCCTGCCTCCAGGCATGACTTGCACACACAAACAGATAAGTAGCTGCATTTTATGGCTGGAAAAAGTAAAAAAAAGGACCGGGAAAAGAGTGTGTGAGATCACGTTTACTGCATAGAGAAAGAAGCAGAAGGCTGAGATGAACATGGATTTGCTGCTTTTCCAATCATCATAACATGGAAGAAGGTTTCACGGGTGGCCTTTTTGCAGAATGTTGTTTACCTTGGTCACCACACCAAGTACATTGATCCCCAGTGCACAAACTCATTAAATGAGGACTGTCCTAGATAGAGTCTCCATGATGTTTACAACAGCAACAAAAATAACAACAAAACCCAGGAAGGAGTGATAAGGAATTCTGCTTTTGTTTTTTCCAGCCCAGATCTGTGTCAAAATATCTTGAAGGCATCTACCTTTAAAGCTGCTTTAAAAAAGGAAAGTGCATGTATGGCAACAGACTTTGTAGCTATAATTAACAGCTCTCAATAAAGACGGATGATACAGTGAGAAGTGTTGGAGGCTGGCAGTACTACAGAAGTGGAAAAAACCTATTTGTCCAGCTGCCTAGTGGTTATGGACTGTGTCCAGATTTCCCAGGATTGTTTGTGTTTGTATGAAGAGGCAGCCTCATATAAATGCTCATGTACCTGGCTGAGGATCCTGTTCAGTCCAGGTCTCCAGGAGCTGACCACCCTTGCTTGTCAGACAAAGCTCTAAGTGGTAAAAAGGGGCAAATAGCCAAAGGTGAAGGTTGGCAGCAGCAGAGGTATG
This sequence comes from Picathartes gymnocephalus, assembly GCA_013390045.1. NCBI lineage: Eukaryota > Metazoa > Chordata > Aves > Passeriformes > Picathartidae > Picathartes > Picathartes gymnocephalus. Next base: position 36,159 of record WEKY01058395.1, read on the forward strand.
TGAACAGGACATCATAAACTGGAAAACCCTGTCAAGCAGCTACATGATGTTGTCTGTGAACATCCGTAAGGGTTTTCGGAGGGAAACAATGTAAAGGTATGAGCTGATGGGCAGACAGGTTCATATCTGTATTCACACACTCATGTACAACCGTTTTATGTCTTCCAGTGCTAAAACACCTTTCCAAATAGTAGCTTTTTGCCAGAGAATCCAATCCAAGAATAGGAAAGGCAAACATCTGGTTTTGTTACCTTGAGTGGCACTTAGTGAAGCCTGCTTCTCTTCAGCCTGGCTGTAGAAAAGAAATAACCCTCCTGTTGGTTTGTTTGCCAGTCCTTGGGGTCAGGGCTACAACTCAGCTAGTTTAAAGGAAAGAGCCTCATTTACTTTATGGCAGGATGGTCACTGCCATATCCTTTGGGTCTCTTGGCTAAGCAAGCCTACACTGAGTCTACTGTGGCTGCCTCATCTGTTTCCTGTTCCTCGTACCTCTGGCTGAACTCTTCCCCACCTAGAGCCAGTGCTGGTTGCTTGTGGCTTGTTAATTTATAAATTGTGTTCCTTCTCTTTGGAGCTGGGGAGCTTTTTACTCATTTACTGAAGCTTCTCATTTCACAAGCAGTTAGAGACACTGCTGCAAAGTTGCCTTCAGATCTTCAAAAACCTTCCACTGCCTGAGTGAAACGTTCAGCTTCCCACAGGGGGAGTGGGCCTCTGGAAGCCTTATGTGAAGGATGGCATCCCCCATCTCTTTCAGCATCCACAACTGTTAGGCCTCAGGGATCTCAAGTCCCTTCAAGCACCCATTAGAGCCTCTTCAGCGACAGAGTTTTATTACCCTTCATGCAGTACATTGCTAGGATGAGGCACCTTGGATGGTATGAATCCAGGTCCATTTGCTAGAGGAGGACTCTATGTCTTTTTCTTCTACATTGTCTGGCATTTGCCCTTGCATTGCATCTGAAAAAATGCTTTACCAAAATACTGCATTTTTTAAACTTAATTCTCTTCACTGTATCTACTATAGAGACCAGTCAGGCCAACTGAAAATTGTATCTTGCCTTTTCTACACTGGAACTACATCTTTTCTCACTAGTCTGGCTTATTATACCTTCAGCTGGAGTACATATAGATTTCTAGGTAGAGAAAGATAATTCTTCCAGTATGAAAAACTCTCCTATTCAATCGGATACTAGAAAATAGCAAGAATTTCACCTCTATTTTCAGTACCTCTTAAGACTGACTGGAAGAAAAATGAAATGACAGCTCTGTAATGCTGTCTCATATTTTTTCCACAATACCCTGGACATCAGGTCATAGAATCATGGCAAAATTCTAGCTGCTGGGGACCTGGGGAGGCAGCTCTAATCCAACCTGCTCAGTGCAGAGCCACATCATATTTATCTTTTAATTTTGTTAATGATTAGTGATCTACAGACACTGAATGAGGGTAACTGTTACTAAATTTAGGTGTGCTTTATTGCATCTTTTATTGTGCTGTCTCTAGGACATCCCAAAATGATACATACCAGAATGTATTGACATGAATGGTACCCATTCTGCTTCTGTTTGCCCCTTTTTGCCAGAGCCATCTTAAATATTTTTCTGTCCTCAGGCAAAGATATGTTGATTCAAACCCTGAGTATTTGATTTATTTTTCATTAACCTTGAAATTTTAAAAGAAGTGGTATTAAGCCACTAAAATCAAAGCTTAACTTATTTTTAATAATAAAACAAATTTTCACCTAGCATTTTCAGTATTTCATGAAGTTCTTTATATTAAATGCGATGGGTACGGACAGCACTTGACCCTATCTAGAATAATTCCACTGAGCCCCATGACAGAATGCTGATTTCATCACAGAATGGCAAGTATCTTAAAGATCATCTAGTTCCAACTCCCCCGCCATGGACAGGGACACCTCCCACTAGACCAGATTGCTCAAAGCCCCATCCAAGCTGACCTTAAACACTTCCAGGCATGAGGCATCACAGTTTCTCTGGGCAACCTGTTCTAGTGCCTCACCACCCTCACAGCAACTCACTTCTTCCTAATTTCTATCAAAAAGGGTCTGGCTGAGTGAATATTTTAAAATATCAAGTTAATAACTATTTAGATGTATTTTGTCTTGCAGAGGGGAGCTAAGGTTTTGACCAGACTGAAATTCACCCTGATCCTTCACATTACTTTTTTAAAAGTGTCTTTTGATTCTGGAGAACTGAAATAGAAAAACTTAGTGTTGAAAAAGAGTCTGCCAGAAGAAGATATAGTGGCACACAGACACACGATCAGCTGCATTCTGTTAAGATGCATGCAGACCTGTTCTTGCTCATGAAATTTATAACAATTAAGGCCAACCATCTGAAAGTCTTACAGCATTTAACAAAGAGCTCTATTGATTTCATAGACTTTTCAGAAAATTTACAAAACCATGCTCTTCTGTAGTTCCAGATAGTTCCTATGCCATAATTTTCTGCCTTACCAAGTTCCACATGGATTTTTCAGTAGAGTTGTACTCTTGATCATGTAAGACAGATAACTGTATGGGAGGATGATAAAGATCAGCTAAACCATGGATTGAGAAAGGTGAGAAAAGAGTTGAGTGACATCAAGCAGAATAAGGTTTCTCTCAGTGTGCTAGTGAGGTAATAGGAGTCTGAAAAACAAGAAGAACCTCAAAAGAGTGGTTAGTGTGTGCTTGGGAATCAGAGACTGTGGGCTAAATGTGGTGTATTGTGGAAGCAGAGTGCATGAGCTCTGCTGAAACATAACATTTGCATGAGTGATATTACTTATAACTCATCTATGAGTTAAGCTGGCTTAATAAATCCTGTGTGATTTCAGTGGACAGTGTGCTTCTCGTAGTATTGCTCATGTATAGAGTCCTGTGGCTGGCTGCAGGCTCTTAGCATGGGATATACCAGGGCTTGGTTTGGCTCAGCAGCCATCCAAGTTATAGAGGTCTAGATAAGTCACTCAGAACCACCTAGGTACGATATAACCATACCACCAAGAGTTATTTCATGTGTTAATGGATTTGTTTCTTAATGAGAATGAATGTGCAACGAAAATGCTGAAGATACCTTCTTGCAGTCTTTTCAAAAGGGAACAGTGAATTGGCTTATTTTCAGGTGAACAGGAGTCATAATGAGGAAATTTCTCTTGAAAATCATGCCAATTATATGTACAGTCAATTGTGGACTTCAGTTTTGGCTGGCAAGTTGCAAACTAACTTGTCTGCTTCTTTATATTTCTTGAGTTTTGCTTTGTTTTAAGAATTAAAACAAAACAAAACAAAAACCAGCTGGCTTCCCAGATGTGTTTGCTGCAAGAAACCAGAGACAAGTGGTTTCGAGAAGCTGGAGACACGTGTGTTTCCTCCATAGCAATTGTGCTAAAAACAAACTGTTCTCTTTGTCAATGTGGCTTCAGACACTTTCCACTGTTACGCTGCTAGTATCTGGAGTCTCAAAAAGCTTTTGTCTAGCACAGAACAGTAAATAACTAGAGGGTTTGGGGACACATAGAAACATCTCACTAGGGATATTTGAGAGAGAGATGACAAATAAAGTCTTGGTATCAATCTCATGTCATGATCTAAGTGTGCAACAACAAATTATCCTTCCTCAACTAACTCAGCTACTGAAGGCTACAGATAGGTTTGTTTGCTGAGCAAAAAGCTCAGCTTTTGCAAGCCATTGGGCTAACAGCCATGACCACGCAGTTCTTCCACATGAAGCATGCTGATGGCATCTACTAGATGTTGTGCAGCTGACAAGAAAAGGACGCAATAGTTCATTAGTTTTGTCATTCTGTTTAATTCAGACATTTTCAAAAGGAATGGCACTGAAAGCTTTGTAGTACTGAAGGTGCCTAATAATTGCATCAAAATTGCCCATCTGCAGCTAAAGCAAGATAATTGCCTAGGCGTGTTCACATTTGCAGAAGAGATTTTGAATAATAAATGTTTATAAAGCCCTTCTGTCATCATGTTATCCAATCCTCACCCATGAGCCAAACTCTCAGTTCATTTACACTCTTTTCAAACCAAAAATATCTCACGTGGCACTGCTCTAGGGTGGGTGAAGATGAGAATCTGGACTAGTGTAAGTTACCTGAAACTGGCTTCCATCTCCCAGCAACATTTATGAACCAAATGGAAAGAGAGTAATCAGCAAACCCTGCTGATTCCTTGCTAGTGTTATTTTCTGTATCTTTAATAATTAATTTTACTAATTACTAAGACTTGTGAGTGCCAGTGCTGATTTTAAGTGATGCTGAATGGCACTCCTTCCTGAGGAGCAAAGCTTGTCAAAGGTTCAGAGCCACAAAAAGGCTAAGACATGTGCCCCATCCAGCAAACAGCCATAAACATCTAGGTCTGGCTTCCAGCAGACATTTCCTCCTCCTCAGGAGCCTCTCTTCTCTGCTAGAGATAAGGCCTAGGCAGATCCATCCCCACAAACACAGACAGGCTGAAGATACAGAGGGACTGGCAGCAGCAGGTGAGATGTAAGCCATCTTAATTCATCTTATCATGGCTGATCTAACCTACTCCAGCAGATAAGCTCCTTAGCACACACTCATCTCACCCAAGCCTTTGAACACAGTGTCTCCATGCTTTACAAAATGCAGACAGCTGAAAGACATGTCCTGGTTTAAGTACATCCTTACCTGGTCAATCCCTCCTCCACAGGGACTTGGTTTATAGCTGCCTCCATGTTCTGGCTTTCCCCTTTTCTGGCAATTAAAGATGTAAATAGCACTGACCAGACAAGATTTGTTAATGCAGCTTTGTTATCTTATGCTTCTTCGAGAATGAATTAATTGATTTTTCCATTAGGCTTGGTACAAATCATGCTGATGTCCCTGTAGTCCTCAGTGATTCCTGATAGCTGTGTTACAGTCTTCACATCTCATTCCTCTCCCCTGCTCACACAGCTGTTCATTCCAGACCACCACTACACAATGAACAAGAGCAGGTGATTTACAGTGAGGTGGAAAATGTCTCCAGCTGTATGCCAGGTTCACCTGCCTTCTGCCACTGCATGCCACTGGTCTTTCTGCTTGAACAGGAGCTGTCATTCCTGCTGTGGTATCCCTTCAACAAAATAGCCACCTGCCTCCGCCATGAGCAGCTAGCTACACAGCTCTTCGGCTCATAAATTCTTGGTGTTGTACTGAGATTCCAGCAGGCTCTGCCTCCTGGGTAGCACCAACATGGCCATGGCAAAGCTGACCAGCTCTCCAGCTCTGGAAAGGTAGCCAGCAACCCCAGGAAAGGACTAAGCTGGTGTCTCCAGCCACTTACAGCCCTGCGCATCTCAGAGTGCTTTGCCCACCTGCCTTAGTGAGGTGCTTTAGATCCCTTCCCTGCAGTAGCAGGGGCCTGCCAGAGGAGCAGTACCCTCACCGCTAGGGATCCAGCAGAGAGCAGGGTAGGAAAACAGGCGTTGCCTCTGCCCGGTTTCTGAACATGTAGCTAAAACCACATTGCTGCTTTCGTCAGTCTTCCTAGGAAGCAATCTGTAAAGTCAGACACTCCACTAAAATTAGTAACAATATGAACTACTGTTCAGTACATTTTTATGTCTCTCAAGGGCTTAAGCTTATTGAGTAACCTCCCTTTCTCTCAGTTTCATCACAGCGCATTAAGTTTTGAGAAAGGGCTGAGTTCAAACACTGGAGCTCTTTATTCTAGTTGTGTAGGTGCAGTATTGATAGAGCCAAATTTAGCAGATTCCCTAGTGCACATTTACAGTAAAGTGAGCCAGATTTTGTGTTAGGTACCTTGGGGGGAGAGGGGGAAGGGAATGACACATAAGGATATCACAGGGCACTGTGACTTTGAATTACTCTGTTGCTGAGATTTAGTGAGGTGATATTTTGGGTAGCATTTTTGAGGTTCTGCTGCTGGATTCTCTATTCTTACTGAAGGCTGTGGTGGAACTGTAATGATTCAGTTGGAAGGAGTGGTGAACCAGTAGTAAAAGCTGTTGGAAATGTCCCCTTGTGGTGTTGCACATGTGTGTGTGTGTGTATGTATGCATGTGTGTATATAGGCACCATTTGACGTCAGCTACATGCTGAGCCCCTTTATCCAGCAAGAACAGGGATTTCCCAGGGAGGTAACAGGCTGTTTTACTTTTGACAGTCTTCATAAAACATCCTGCAGACCAGGAGCTCTTCTGTAAACTGCAAACTGTTGAAAGGAAAGTGAAGCCACAGCTTTTGTGCTTTCTAGCTCTAGGATCAATGTGGGGTCATGCTCTTGACTGGGGTGGAAAAATTCCCTTGTGCAACACATATCTTACCCTGGGGGTCTGGATAGAAAAGCACAGTCTCCAGGATCAGGCCCGAGTTTGTTTGCTGAGGGAGCTGACACCTGCTTTCTCACAGCAGGAAGAAGGCTGCTTATTCTTAGGCATCTGTCAGCAAAGCACTGCCTGGTGCTGCTCCCAAAGTCCCTTCCTCCCTGCCTACAGACAGAGCTGAAGCCCCAGGAAGAGGGCAAGGCACCCCCAGCACTCACCTGCCTACAAACCTTCCAAAAGGCAAAACTCCCCTTCAGAAATGCGTTTTTGACTCTCTCCTGGACAGGAATCCCACCATGGCTGATGCCCTGTGTGAGACACTGTACTTAACCTTCCTACATCTATTTTAAGATGCAAGTTGATCACCCATAATTCCTTTTGAAGTCTGTGGGTAGTAACAATCTTCAGCCCACTGGAAAAGTCAGTGCATTAGTACCTGAATATGAATTGATGTTTTTAATTTGGTAAGATCCTCCCAGGATTTAAGTGTGAAGGTGGAGTAATCCAGTCATTTCTTGCAGTTTGCTCATTTGTGCTGTCTGTGGATTATTAGTCAAATTCTTTTTGTATTATCTTGATGAGAAATTTAATGAGTCTCAGCAACACCAAATCATTTGTGTCTGTTGGTTTACTTTTTAGGATGATTTATGCATACATTAAATGTGATTGCGAGCCGTTTCCTAATGTGTGTAAACCTCAATTGTCAAAGATGCTCTAAGTTTCAATGTCAGCCGCACATAAAACACAATTACCCCATTCTGGCAGTGAACATGAGTAAAAATGGATATGGGGAGTTACTAAAATAATAGTTTATTTGTTATTTCACAAATTATAATTGGTGAAAACTCCCTTCTAATAATGCATTGATCACATACCCTAAATTTGATATATTCATCCTTGTTACATATGCTATTGATAATGAAGAGAAAAGGCTAAATATTTCTTTTACTGAACAAGTATATTAATAAAATAAAATTCATATCAAAGAGCAAGTATTATTAGATAGATTAGTCTTTTATTATGTATTTTGAAGATATTATTCCATGTTTTCTTGTTGGACAGTTGACGTTGTTTGCTTCCATCTCCTATGTAATCTTGAAGCTGCCTGCTCATCCTCTCTCACATACTGGGATTATTTTAGCTTATGGCTCAGCCCACCTACCAACTATTTCAGCTGCTGAGATGCAGTGAGCTAATTAACGCATCCATCATCTTACATGTTCTTCAGATGCCATGAGCAATAAGGAGACTTAGCCTTAATCTTTGATGTCTTCCTCTTTCTCCCAGGCTCAAGGCTCAGGGCTCTATGACTTAACTCAAACCCCTATATATTTTCATTGCTCAACAGTTCATTCATGTATTTTTGCTCTCTATTTATGGACTTCTAATTGCCTTCCTCTCCTAGAGACATGCTATATTAAATCTCCATTATCTAAGCCCATGTCTCCTTTTCCTAGCTCACACAGTCATGCAAGAATCACTATTACTTAATATTTATATGAAATTAGCATCCAGCAAATCCTGATCTGGACCAGCTTGTGCTAGGTGCTTTTTCAGCAGGGAAACAAACACAACACCTGTGTCACAGAATTTGCCAGCAAGGTTGAGGCACATATCTGCTAAAATCTGACAGTTTTCATTTAACTGGTGAGGGCTGACTTCTACGGCTGCTGTTCAGCACTCTGTGGAGGGGCTTTGGTCCCACAGTACTTGCCAAGGGAAGGCCATGTCCAGAGAAGGGCAACAAAGCTGGGGAAGAATCTGGAGCACAAGTCTCATAAGGAGCAGCTGAGGGAGCTGGGGTTGTTTAGCATGGAGGTAAAGAGGTTTGGGGAGGACCTTATCGCTCTCTACAATTACCTGAAAGGTTGTAGTGAGGTGATATTAGTCTCTTCTCCCAGGTAACAAGTGACAGAAGGAAATGAAATGGCCTCAAGTTGTGCCAGAGGAGGTTTAGATGAGGTATTAGGAAAAATTTCTTCATGAAAAGGGTTGTCAAACATGCCCAAAGAAGTGATGGAGTCACTATCCCTGGAAATACTCAAAAAATGTGTGGCTGTGGCACTTGAGGACATGATTTGGTTGTGAACATGGCAACGGTGCTCAGTTGATGGTTGGACTTGGTAACCTTAGAGGCCTTTTTTGACCTTGGCGATTCTATGGTTCTTTGACTCTAAGGCTGGACAGAAGGATGAGGACATTGGGGAGATGGTTTTCTCACCTCTTCATGGACCTTACCATGAACCTAAGTAACACAACATGTGATGCAGTAGCAGAACTCAGCAGGTGAACAGGAAGGGAAATAATTACAAACATCCTTGTACATGCAAATAACCCCAGGATTTTCAAAAGGCCCAGTTCCTCTTCTGCCTGAGATCTGCTTTCTGCCAACATAATGCCTCAATCTCCCCCAGTTCATGTCAGAAGAAGACACAAGGTGTTCAGATCTTACAGTGAAAGAGGAAGCCCTATGTGAGAAGCAGGCAAATGACAAGTCTCACTGCGAAGCTCCCCCAGAAGGCTTGCAGCACTGAGTTCAGCCTGGCTGTGCTGGCTTAACCAAAAGCAGCTCATGAAATAAAAGGCTGAAAGAAATTTGAGAGTTTTAGAAAGATGTAAACGTGTTTTTCCAGATAAAGTCAACAAGTTATTTGGTTAAATTAATCTATATCTGAACTTAAATTGAGGTAAGTGCTTACAGAGTATGTAGGCTGTGATAAATCCACAGCAGTAATTCTGTTAAATTTTTCAACACCCCCTGCTATGCATGCGTAAGGATTCGCAGGCACACTGAAACAGGCCAGCTAACTATGCTTGTCTCCTCTGCTTTTAACCACTCTCAGAACAGCACTGTGCCTCCTTCTGTCATGCTTTCTGCTATAAACCCAACCATTTTCATTTCCCAGGCAATCCACTGTACGTGGCTGCAATTGCACTAACCATAACTGCAACCAAAGGGTATCTGATCCAAATTATGTAGCACGTTCTGATGTCAGCCTCTGGAGCCACGGGTCTGGGAGAGGGCCAGAAAAGCTATTTTACAATTATAGTCTGTCATAGGCCTTAAAAATTTGTTATTAAAATGAAGACAGGGTGGGCACACCCACAGGGCAGGCATTAATCATGGCTAGATAAGGTCCACTTCTCTCCTAGGTGGCAAGCTGCAAGGTTTCAGCAGGAACTGGCTCCTACTGCAAGGACACCCTGTGCTTCCTCCCTTCATAGTGCTTTTACCCTGTAATAGCAGGGAGCAGATTTTTCACTGCTCTCTGTGCAGCTGCTCTGGAAATAGCGTGATGCTGGAAGCAAGGATCACAAGGTCATTTTCCAAAATGAAGGAAGGAATAAGCATGTCACAGGCGTAGAAGGTGGAAGACAAATGAGCCCGGTAATTTCGTATCTGGCAAATACTTGGCTCTCCTCACTGCAGCTCGGCTTTCAGAACCAACAGGCAGGAGGGAGGCTCATTGTACAACCCTTACAGTCTCCCTGTTATTCCCTCTACCCATGAAATCCAGGAAGATGCCATAAACCGCAGCTGTGTGTCACAAAGCTATTTCATTTTAGCTGAAAGTGGGTGCTGTAAGAACGGATGTGCTGCATGCTTCGCTGATGTAGATTAGAAGGAGCTTTGCTGCTCTAGTCGTAAATAGTCAAAGAACAGAAATTACTTTTGTGACTTTAAATCAGGTCGTAGTAGACAAGGGTCTTCCCTGCTATTCTTATGTTTTATTTTAGAAATCTTCTATCATAAAAGGATGTTCATCTGTGCGACAGTCAATCCCATGGTATCAGAGCACCTAAACCTAAGAAAACTCTTTAACAGGCTCTATTCCAGACATTTTATTAAAGCCATTACCAGAAGCACATCAAAATGTAATAGCACAGAATCAGATAACAGTGAGAACATTTCCAGCATGAAATGCATGATCTATTCTGATTAAGGGAAATCCACATTAAAAGTTGTAATTTTCATTTGACACTTTCAAATGTCACGGTCATGTTTCTGAGACAAATCCAGATACCATGTTTCTGAGTCACCTCGACTTTATTGTCAGAAGTCAGTCTCTGCCACTTGAAAGCAAGGGCTCTCTTTGCAAGTCTTCCAGGAGCTCTCACTAGACAGTGTACCTTCACCCTGAATAATTTGTATTCTTCCTCGATCTGCTCTGCTAATTCCCAGAAGGTAGTGATACTGTTTTCTCTCCAGACATGCAGTCTTAATGAATCCCAATCACCCTGCACCATCACAACATGCAATATGGATGGTTTCTTGTCACAGGAAGAAGTCGCAAATTTGTCAGACCAAGCACTTGCAATGCATTCCTAGAGGGTGGCGAAGTCCAAGCTGAGCTGTGCAGATAATCAGGAGCTTACAACAGTGATTCACAAAGGCAATAGAGAAGTACTTTGGCTCTGTACTTACACCTAAGTAGTTCAGAGTGCTTTAACTAATGAAATTTTAACTAATATTCACTGCTCCTGAATGGCTGGGAGCTACATTTGTGTTACGGGCTGAGTGAAGGTACATGGCTAATGCATCCAAGGTGGGTTAAGCAGGAGAGCAGGAAGAGAAAGACAAGAAAGTGGCAGCTTGTCCCAGGGCATGGGTTTCTTCACGTGTGCCATGTTCCTGGTGCCCCCCACTGTCAGCAGCTGCCAGAGATAGGACAGGGCTTGGCTGGACCCAGGCTGGTAATTCCTGTGTGGTCCAGGTCCATCTCTTCACAGGTACCTCTGAGTGAATGCCTCACTGACACAGATTGTGCAGAGAAGGAAGGGCAGTTTATGCTGTATTAGTCTTTCAGTAATTTTGTTCCCTAAAAGCCAAGTACAGCATGTGGACCAGCAGATGGGTTTTCCAGTTCATTAACTCAGGAGTTCTGCATCTTGTGCCGAAAAGTTCCTATGTTATTACCATTACAAGTAAGGTCTCCTTTCTGTTTTTCAGCCTTTCACAAAGTAAATCGGTATGTTCAGCAGTGACAGGGTTGAAATCCTCGTTTGTGGGTTCAGAGCCAAGATCAGGATGGTGCTAGTGATTATATGCTAGCGAGGCACCAGCTCACTCCTCCTCAGGGCAGTTTGCAAAGTGCTGCTCTGAACAGAACTGTTTTCTTTGCACTGAGGTTCACACAAGGCAGAGCCAAAAGAAACCGTTTAGTAGGCAATAAAAATATAAAAGAAAAAGAACAAGTACATAAAAAATGTCACTTGGAAGGAGAGCAGTGTGTGCTGTAACAGCCTTATCCAAACCACACTGACATTCCCCTCACACATGCACAGCAACAAGATGCAACTGCTTTGTATTTTCCTACTTCTGTGGCACCAGACTCTGGCCAAAGACTTTTGGTGCTTCACCACCTCTTATCGTGTTAGAGGAAAACCTTAAAAATATAAAATATTTCATATGAATAATAGAACATTTTAAAACGCAGAGATGAGCGCTCTGAAGCATCGTATCTGTGGAAGGCTTTAGATTCAAAACAAATTTCCACCTGGCCTCTGAAGAACAGCTATGTATTCCATCCAAACACGTAAATAATAATGGTTAGCATCCTGTTCAGAGGGTTTCCAGCAATTTTTAGTCACAAGCATCATTTAACTCCACCATCTCAACTTCAAGTCTGTTTTTTAAATATGGCAAATCTGAAACTGCCTTAAGTATCCCCCACCATGGTTCTCCTAATTTCTGGTCTTTCCAGGGACTTCAAATAGATCTCATTTTCTTATAACCTCTAAGCAGTGTAATCATCTCAGTGCCTTTTGCTTACTTGTAGAATGAATTAATTTCTATCTGATCTCTCTCTTTTCTTATATTTCTTCTCTGTTCTTTTTAATATCACACTTGCTTTACTGCATTCTGAACGAGGTAATTGAAGGCTAATAACCACATTAGGTATTTATGTTCCTATTTTCTGTCTAAGGAGTCTGTTGGCTGAAAAGTCTGGAGTGGGACATTGACAGCAGCTGGAAGAAGTCAGCACCAAATGTGGCTGCTCTAATAGCCAACAGAGGAGGCACAAGGGTGACCCACTCATGTGGGTCTCCACACTGCCAGTAGGAACCAGGAAAGTGAATAAAGCTACATCATTCTGGAATTCAAATGAGCATAAGACTTAATAGCCATGGCAGCTGACATCTTCTTTAGAGACCTGATCCAACCAGTGCAACAATACGCATAATAGGGGCATTGCGGCTCTTTGAATCTGTGATATGTGTTTACTATTTCCTCTGTTTCTGGGCCCCAAGTTCACACCAGCCTCATCAGGCAAGGCTCTGATGGAGTTTGTCATTCCTGACACTGCTGGACATGCTGGTCATTCCTGACCTGCATCTGTCGCTGTCTATGGAGTGCTTCATAGTTCTCCTGTGTCAGTGGCCACACGCCGGAGAAGATGCAGTTGGGCACGTGGCTTCTTATGGCAGACCTCTGGAGATATCTTTTCTATCCCATGCTTTCCCAGCCCACAGGTAGCCCTTTCTCCCATGCAAGTGACACATCCCTCAAGGAGAGAACCAGTTGTAGTTTTGTTAGAATTGGAGGCTGCTGGCTTGAGCACAGGAGGAGAGGCAAGGGTTACCTACTTCCACAATTCTGAAATGTCAAGGACTTTTCGCCTGGGTCATCTAGGGAATTGCAAGGACCTGATGGAAGGAGCTGGAAATTTTCTGAGCTGCAAAAGCAGGCACAAGTCATGTTCCTAGAACTGCTCTGCAGTAGCTCAGCTTCCTCTCTGGAGGGAGGCTCTATCACAAAACTGAATATCCTGCTCACTTCTTTGGAGTGTATAACAGAGAAAAGCTCACAGCCTGCAGATTTATGGATCATGAAACTGAAATTTAGCTTCTGAACCATGTAAGAATGAGTGGCCCATCAATCCATAAGCATGAAAGGAGCTTGAAAAAACTATGAAGATGTCAACCCTTCAGTGCAAGAAGACTGAAAGACAACTGTGTTTTGTATTTATCCTGTAGACCTGCCTCTCATGCTCAGAAAGAAAATGAAGTTGATGCTCTGTCTTGAGAAGAGTCTTCAGAAAAGATTTTGCTTTGATATAGGATTCTCATGTAATACTGCATGTAATTTTACAGATTCCTTTACAATTCTGAAAAGTAAGGAGGAGAAAATTCCTTAGAGACAAGGCTCCTGAACTGGCATGGTCATGATCAGGTTTATTATCTCTTTCTAATATTTCCTCCTGCAGGTCTTACTTGTGAAGATAACCATAAACTATGTTGTAAGGCTATGGAGGGAAAAATTCTCCTCCCTTTCTTCAAGAAAGTACTTTCTTTGTTGTGAAGTTTGGGTCAGCAGTGCCTTTTATGCAGTCACATAGAAGAGTAAGAGGATAATATAAAGGGCCATTAATAGACTGCTTTCTAGGATGCATTTTGAAATTTTAAAATAAATCTTTTTCCAAATGGATGACAGGCAAAATTCGAGAGGATACAGAGGTGGGAAATGAAAATAAAACCATCTTTCACGTACCATAAAATCTGGCCTTTTTTTTTTATTTTCTGATGATTTTGTTCCCTTCCATTATTTTCCACTATAGACTTAGTTGATATTCATTAGGAATTGAAAAGACAAATTTCAATTAAATTGTTCAAATCAAAAAATTTCAAAACTTAATTCAGTATTTTTGTAAGTTTTTTGTTAACCTGTACCCTTCTTCAGAAGTTTCTGATTCAGTGAATGGGCATTTTGTTTCACTGCAAATTGAGGAAAATAAACATGTACAACTTTACAACCAACATTTGTAGAGGAGATATTACCCTCCAAACAAGTTCCTGCATCTCTTCACTGGAGTTATATCTGCCTAATCCTTCATGAGTACGTTCTCTTGGCGTTTCAGCTACTATGGCTCCATTTCTGTGCTCTCTGGTCCTTTAAAAATACAGTAGGTGTCAGTATTTTTTAATTTGCATGTTTACTGTTCAAACAACAAAGTGCTTATGGGGGGAGCGGAAAAAATAATGTTTCTCTTGGACAGGAGGTAATTGATTTCAAGCCGTTCTCAGTTACTGTATGCCACTTGAGAGACCCTAATGTTCCAGTAGCAGAGAAGAAAGCCATTCAATTTCTCTTACATATTGCTCTTTTTTTACCATTTATACTAAGGTGTTACACAAATTTAATGCAACTAGCAACATCAATGTTTTCTGAAGGATTAGCCTGTTGGGAGAAAGGTCAAAATAAGTAAAGCTGCTTAGAAATCTCAATTTCAGAAGCAATGGGCATTGTATTTTCTAACACGCCTCCCTTTTGGCACCAAACTCATCAGCTGTACTCGTTCACCTCATGTGACTGCCGAATTTCTCAGTCTTTCAGAGGCTGCTTTTCAAAGATTGCTGTGCTCTGAAAGGTGCTGTTCAGTCAGGCTCTGGGATGAGGGCGGATGCCATCACAGAGTCTTGAGACCTCCTCACTTCCATGCTCCCCTCCTTGCTCTGCTGCTGTGTTCAGGATTGGGATGACTTTGCTGAAGAACAGAAAGTAAGAGAGTACAGGGCAGAGAGTGCTCTGGTTTTGTGTTAAATGGACATCAGCAGTGCAGCTAAAAAGACAAACAAACTTCAAACAGAAAAGATTCACCTGTTCTTGAGAGGAGGTACTCTAAAAATGACCATAAATACAAGTATTTAGAAAAGATTATTTCCTTTCTATATCCCGTTTACTTAATGCATCTAGGGGCTATTTGTGCATTGTAAATATCAGCTTCTCAGTTATGTCAGCAAACTCTCAGCTTTCTTTTCATGGACTAGCTGCCAAGTTGATGGTGTGTCTTTTGGTATCTCCTGACTCACATGCCTTCCTGTTCCCAGCTATCTGCAGTATCCCGTCATGGCAGTGAACAATTAGTACTTAAGCTATGAAGTTGATTAGTTTATGCCCTTGGCCCAAGGCTGGCAGTGCCAGCAGCGAGGGCTAACAGGGCTTTGCCCAGCTGGAACCATACCTCCACACAAAGTCTCTCTGACAATCCACAGGCATAAAGGTGCAAATTAAATGCGTGTGTGAGGGTATATATAAGTGTTTCAGCTGTCTCAGGGTGTTTGCATAGCCAATTTTATCACTGAGATATTTCTCTCCTCTTTGTTTTGCCTCTTGTCTTGTTCCTTCTCCAAAGACACAGCAGTACTGCTCCCCTCCTATCAGCACCCTGCTTCTGTATCAGCAGAGCACAGAAGCCAAGACACAGCTGCTAGAAAAGCATTTTATTCTTGCATACTTTTTTGGTCTGCCTATGCCAACCACTACGAAAATCCAATTTACAGGAGGCCAGCTGGCCAGTTTCTCCTAAAAGCTTCATTTTGACTATTCCAAAAAGTACTAAGTGGTTCAGGTCACAGCTGAAGAGGACAAGCTGGACATAAATCACATCAGGCCAAGCTTAAGATATCCACAAGCAATTGCTGCACAGTTTCAGAGTCTGCAGGCCTTTCACACCCAGAACATCCACTGACGTCAATGGAAATTTTGGATGATGACAGAGAGCAGTGATGATGTTGACTCTAGCAGTCAAAGCCTTGAGAGTCTAATGTTTAGGTTTTCTCTGCCTCAGTTTGTATACGCTGTCCCTCACTACACGCCGAATGCAGCACAAATGCTTGACTGCATTTACCTCAACACAGCCCTGGGAAATAACAGTGAGCCTGTACCCTCATACCCTACTGCCAAGTGGGGACGGGGTGGCTGGAGGACTTGTCTAGGCTCACACTGGATATTTGTGATAAATGTGAGGTCACTATGGACCTCACATTCAGCCTCCTGGTGCCCTTTCCAAGTGCTTTCACTGGAAGGCTTTTCATCTTTTCAGTAAATGAAGTATTGAAGCGTTGCTTGAAGTGCCTCTCCAAATTGCTGGGACCTGCAGGGAATTGCCTAATCCACATTAAAAATAATATGGGTTTGTGGTTCAGGTTTTCTTCCAAAGAACAGTTTGATTAACTAACTTTTTAAAGGCCAACAGTAGCAAACCCATTCATACTGAGCCATGCAGGACACAGTTTAGTTGTCACTTTGGTGCCAGTACATCTCCCAAGTCAGCCAAAACACAGCCCCTGCTCCTTAGTGCAACACTCCCCTGCAGTGGGCAAGGAAAAAGGCCCTGAAGCATCTGTTCTGACAGCTGGGATGCCTTTTCCAAGAGCTGGGGTGTGTCCCCCCAGCTGGGCTCAGGTGGCTGGGGAGGTTGGTGATGCCGAGGGTCTGCGGTGCTGTGCTGCTCCCTGTCTGGGAGAAGCTGCACCTGCAGAAGTGAGAGGCCTCCACTTCAGGCAGGCAGAGCCCCAAGGCTTTTTCTAATTGCAGCTGCACAGGATAAAAGTGAGGAGCAAGAGCCTTCAGGGGATTGGTCCCTCTGGAGACCCAGCAGCCCTAGGCCACTTCCACGTGACTGGTGCAGTGGGAGATCCTCAGGAAGGTCTGAATTCATCAGCACTAAGTTGCTGCAAGCAGTCAGCATCCTGTTTTTGAGGATGGCAGCAGCCATTAGGTGCATGGTACAGGCAGGAGCATTCCTGCTGGGCTTGGCCCTTAGGGACAGCTGCTCACCAGCCAGTCTCCTGGGATGAAAATATTTGCAAGTGCCTGCAACACCTGGCTGTGCCAGCATGCTCCTTGAACTGGGCATTCCCCATCCTTGTTGCTCCGTGATGAACCCAGGAGGAGGAAGAGGTAATGTAGTGCAGTCTTTAACTAGCAATGGTCATCTTCAAATTTTATGGCCAGCCATAGTCACTGCACAAATTGGATTTAAAGAATCAATGTGACATTTGCTTTAGGCAAGAAGGCTGTTTTAAGAGAATTACAGAGCCCTGTTATGAATTCCCTGTTTCATTCTTGGGCTTTTTTGAACTCTTGAGTAAATGCTGTCTGATGACATGGTGCTGCTCATTTTCTCAGCCGGCTCTGTAGCTCGCTAAGGACTGTCATTAGCTTCAATACAGATCATTAACTGCTCCTCACACCCTGCTGCGGCTGCCTGTGCCTGGCTGTACGTGGTGCTGCTGGAGCTGAGTCCTTTGCCTGTATTCCAGTTGGGTGTGGCCGTGGGTCCCGGCATCTTCATCACACCCCTCTGTGCAAATGGGTCAGTTCTCTCCAGCTCATCCTCCAGCCCTGTCTCAAACACCAGCAGGAACTGTCCCTCTGCTTGCACTGTGGGCATGCCAGTAACCCCCAGGAACCTCTGAAGCTTTCATTCCCCTCATGCCCCTCTCAGCTTCAGGCACTGCTGCTGTGGAGGGGAATGTCCAGTCTGAGTACCTCCTGGCCACTGCTCTGGTGGGCTCTAACAAAGATTTGAGGCCAATCAAATCTTTGGTGAGCTGAGTGCTGCACCAGATCAAGTCAAGGGTTTCATCTCTTACGGGCTGAGAAACAAGGTGCTCCAGGAAGCAATCTTTGAGTGTAAGTAAAAAGTTAATTTTTGTGTTCAAGTGCAATGCCTGCCTAGTCTGTGGGTGTTTGGAGCTTGCACGTACCAACAGTCTTACATTTTATTTGTATAATGCCAGTTGTCTAGAAGACCATAAAGTACTTCAGGCTCTGGGGTGTAAAGGCAGAAAACGTTGGGTAATTCATGATAAGTTCAGCTGCCTGAGTGCTGAGGGCATCTTGTCACATGAAAAGCTTCTTGTCAGGAGTACTTGCTGCATTCTCTGAAATGTGGTTTAGTCTTATTCTTTTAAACTTTTTTTATTTAAATGTTAGTTTAAACAGTCTCTCATTAAGGTTTCTGAGTCTGTGCTAAGACTTGTCTCGAATATGTGTATTCAGGTGGTTTGTAAGATTTGTATTATTTGCTTCTTTTGGAGCCATTCTGGTGTATTATGTAAATCCATAGCTAAGCATTTCCTGGGACCATTTATTGTGCAAGCGTCTAGTATGGCACGTGTGCTGTGCTGAGCAAAACCAATTGCTTCTGTCTCTCTAGTTCAGAGAAGGTCAGTCTGTGGATTTTTTAATTTCATTTAATTTTTGTTTCATTTAAGAGAAGACAATTTTCTCATTCCATTGCCTATCAGAATATATTTTCTGCAAATGAGCTGGAGACTCCCAGAACAGATAAATGTTTAAAGGCAGAACACCAGCCTCAAACTAAGTGTAGAAACAAGGAATGGTCAATCACAGGCGCAGACATTTAAAAGTGGCGTCTGGATACTTGATTGACTTCTGTGGTAATTTCTTGCACTTAATAATATGCTTACAGAAAAATGTCCATGTGGTGATGGGCATTAACAAGCCATTGGAGTATTTTAGATAAGCCACCCTTTGCATCCGTCTCCAGAAACCAGTGCTGTCACTGGGGCTGATGTTACCTCTAGGGCTGCAGGGCTGCCATTCCCTTTAGGAGAGATTGAAGGGCCAGGGTCTGCAGGCCTAGTTCAGTCCCCAGCACGGACACACTGGACTGGATAAGTACAGACATCTCTGAGGAGTGACAGGTCCTTGGCCGTGGGCTGCAGCATCCCTCAGTAGGCACTGCAGGCAGCAGGGCAGGCAAGGCACACCAGCATACCCAGGACAAATCTCAGACCTCTGCCCCATGGAAGCTGTGGAGAAGTTTGTGCCCTCTCAGCACCTGGAAGCAGTTTTCCTGAGGAAAGCTGCAGGTAGGGGTATACAGGTTTTGCTGTAGGAGGCTCAGACCAGCAGGGCAATAAAAGCCATGGCAGGAGTCCCAGGCATCTCTTTGCAAAGTGCTGAGGCTAGCAGGTTTATTCACGGCATTTTATGATCTGGGACACACCACAGGAGCCTCTGTGCAACTGTTCTGCTGGCATGTGAACTTGTGGTGACTCAGAAAAAAGGTGCTCAGGGACTGTCTTGATAAGTAACAGGAGCTGGCTATAAAATAAACATGCAGGAAAAGCAAATCCCCATCTCTCTGAAGGTACCATCAACAGGCAGTCCTCATCCTGCCACTTGAAAGCACCCAGGGACTTTGCTTCTCTGTGCCCCAGCTTGCACATCTGTAAAATGGGTTTCATGAGCTCACCCTTTCCTTGCATTGCTTTGAAATCCACCCACCTGAGAGACTGATTCTGTCATGGCTACCCTTTGGAGAAGGAAGCAGAGCTGGAGGCATGATCCTTTTTTTTGCAAAACACATCTTCTACTTTCCCGGAGTCTTGAAGAATATATTGAGTTAATGTGCATTTTTTTGTCTGTACAGCAGTCAGCCTAACCACTTGTGAGCTTAATGCGTGAGAGATGCTGTGGTCCTAACAGGATGTATTGTAAAAAACGTCCTTGTGGGGTTTTTTCACTGTGAGAAATTAAACTTGAGTCTAGTTTCCTTCTCTCTTATTACTGTCAAAGCATCTTGTATGTCTGCTTTGCTTTTGCTTACTACAACTGGCTAGTGAGTCCTCCCAGAAGACGTGGCATGACATTTTAGTCCATGTCTTTTTTTTTGTACATTGAACTGAAAATGTAAGACTGTTGCACATCTGCAGATTATTTATCCATGCAGGCCTAATTGGTGCAGGGATTAGCAAAACACGTTTTGCCTGCCAATCTCTAATCAAGAAGACTGATTCACTGGCACTGTGGTGGCTTTGCTGTGCTCCAGGGAGGTGATGCTCACTCTGATGAAAATCAGAAGCAATTTAGCCAAATTCAATTTGCAGGTACAGACCTTGCAAGGTCAAAGGAAGAAACACAGTCTGCAAAGAAATAATATTACCCTCTAAGAGCAACAGCAGATCCAAACCTGGTTTGGAGGAAAAGGCTACAGTATGAGCACTGAGACAATGAAAAAATTCTAGCAAAAGTTAACAGTCTGGAAAGGAGAAATAACTGGCTTGTGCAAAGTGATTCCCTCGGGATGTGTATTACTCCCAGAAATTTTCTACTTTGCTGCAAATTTTCCAAAGATGTAATGGCCATTTCAATGGCTTACAAACCTTTCTGGCATAGGTTTGTTCTGCAGGGAGTATCGAGAGACCAAATCTCTGGCCTGTGGCAACACACTGTGTGTACTTTTTCTGGTTCTTGTCTACCTTTCCTCTTCATAGCATTCAAAGCATTCATTCCAGTGTTGGCAAGATTTTATAAATTCATTTGCACGAGGTTCAGAGAAGTGGGAAACATTATGATTGCCTAGCAGTGGTTAAAGACAAAACAGGCAGTGGAAGGTGAATAGTGTTAAATAGATAATTGTGAACTCAGTGGGGGCAAAGTGGAGCTTTACTGTCATATTTTATTTGCAAGTTTTATTTGACTGCAACACCTGCTTTCAATATAATTAACTCTTACTTAGCATAGAATTTTGGCACTGATGACTTCTGATTTACTTCACTGGTGGTGCTTGGTTCCAATGACGGAGTTATTTAGCTAGTATTGTGCTGGAGACTTGCCTAATGGAGTAGAGCTAATTTGCCATTTGCTAGGTTAATGAAGATACACACTAAAAAGGAGTATGAGGAAGAACAAGGTCTAGTTGTTGAAAGCTAAAGAAACCAGCAAACAAATTAGAGTTATGACACCAACAAAAGATCACTGTGCCTTAAGCTTTTCTGTAGCATCTTTACCCCAGTTCCTGTAGTACCCTAGCAGGTAAATGCTGTTTCCAAGTGACACTACACATGTCCTTCAGGCCAGGGTGACAGAGCACCCAGGCAACCAGAATCCCCCTGTGGGAGAGAGGACCCTGCCTGGGTGCTGGCCAGGACTCTGAGTCCTGCATGGGGGCTGCTGTGGTGGGGGGCTTGTGCCACAGTGACAGTAAGGTGAGTTCAGTGGTGCTGTGTGGTGCCCACTGCTTTATTTGACACCTACAAGCAAGCTTCCATCTGCCTCCATTGTTGTCTTCCCATGGATAGGATGGCCTGAAAGCCAGGCAGCCGCTTCTGCTGCCAGATTCCACCCCTCCTAGTCGATGTCCCAAGGAAGAGTAGTATGACTAGGCCAAGTTTCTGCCCCTCTTTCTCACCTGCACCATCCTGTTACCCAACACACAGCAAGGATGCTTGCTGCAGTAGTGCCCTCAGCAACACCCCACAGCTAGCACATCCACCGTGTAACATCTCACTGGAAACACTTCCCTAGTGTAACCAGGCTGCAGTGCTTTCTGCTTGCATGGAGACCTCTTCCCCACGGTGTAATCCCGCTTTTTATTTCACTCATGAGCCTTCAGGTTGTCTGAACTTGGATGTGGCATTTCTGGGTGGAAGCAAACCTCTCTGTATTGCTACTGCAGCAGTTAAGCCAGTACATTTCCCTTCCTCTGACATTTCCGTTCCAGTCTTACACAGACCTTGGCTGTTGCCTTTGTTAATGCCTTGCATTTATGTTTTAAACCTATTGCTGTGATTACAATGGAGCACCAGCTCATGATGGCAGAATTGAGGAAAATAATGGAGGAAGATCATTTATCTCAAAAATACAGCATTACACTCTGCAATGCCACAGCTCCTTGCTGTGTGCTGCCACCTTATCTGCACACAGCCTGGCACTTGCAGAAATTTACTGCTCACACAGAGGATTACAGAGATTAAGGGGGAGATCATCTCCACAGAGGGGCTCTGCAGGTCGGCTTCTCCACCAAAGAGGAGCCATGCTCAGCATGACCTGGAGATTCACAGGGCCAGGGCACACCTGAGCTTGCATCAGCTTTTCCATATAGCCTTTCCGGCTGTTGTCCACACCCTAAGTCCCATTGTTCCATGGGCAAAGCAGGGTGTTCCCAGCAAGCAAAACTGTATCACATTTCTGGTGATGTGACCAGGAATAGGTTTGGTCAGTCTTAGATGACAACTTCTCTTTTAACACAGTGTGGGAGTTAACACACAGGATGTGCCCATGTCTGTGCTGGGCCCGGAAATCAGTGGACAGCAGGAACAGCTGTGTTCAAATGTCCTGTCAAAATATTTAAGATGAAGGTTGTTTTTTCTCAAGTCATCCCTGACTGTTTTGAGCTTACAGTGTAGATTATATCACAGTCCTGCCATGCTTCCCATAACTATTTATCTGCTGTTACTCACTGAAAATTCTCTTCATCAAATGCTTCCTGCTATGGCTTCACATGCTGTGCTATGGCACCAAGGAAAAATCAGGTTTCCCAGTAAGCAGTAGCAAACCTGGGAGACAATTAATTGTGAGAGGTTTATTGTATGGCACATAGTCATTCTGGCGCACAAAATATGCCGCGTCCTCCCAGATGCTCCTCGTACTTCACTGAAGAGGCCAGGTCCAAGGCAACCATCTCAGCCATCTGCAGGAGCGCCCCTGTTTGGAACAACAGGACTCGCTGTGGATGTGGGTGCATGCTGGTAGCACCTGCCAGAGTCCTAGGAGTCCTGGGGGAGAAGCCTCCTTACAACTCCGTGCTGGGGAAGGAAATCTCTGCCATAAGGAGGTTGCCTTTGAAAGCTGGAGCCAGCCTACGAAAAGCCAGCCAAAACAGCTAAAAGGAAGCTTTATTGTGTAGGGCAGAGAGAGGAGACTCCCAAAGTGGGCACTGCGGGGTTATGATCCATGTCAGGGCAAGGCTGTGCTTTGGGGCATCATGGCACTACACTGGGTGCTTCAGGGGTCCGGGCTGTGATATCATAGGAATCCAGTGGTATTTACTAAACAGGAATCGGGCCCACAAGACAGTAAAATCACACCTTTCTACTGTATGTGAAATAGTGATAGCCAGTTCTGAGGGGAACAAATTTTTGGCAGGAGGAACTTTTTTTTCCCAAGGATGAATCCCAACATAAATTCCATTTTTGTCCTTTCATTTGAGTACAGCCTTACTGTTCCTCTCATACTAATCTTGCTTCGTGTCATTTAATTTAAACTGTGCCTGTGTCTTTTGTTTTTAGAGCATGAGGCTGGCTGTCTGTGACACCCTGCCTATGTCAAACCCTCCGTGGTGTCTTAGGAAGCAGGTATAAGCCTCTAATAAAGTTTGGGACTAGCTTTTTCAGTGTGTCTCTGCTTCCTTGTGCAGTCCCTATGTCCCCTGTGCCAAGTGGCTGGTACAGTCAGTGCTGTGCTGGACTGAAGGCCAGACTTGTAGCGGGTATAGTGCTTGTGGAAGGGGAGAATGGATCCAGGCCACATGCTGACCACAGGCAGCATCTGTCAGGGTCATGAGCATCCCTGAACAGTCCAGCATGGCTCCAGCAGGTGGGAAGTCAGGCTGTGGTTTGTGGTGCAGATGGGCAGCTCTTCTTCTGATACAGAGAGGCAGTTAACAGGTTTGGCAGGGAATAGGCTGCTGCCAGCAGGCAGTTCTGCAGAGGACAAGGGACACTGAGTGACACAATGCAGAACCAGCAGCTCAAATGTACTGCAGCCAAAATACAGGGTCATCACATCCAGAGCTGGGCAAGTTCTACATAGCTATGGTAGCTATGGTTTGATACAAGGGACTGGCAGGCAACAAAACCAGTAAACAGAAGAAAAATGCGTTTCCTCTACCTTGCAGTCTTGTATCTGCTGTAGCTGAGGGGCTGTAGGCTGATGTAGACTTGTGGATGGGGAGATCTGATGAAGCTCAAAGAATGGGTGGGGGTTTTTTAGGTATTCATCTGGTACAGCCCTGTCTTTGGGAAAGTGGATCAAAACAACGCTTTCATCAGAGTCCAAATAATGATCTTTACATGCCCAGTCTCAGGAAACAAACAGCTTGAAATTCATGACAGCAGTGAAAACCTATTCGTCCATCATTGTCAGTAGGAAATTTAATTCTGTTCAGGTTTTGTCAAAACACCCCAATAAAGTACTTCAGGGCCCCAGGGAGTTTGCAGGTTTGAAAGCGAGCAATGGCAGTGCAGGCAGGTCACTGTGCTGGCTGCCTCCCACACACCTTGCAGGCTGCTGGCCACAGCCCCATTCCCGCAGGCTGATTCATTCCTTCTTTTTGTTACGGAATTTCCATGCAGCCAGCAGCTCCCAGGCAGGCAGAGGCTGCAGCAGGTTCCCCACCCACCCCTGCAGCCCCATCCCAGCCCTGCCAGCAGGGCCAAGCTGCACCCCATCACCTCCTGTGTCCTGTTGCCCATTGCCACGTTCGGGACACAAACAAAACTGCTGGTGCTCCTGCTCTTTGTGCCAGGGCTGAACCTGCTCAGGCTGCCTCCTGCTCAGGGATTCACAGCATCCCCAGTCTGGACTGCACACATGAGCTCCTGACTCCCCACTGCTGCTCTAGCTGATCCTGCATGTCCCCAGGTGCTACCATGCCGTGTTCTCATGCTGCTCCTGCCCTAATGCTGCTGGAGATTTGAGCCAGGTCTCCAGGCCACCCCTTGGGTGGAAAAACCCCAGACCGGGCTCCTGCAAGGCTTCTTCTAAGCCCCACGCAGCAGATCAGATGGGCACCAGCTTCCCATGGCTTCAGCAGGAGTGGGGAGCTAGGGGCTTTGCTGCCAACCCTGGGCCCTCAGCATCCTTGTGCCCACAGGGGTGAAGAGAGGAGGATGACCCCACACTACTTCAAGATGTTCACTGTGAAGGGACTGGTGGAAAGAGTGAGATTTCACCTCCTGCCGTCACCTCTCCCCTTGCTCTTTCTTTGCAGCCCCCTCCCATGTTTGCAGCCCCTGCCTGGTTGTACCCTGTGCAGGTGCTGGCTGTTGCAGCAGAAGCTGAAACTTGGTTTTTTTCTCCTCTTTAAGATGTATGCCTCTCTTTCCCCAAAGGAAAAGAAGAGGAGCAAAAAAAGCCATGTATTTGCTGCAGACTGTGACTGGCTTATGTAATAACACTGCCTTTCTCTCCTTGTTTTAGGGAGTGCTGCCGATTTTTTGGAGACAATGGCTTGACTTTGAAGGTGTTTTTTACCAAGGCAGCACCCTTTGGTGTTCTTTGGACACTCACAAACTACCTTTACTTACATGCAATAAAGAAAATAAACACTACGGATGTCTCCGTGTTGTTCTGCTGCAACAAAGCTTTTGTGTTCTTGCTTTCATGGATCGTTCTGAGGGACAGGTTCATGGGAGTGAGGGTAAGTGACTCCTTATCTCTGTCTCCCCTCTTCCCGCTCACCCGTGTGTCTTTTCTTTACCCCTTGCCTCCTGCCAGCTGGGTCAAACAGCACCCATGCAGACAGCTGAGGGGGCACAGAAGGGAGCAGGGATGCATCCTTCCCTGCAGCCTTCCCAGGTGCCTGTGAGCTCCTGGAGCCTCCGGCTCCCCTAGCCCAGTGCCTTTGTGCATATTCCTTCAGGAAAGAGGTAACTTGCTCCAGAGTGTGTCACAAAGGATATGTGCTACCTCCGTGTCGCTGTGGAGGGGTGTCAGCCTTTGCCAATGCCTTCCAAGTGACTATTCCCAGGCTGCCAGCAGACCTGGTTGTTTCTAACTACGTATTCTCGCAAGCTCGGGCTACACACAAGGCACTCCTGGGAATTTAACAGGGCCCTCCCCTTACTACGTGTGACAGCAGGCTTGCAGGGTGGGACAGGTATCTTTTGCATCCATGTCGGAGAGGAGAGGAGAGAGGAGAGAGGAGAGAGGAGAGGAGAGCTGGGCTGCCCTCACCCATCTGTGGCTGAAATGCCTGTCTGCACTGATGGAGGATCGCTGTGTCCACAGGGACTTGCATTTGGCCAGCAGCTGTAGGCTGCTCTTCTGGTGGCACCCCAAATGTTTGCTTCCCCCTTTAGTTCTGCACCCCATGCGAATGCCTCTGCAGCAGCAGCAACAGAGCCATGTGCGGAGGGTTTATCAGAAAACCTCTCAGCTCCCTGCTGACCCTGCTGCCATTCTAGCAGCCCTCAGCACGTCCTGTCCTTTGGCAGCAGAATGGGTGGGTGGGTGGGTAACCCACCAGCCCGGGGCCAAGGAGCTCCTGCCAAGGTCAGGAGCAACTGCAAGGAAAAGGCACCAGTGGGTCCCTCCTGCCTTGCTGCGCCATTTAATATTGATTAATAATCAACAGCAATAACTGTAATTATTCCTATCTCCTGCCCACTACTTGAGGAGCTCCCTGCTCACCCACCCAGGCTGGTAGTGCTAAGTAGAGGTTGTTGCGTGAAGCAGCTGAGAGTTAACTTTTCAGGAAGTATTCCTCTCTGGCAGGAGAATTTGGCAGGAGGGCTTGGCCAGCCTTTCAGTGGTGGCAGCCAAGAGGCTGCTCAGGGGATGGTTGCAAAATGTACCTGCCAAAAGCTCAGCGTAGCCAGCTGGTGTCTGCCCACCCCTCTGCCCAAATAGCCCTACCCTAAAAACAAATTAACTGTGATTTTTGAGTGCAGAAGCAAGGGTATCCTGAAATGATCTTGAAGCTAGGGAAGTCTCATTGTTATCAAAGCTAGATGTGCTGGCCATTTTGAGAAATGAAAATAAAAAAAGGTATTTTTGTGTCTTCATCCCTCTTGTGGCACTGTCATCTGTAGCACTGGTTGGACACCAGGAGAGACGGTGTTTGGAGGGGTGACCACTGCACTCTGCACCTGCAGTTTGCTCCTCAGTCTGAATGTGCCATTTCTCACCATGGGATATGTTTGTGGTGTGGAGGGAAAGAAGACAACCTGTGTGTGTAGGGATACCCACATGGGCACGTACATGCTGGAGCAGAGGTGCTTCTTGGGCTCTCCTGAGTGCACAGCCATGATGGAAGAGCCAGGATGGTCAGGGACTTCCCAGCAGCTTCTTGGGCAGGTTGTTTTGTGCCATGGCAGGGGACGTGCACTGGGGGATGAATCCTGTTCTGGATGCCTGTCTTCTCAAAGGGGCATAAGGAGTGGAAGGCGCAGAGAAGCAGACCCAAGTGG
Organism: Picathartes gymnocephalus; assembly: GCA_013390045.1. NCBI lineage: Eukaryota > Metazoa > Chordata > Aves > Passeriformes > Picathartidae > Picathartes > Picathartes gymnocephalus. Next base: position 63,204 of record WEKY01058395.1, read on the forward strand.
TGGTCCTGGCCACGTCCAGCTGTCTTTTGTTTGCTGTCAGCACTACTTTGGGAAAGCAGCAATGAAGCAGAGAAGCAGAACAGGGGCCAGGGCAGTGTGTGATGCTCCTGCCATATGTTCCAGCCCACCCTGTGGCACCTGGGATTGGTGAGGTTGTGGCAGGGGGGCTTCCCGAGAAGGAACAAGCTGTCTCCTTCCCAGGTGACAGCCTAGCAATGGACCTGGGTGCAGGGAGAAGGGGTTTGCAGACAGACTGGCCTATTTGCTCTTAAGCAGTTTTGGTATCCTGACCTGTGGCAATATGAGAGTGAGGAGGCACTTGTCCTTAGGGATTGGAATGGCACATGGCAGCACAGCAGTTCTACTGCCCGGCTTTGTGGGACGCAGTGGGAGTGCTGGGGCACTCCTGTCTGCAGAGGGACAGAGCATGGAGTCGTTGGAGAGAATAATTTTCTTCCCTCTTTCCTCTCTTTTCTGCACAGCCCAAGTGAAAAGCAACAGGCAGAAATAGTGTTGCTGCAGGGGGACAACCTCAGGATGACCCCAACACACTGCCTTCTTCCTGGGACTGGCAACCAGGAGGAAAGACAGCTGCTAGGGCTTCGCTGGGAGTGACCTAGGGGCTGCAGCCACCACATAGCCCAGCCCCAAAGCGTGTGGTCCCTCGGGGCCACACTGTGTCAGAGCTGCTGAGCCTCTTAAAAGCACCCTTTGAGAGGGTATTTGGCAGACAAGACTGCAAGGGGGAGAGTGCCTTGCCCTGCAGTGAGTGCCTTCCCACGCTCCTGCTGCATCCCCACAGCAGTGCAGCAGGATGGATAGTGCCACAGCAAAGCTCTGACTGCACACTTGGGTGTCCCTGTTCATGCCCACTCACAGAGGCAAGCTGAGAAAGGCAGCCACTCTGTGGGATTACAGTAAGTACAAGTATTCTACTTGGCCTTTAGAAGTGCAACTACTAGCTCTAGAAGAACATAAATCACAATTTGGCTGGAATTTAAACGCAAGGGCAAACTACAAGTTCCCATCCTTGCCATTCAGGTACTTTTAAGTGCCCTCATCTCCCATAATGAAGTTGAGCTTTTCCCCCTTGCCCTTCACTGTGCCCAGACAACGACTGGCTGGGTTATGAGCTGTCAAAGCTCACATGTAATGAAGCTGTGAGTGTCTGAAGCACTGCCTCTGCAAACCCTGCAGTGCTGTGACATCTGCGGGCACTGTGGTGCGCAAGAAGCCTGTCACCCCCACTAACAAGGTTCTTGATAGACAGGCTGAAAGGCTTTCAGAGAAGGTGCATGTGACACCCCTGGCCAGTCAACAGGAGACTGCGAGGTGAGGCCAAGACTTATCTGACATTTGTGACATTCTTGATGGAAGAGGCAAGGACCTCTGCCCCAGCAGAACTGTTTGCAGACTGCATTTATTTGCTTTGATCTTTGACTTCGATGTTTCCCTCCATGCTACGGTGAATCAAACAGCTTGGGATCCAAGAGAGCTGTCACTTGCACGTTCCTCCTGTGTACATAACATAGACCTGCCTGTGGGACTTGGAAATAAATATCCTATCAAAGCTTAAACTGTAGTCTTCCCTTCCAACCAGGCAGAGACATGGAAGGTGCTCTGAAGCTGATCAGCTCCTGATGTTAAGAGCAAAGCTGGAGACTTTTTGCTCTGCAGTTCATGCATGCATCCCCCAAATTTCCAGTGCAGAGGCATTACAGCTGTCTGTGGGGGTTGAGGCAGGCTTCCTCCACCGATGCACCTGCAGGTGTCAGCTGGATGCCACAGCCTGGCATGTGGCTGTGGTTCTCTTCAGCCCTCCAGTGAAGGCTGGACAAGCCCCATGCAGCTCACAGGAGGACAACCACACCTGGAGCAGATGCTACAGGAAATGCTGCATCTTCCACTCTTCGTCAACTCATCTGTAGCACAGGTGATGTTGAAGGAAGATACAGAGTTGCCATCTTTCAGATGAGCCTGAGCCACTTACCTTGCAGCTCTCCAAAGAGCCATAGTGAGTCAGAGCAAGTGCCTCTGCCCCAGAAGCCTGCCTGCAGCAGCTGCCTGTAGTGGACACCTAGAAAAATCTGTCTAAATTGGAAAAGCCTGTAATGATATTTCCTCACGAGACTTTCCAGCCTCCAACAATTTGAGGCTCAAGCACTTCCTGAGATGGAAGCAGTGTTTCTATAGCTAATAGTTGATGGAATTTTTTTTCTTCCATGAGTTTATCCTTGTAAACTTTTCACATCCACAGGGTGCAACAGCAAAGCTTTCCTTCACTTAATTATGTGTTGGATGAAGGCACCTGCTTCTCTTTTTCCTTGTTCTGCACCTGCTTCATGCTAGTCCCATTCAATGACCTTTTTTCTTGTGCCTCTGAAGCCACACAGGGTGTCTGAATTTTTATTTGACAAGCATCAGCACACTGGCGAGAGGACTGCTGAGCTCCTTCAGTGCTGCCTGTCTGAAACAGCCTCACTCTGCTGTAGGGTCATGCAGGGGCGGTTCTCTCCTTGCCTCTAAAAAGAAGCCTGTCCTGGACTGTAGGGCCCAGTTACACCACCACAAAACTTCACTGTAGAAATTATGCCCCACAGCTGTGCCTGGAGGGACCAGATGCCAACAGGGCTGCAAGCCAAGATGCTGTATCTGAACCTCTCCGAATCGGCAGCATGCATACCCAGCCTTTGCAGCTTGTACTGGACTCCACCCTGAGCAGGTCATAAACCAGCATTCTGCCTTATGCCAACCTGCCACTATACAGCAACTCCTTTGAAGAAATTGGTAAAGCTCTGCTTGCAAAAGTGGGCCATTTTTCTGTCAGGGCAAATCGAAGGTCTTGATGTCAGTGTGCAGAAAGAATCTGCTGGATGATTGTCTGGTTTATTGGTGTCCGCTGGCCTTAGCTCAGCTCAACCCAGGGAAGAGGCTGCTGGTGCTGCTGGGGTTGGGACTTGGAGCTGGTAAAGAGGCTACCTCACCACGTCTTGCTCATCAGGCAGCAGCAGAGCTTGGCACACAGACTTTCCCCCTGCATCTCCAGCACCGGTATCTCTGCTGGAAAGCAAGAAACTGCATCTTCAACCTGGTTGTCTCTGCTGGAAAGCAGGAAAGATGAGAGGAGGCTCATGGATGTGCAGGCAGCTGCAGACTGTGGATGGGTCTTAAAACCCCAGTCTGGTCCTGAGAAAGGGGACAGTTGGCTGGCATTTACCCATATGTGGATCAAAATAAACTGATATCCCAGTCATCTTGGAGGCATCACCATGACTGTGCAGCCAAAAGGCACGTGGTCTTAGCAGGGCATCCCTCGCACCCCTTCAGGGCCAAGAACTATGAGCATACAGAAAGCCCTACTCACCCCAGAATTAACACCCTGAGAGGCTGAAGGTGTCTGGCAGAACAATCCCAGAGAAGCCACGGTTTCTTGCTGACCCTGGTAAATTAGGGGCAGCGTGTCCCCTGCCTTTGTGAATGCTCTCTCCATTTGGGAGACCCCCCTCAGGCATTGCGGTGTGTGCAGCTGGCTGAAAAAAACCCTCCTCCTACTCTTTGAAATGACTCGTCTAGACTGGAAAGTAGCTGCATGAATTTTATTCCCCTGTTTATTTCTATAACCTTTTTCCTCCAAAATTCAACAGGACTCGAAGCCTTTTCTGCAAGCTCCAGGGAATTATTACTTGTGTATTATTGTCACACACGGGTTGCAGGGACCCACTGGTAGGGAGGCTCAGTGACAGAGATTAAATCCCCAGTTCAGCTCAGTCGGAGGCACTGAGCCCTGCAGCCTGGCCTGCTGCACACGCTCGAAGGAGCCACTCCTTTGCAGCTCTGCCTGCAGCTTCCCTGCAGCCAGGGAAACCACGAGGGCAGGCAGCATCTGCTCCCTGAGTATTGGCCTGGGCTTGCTACTATTTTCTACATGAGCAGATGATGCAGAAGTACTGCGCTCATATGTAAATCTGCCTGCCTGTTTCTCCATCGTGGGGATTGTCTAGTAACACTTTCTTGCTTTCTTTCTTTGTCTCCAACCAGATTGTGGCTGCTATATTTGCTATTGCAGGGATAGTTATGATGACGTATGCCGATGGGTTTCACAGCCACTCTGTTATTGGGATAGCCCTGGTGGTGGGCTCTGCCTCAATGTCTGCTCTCTACAAGGTAAGCACACCTGGCTCTTCCCCCCCAGAAAGATGCCTGTCACCCTTGTTACTCACTTTGGCTGTTCCTGTCTTACTTGCAAACCTCTGTGCAGTTCAGTGCCATGTGCTTTGAGAGCTCTGCCATAAACACGCTGGCTCTGCAGCACTGCATTCAGGTGTTCACTTGCTTTGATGTCTGTTCTCACTTAGGATAACAGTTCCTATTTCCTTGGAATGGTCTTCTCCAGTGCTCCTCCACCAGGGGAAGGATTTGTAAATGTCCCACCTTCATGAAAAATGAGGCTGCTTTTCCATAGATTCTGGATTTAAGCACTCATTCTGGAAGCACTCTGCAGAGATTTAGCTTCTTTAACTCACTTTTTTACCTCCCTTTGCCAGTCCTCCTTCAGTAACATATGTAGCCTGTGTTGGGCTTAAAGTATTGCTTTAAGGGCATCAGTGGAAGCAATTGCATCCTTAAAATGCAAAGCACATTCCTATGACTCAAGACCTCACGCTGAGCAGCTGGATAAGCTGCACTACGTGTAAGATGCAGCCTTCTCTGCTGAGTAGAGCCATTTCACACAACCTGAGACACTTCTGGGCACTAGTGTTCAGAGTCACAGCCCACAGTGAGGAATAACCATTTGTTGGGTGTGGTTCACCCACCCTGGCTCGGATGTGTAGATTAGGAGGACGTGTATACATCTCCATCTGGTCTAATGAATTGCACTGTACCAGTCATCCAACAGGATTTGGCCAGGAGAGCCCTGCAGCCCTAACACCAGCAGTCCAGAGAAACCTGCCAAACTGAAAAGCATCTGCCTGTGCCCCTCAGCACAGTGCTGTGATGCCTTCTGCTCACTTTTTCAGATCAGACGATATCTTACATTAGAAGGGTCATGAAAGTTTCACACGGCTCATTCCTCTAATAGAGCATTTCCCTGCAGGACCAGAGGTATGGCCCTCCAAACCAGAGAAAAGTAAAGGCTAGAGGCCTAGCTCTGTTCCCTTTCCCATGACACTGCTGTTCTTTCTGGGAATGAGAGTCTCAGGGCTGCTCCACCGGAGCCCGTGCACAGCAGGGTGGTGGTGGCAGTGCCAGCAGGGTGTTACTCTGCAGTGTGCAGTGTGCTCTGCATGCCAGGACAGATGAAGCTCTGCAGCTTGTTGTGCAACACATGCTGCTGTCACTGCTGCTGCCACCCTGCTCTTGCTTTCCACAGTCTGGCTCAGTTTCCATGAGCTGTGTGTGCCAAAGGGGCAGGCAGATCTGCAGGCAGACAGATTGCACTGTGTGCAGCAGAACCACTGCTGTCCATGTCTGGAGCAGGAGGACAGGCCGAGGTGGCCCTGCCAGGGGCAGCACGCTGTCCTTAGGTGGCAAATGAGAAGTAAGTGGCTTTCAGGCCATTTTGCTCCATATTGCAGAGCAGCAACACAGCCCCACTGGCCAGTGGTGGCTGTGGGGTGGTGGGAATGGGCAGAGCCCTGCAAGCACGGCAGCCCTGCCAACTTGCCTGCTCTGTGTAGGCAAAGGAGAGGGCTGACCTGGTGAGGGGGTGGCCAGTGCAGCACAAAGCACTAAGTCAGAGTCCATTGGCTGTCCTGGTTTGCAGCCAGTAGCAGAGGAAAAGTGTACCACAGACCATGGTATCCAAGAGACTCTCCGCAGACCTGTGGTGAAAAGCTGATGCAGACTCCAGACAAGACCTGTCCACAGGCACTCCCCAGCCACAGATGGGCTGCTCACATCCTTCATTTCTACATTTTTTCCTTCTCCCATTAAGAAACCCAAGCTTTTAAGTCCCTCCCTGGAGTCTCGTTAGTCAGCCGACATCTGTGGTCTGGGCTGTGGGGCTGCTGCTCCACCATCTTTTTTCTGGAGCTAGTTCCTAGGGAGAAGGTGGAAGGACAGCCAGCCAGCATGGACTGTGCTTGTCCACCACCACAGCACTGCTCAGGTGGCAGCCAAAGGCCTGGACCAGTGGTGTCTCATGCAGGGAGATAATACATTGCTTCATCTCCTACCCCTGCCCTGCTCCACAGTCTTCTTAATGTCAAGTTTTCTGGAGGTGCAGAAAAAAGACTGAAGGGTCTAAGCTAGGGTTAGTGACCTTTCCTGTCAGGACATGCACAGACAAAGGTCCTGAGTACCCTTTCTGCATGGACTCAATTGGCAGCTACCCCTGCCTATGTTCCAGGGGGTGCCAGGAGGGAGAAGGCTGGGCCACACAAGCTGCTCACCACAGTTTCATAAGCAGCCATCCCAAGTATCCAGCAAGCGTCACTGCATAGGTGCCAGAACAGAACACCAGCCTTCCAGGGATGTGTTGCAAGAGAGTTAAACCCATGTACTTTCCTCTTTTAGGTTTTATTCAAACTTCTTTTGGGCAGTGCTAAATTTGGAGAAGCTGCCTTATTCCTGTCTGTGTTAGCTGTCTTCAACGTCCTCTTCGTTACCTGTATTCCTGTCATCCTTTATTTTACCAAAGTGGAGTACTGGAGCTCTTTTGACATCATTCCTTGGGGGAACCTCTGCGGATTTTCAATTCTCTTATTGAGTGAGTAGATGGGGGGGCTCTCACACTGCACGGGCTGGAGGAGGGTGCCAGAAACTGGCTACTGGTGGAAGCTGCAAACCTCTCCCATACTGAAGCTGTTTTCCCTTCTTCTCAACCTAATTATTATCCTGAGATGTTATGAGAGGGCCCATTCCTAGGGACAGTACAGACTTTGCTTCTGCAGTTACTACCAAAATACTCTGGCTCTCTTTAGAAGGTGCTCTAAAGCTTGTCCTAACTCCTACTCATGAACTCTGTGTCACAGAGACAGGTGATGCTTGCCCAGGCTGTGATGGAAGCAGCCCTGCTGGGAGGGCATTATCTTGGGCTCATCAGCATCCCCACAGCAAGGAGGTTAGGCCAGGCCAGTCAAGGCCAGACTCCAGTGCCTCTGCTGCCTGCAGTAATAGCTAACTGCTACTCCTAAAGAGGAGGAAACTTCTGAAAATGTAGTGTTGCATAGTGATGAACATTTTGATAGGTGGCAATCATCTCTTCTGCTGCCACTACTGTGCCACCAAAGGAGCCCATGTGGGGAGGGATGCCAATCTAAGTTTTAATGGTTAATGGTTATCAGAAGTGTGATGTTGTTCATTGTTAAACTAGATGTGTTGACTTGCTGCCACAGTTGGTCCCTAAACTGGATGACAGAATCGCATTTCCTGAAACATTAATTTCTACTGGAAATAGCTCCTCTCTACCCCTGTCTTGAGTCCCAGGTCCTTTTACCCTGAACAATCACAATGCTTGACTCCAGAAATACCTCTAGGTTACTTATCAGTGGACTCAGTGAAGGTGTCTGTAAGAATGTGGTGCAGAACTTTGCAAGCAATCACTGGCATGTGCAATACATGGGTACTACTGAAAGACAGTCAGAGCCCCAGCTTCCAGCAAGCTCAGTATTGGCAAGGCTGTCCGACTCTGCTAAAGCTAATCACCTTAAAACAAGGGCGAATTTGATCCAAAGCAATTATTAATTTGTCGTGAAACCCTCCACAAGCAGTGTATGGTATTACAATGGAGTGATATTATAATCATTCCATAGTAATGATATTTTAATTTCGTTGTATGAAATTATATTTAGCAAGTTCCTGCCTGGAAGAGGGTGAGATTTACAGCATCCCCCACCTGCAACCGGAGGCAGCTTTTCTACAAAAAAGCACCCAGACAGAAGCTCCTGTCAGCTGAAATCTCCCAGATGAAGAGTGTTTCAGCAGGGCCAAGTGGATCACTGGATCAGTATAAAGAGTGGGAATTACTGCACATACTGAGGGACAGGCTGTACCCAAAACCCACCTTGATCCTGCCACCGGACTCTAGAGGGATATAGAGTCCCCCAGAAACACCAGTGTCTCAGGCAGGTGGACATGCAGCAGACAGACCTTTGTCCTCTGGTAACTTCAGGAAAACCAACAGAAGCTGATGTACCCTTTATTTGAACAACAAATAGAGTAACAAAGCATAAGTGTTTCAAGTGACATTCCTTCTGCCTAATTTCACTGTACTAAAAGACATTTTTCTTTCCTTCATCAGCATTCAATATTCTACTAAATTTTGGGATTGCTATTACCTACCCCACCTTGATTTCTCTTGGAATTGTACTGAGTGTCCCAGTGAATGCAGGTAAGATTTTCTGTCTTTTGCATCTTAATGAATATATTAAATCTGTGGTCTTTCAAATACACAGCAGGGATAAAAGAAAATAGATTTATTAAATATGTTTTACACCTTCTCTCGAAGACTTACAGAGATGATACTGATTAAAAATTTATTCGTTATATGTTAAATATATATTGTATAATATTACATGATTATTCATAATCCCTAGAATTGGTTTTTAAATTACTGTCCGAATAAGCCTGCATACTGAAAAACAAAGTAGATTTGAAGACATTCATCTCTGGGCTGGAATGAAAACCCATGGATAAAGCAGAAATCAATTCTCAATGATTTCTTCAAGGAAGGCTTAACACTAAATTCAAACAAATAAAATTGCTTACATTTTAGAGCAGATGCGTGCTAGTAACTCTGCTTGCCTTGGTAATAACATTGCAGGTGTTTATCAAAAGCACTGGACAATTCAATTTTGGGCATGGTCTGGTACATTTCTCTGACAGTTTTTCTGAAATTTAGTGAAAGCCAAGACACTGCAGAGTCTGAGAGGGCCAGGCAGGGGAGTGCAGGCGCAACCCCAACCTAAACCAACTCCTAAAACCCAGCATGCTCAGCTGGTGCCATGGTAGAGGTGGCAGGTCCCAGCTTCATGCTGACTAAGTGCACACACAGCCAGGCACTGCTCTGGCAGATCTGGCTACCAAAAGGTGTGATCCCCCCAGAGTGTGCACACAGCTCAGCCTGGGAAGGGGAAGGGGAAGGGGAAA
>WEKY01058395.1:72329-97948 GCA_013390045.1 Picathartes gymnocephalus
GGAAGGGGAAGGGGAAGGGGAAGGGAAAGGAAATGTCCCTTTCTCTGTGTCCCTGGACCTCAGCAGGGGTTCCTGTGCTGTTGGTGCCAGGGGCATACCCTACTGTGTGCTCAACCAGCAGGAAATAGTGCCCCTGCCATCATTGCCTCCAGGGCCATGTTCTCCTGCCACAGTCAGCCCTCAGAGCTGGGGAGGTGAGGGGGAGGGAAGGGGATACTGTCCTAATGCCTTTTCCCATGTAATAACACTCATTCAATGTCCCACACAGTTGTTGATCACTACACGAGTGAGATTGTCTTCAATAGTGTCCGAGTAATCGCCATCATCATTATTGGCCTGGGCTTTCTCCTGTTGCTCTTGCCAGAGGAGTGGGATGTCTGGGTAATAAAGCTCCTCACACGTCTCAAAGTCCGGAAGAAGGAAGAAATTCCTGAAGGGAATGGAGACATTGCTTCAGGACTGCCTAATAAAAGCCGGAGAACTCGCCCTTCCATGTCATCCTTTGCGCATTAAATGCCCTTTTTACCAAAACTTTGTGGTTAACGTTATATATGATGATGCAAAGGTCTTTTCTTGGGAAGAAGCACACCTGTCCAACATGGTGTACATACCTGTACAGTTTTGATAATGATCACCATCTAAAGCATCGAGTCTTGGCATGTCCAGTTTGCTTGTACTTTTTTCACATCTGACCTTTCACTTAAGTAGTACACTGAAAAAAACTGCAAACCAAGAACCTCTCTTCTCTTTTTAAATGAATGTAATATATAGTCAAAATATATTTGCATAGGTTATTTTCAAGAATGACTTTCATGAAGAGCAGGGCAGACATTTTGAACATTAGGTACTGAATGATGCATTGCACACTGTGATTTAAAAGAAACAAATGCTATGCTACATCACATGTTTATTTTTGACCAGAGCTGTACTTTGAAAGTTTTCAAGGAGCAAAAAAAAAAAGGGAATCTTTTCGGGGACGGGAAGATGGGGGGAAGAGTGGAAGGAAGATTTAGAAATCACTCCATGTAGATGAGCGCATGTTGCGCTGTAAACAGGGAAAATTCAAGCGCAAAAAATGCTTGCACTAAAGCACTAGAGAGAAAGCAGTCTAGAGCCCAAATCTCCTTATTCTGCATATGACTGTAGTCCACGTTTAAAATCATGCAAGAGAAATCCAGTGCCTTCTACAGAACTCTTGTCTTTATCCACGCAGAACCAGGTCCTGCTGCGAGGCACTTGCAAAGGCAGGGCTCAGGTTTGTGGCCCCAAAGGACCCCAAATTCCCACTGACATCAGGACGTGCCTCCCATACACGCCGTGGCTTCTGTGGGAACGTGTGGGGCCCAGGGGATTGCAAGTTCGAGCGCAGGAGACCTGGTTCTCTTCTCACTTCACAGGTTTTACCCCTGTGTGGAGCTGCGCTTGATTAATGCCAATGCGAGGAAGGGGAAGTCTTGGTCATGAGTGGGACAATCCGACCGAAAATGATCAAAGGGGCTGGCAAGTGCGTGGTTGCTGATGTACAGTCTGAGAGCATGGACTAAGGGGGTGAATCGCCAGTTGCTTTTACTCCATAATTGTGAGTGTTAAGAGTTAAAAATGTAAGATATTTACATCAAATGTAACACTTTTTATGAAACTTGTAAGCACCAGGATGTTTACTTACGCGATTTTGGTTCGCCATTAAATTTCTATCTGTGATAGATCACATGCTATGTAAAAAGGGGGGGAAAAAAGGTTATAGTTTACTATTTTTGAAGTTTACATTGTTGCATACAAAATTAAAAGTGTTCTTTTGAACTGCTGCCATAGCCTAAGGTCCCTGCTGCCACTGAGGTCCTCTTTGTCTCAGGCAGGGGTGGCATCCACTTCAAAACATTTTAGCAAATCAACTTCAGATTCCATTATCTGTTTGGCAAAGCTAAATAATAAAAGATTTTAAACTCAGCTTTGGTCAGTGCTATCCTTTTCCTTCTCTTGACTGAACCTTTATTGCAGTTCTGCTGTGGGTAGTATTTGGCCAAAGTGATCAGAAGGGAGAGGCGCCATCATCAAAGCAACCAAGGCTGCATCTCAAGGCACTGCTAGCTCATCTGTCCAAGACAGCAAAGTCTGCTCTAGACTACCTGGACAAATCCATCTAGAGGGCTGCTGTTAGGCATCATTCAGGAAACAGATGTCCAGCAGAAGCAGACCAAAGGAAAAGTTGATCTTTGAATGCATCAGTGAGCAGCCATACATGCACATGCTGGCAGGTATTTAGGGGCTGTGTGTGGGACATGAATTTGTACATTCATTATCAGGCCCTTGTCTAGCCTGTATGCTTGTCCCTACCATATTGCTTGATGACCAGACACTAAAGACTTGCTAACAGAGATTGCACACCTGAGTTTTTAAATCTATTTCTTTGGGAAGAGGAGGGTAAAGGCACAAGACAGGAGCACAAGTACAACTCCAATAACTCCACTGAAGGGCACACATAGAGACTTGACCTCAAAGCTCCCAGACTCAAGTTTATTCTATCTTTGGACAAATCATTTTGTCATCCTTGAAGATGTCATCCTCCCCAGACCTCCCCTCTGAGCAAGGCCAGAGAAGAATATACAAACAGTCCTTCCATTTTCCATAGTCCCAAAAAGTGGCATCTTCTGTGATCTCCACAGTTCATTTTGTTGTGTGTTTGATGCAGGCAGTCTGGAGGTATTCAAAAGGCTCCAAATGCCATTTTAAAAACTGCAACTAATGTGCACTTTTAACCAAAATGGAAGCAGGTTTTTTAGCATTCAGTATGGATTGTGGGGGAATTTTTGCACCAGAATGGATAGCAGTATTAGTAAAACTATGATTTACCAGATGCAGCTAAGTCATTGCTTCTGTTGGCTCATCCTTCCTGAGAACACGCTAAACAAATGCAAGGACTGGGATTTCAAATAGCACTTCATGAACCATCTCTCTCCTGAGTGGGAACTGTGCAAACTAGATTTACCCATGTGAAGCAATTCTGAGCTAGCCATATTAACCAGATTAAATGACCCATATTTCTTCAGGCAACACCTTGCCCTAAGCATAAACACCTGACTTGACAGTAAGTCACTGTGTAGCAAAACCATCCAGACAGTGAAGTCCAGGATGTGATTAGGAGAATAAGAATGCAGAATGTCCATATGGCATGTGTGCACATCTCTAAGTGCCAAAGCATCACAGGTCTGAAGGTGAGGAATTAAAAAAAATGGAGTTGTTGGCTTTCACCAGAAGGACAAGCCAGAGCAACTCCTCTGAGAAGGCATTAGATGTAACTAGGCCACCCTTCAGGTGAGGGCAAGATTGAACTCCTGATCTCAGACTGTTAAAGGATGCCCAGGACAAGTTCAGTGCCTTGGAGAGGAGGGCTGAGCTGTGGCAGACTCTCCTGCTTGCCCTCAGAGGCCAAAGCACCGTGTGCAATCTCTGCAGCAGTCTGTGAGTCAGACCCACTGCTGGCCTGTATGGACCCCACACTGCTCTGCAGGGCCACACAAGCCTGGAATTAGCACTTTTAGCCCACCATTGGCCACCTTGAACCTCCTCCTTAGCCAGAACTGCAGGTTCTCCAGTGTGAGGCTTCTCCAGGTGTCTCTGAAGCTGGTCTCCTGCATCACCATTGTGTCTCCCGCCCTCACAGAGCACTGCCAGCCACAAGTGTGCACCCTTGTTCAAGGGCTGACCTTGACTGGCAGCTTTCTGCCCTAGCTTAACCCTCCAAGTGTCCAGTAACAATCCAGTGAGCTCATTATAACAGCAAGTTGAGGAAAAAAGTCTCAGAAGAGCAAATAGCATCACCAGACCTCATTGCAGCTGCTGGCTTTCACTGCTGCACAATACAGCAGTGAGAAGACACAGCAGTCCTCCTCCTCCCTTGTGTGCCTGTGTCCTTGTCCTGTTGTCTCCTGCTGCTACCTTCGTAATAATTTTTTATTGCAACTCTCCACAGGGACTGCATGAGCCTTTTATCAGCACATGGGGCAGAAGATCAGAAGATGGGCTTATCTTAAAAAGCTTTTCCTGTTCTTCTGTCTAGAATGGCTGTATTCCTATCAGTAGTCTTCAGAAAACAGCCACGATGGGCAGAAATCCAACCACAACTATCAACAGATGAACAAAAGACACTGAAACCAGTATGTAGCTTCACTGTTTTGGGAGCTGAAGGTAGACTAGCAGGACCTGTAGATCACCAGGTTCTGGGGCTGCATTAATGTTTCCTGTGAGCTCGGGAACAAATCTCTCATCCCGAGCTCTCCAGAATGCTCTGAAACAAAACCAGTGCAATACTGAGCTGGTCAGAGTTACTAAAGATACTGTATCTTCAGTTTCCAGAGAAGGCAACATGACCAGGCTGACACCGCTTCTGGTCAAAAGCCTGTCTGCTATGGTGTCTGCAGGCCCAAAAACAAACTGAGAAGTGATGGTTTCCCTGTGCAGTGAGTGAACACAAAAGTCTAGATGGACTTGAATAGCTCTGGATGATATTCCAAATAAACTCACAAACGTGCACAACTGAAACACATGGAAACACTCTCCACTGAAAAGAATGTAGATACTCCAGCCCTTCAGAAGTCCTAGGAATAGCATCAGCCACCTTGTCTTGACTGTGTGGGCTCAGACAGCAGCCTGGGACTGGGAATTTGTTCAAGGAAGGGGGAAGGAAAAGCAGCCAGAAACAATGCAGCTCATGTGAAGCAGAAGCACAGGAGAGCTGATGATGGAATCAGAAATAAACGCCTTTTGTGAAACACCTTCCAGGGCAAGATACCCACCTGTCCACTGCAACGCCTCCAGTTTGAAGAAATGGAGTCTGTGCACATGCTGTAAAGTCATGAACCACAGTGGGTTTGGCTCCATGTCCCCTGCTTGTACTGCAGAAAGGATGGAGCCTTCAAGGCCTCCAAACCCGAGCTATTCCCTGGTAAAGGCCAAGGCTGAGAAGCCTCTTTTGCAGTCCAGTCATCATGGAAGCTCTCTCTGCAGAAACTGCCTGCAGAAATGGATTTTGATGGCTGAATTTAATTACCTCATCATTATTAAAAGAGAAGCAATTATATTCTCTTCTTTAGTTGGCATGTTCTAGGGCACTTCCATAATAATGTTCACCTTATGTAGAAGTCCTGAACATTAAAAAGGGAAGTAAGAAAAAAAAAGTGCATAAAGATCCTATGACCTGTAGCCTAAAAATCTTCCAAGGGGATATCAAACTCCTAAGGACAGGACCAGTAGCTCAAACCAATGTTTCTAAAAATAATAAACCTTATATATTTCTTTTCTACCTGTTAGAGGGAACTTTATATATGCAGGTGATCATTTTAAAGAAGGTGGCAATTAATATTTATCCATGCACTTTACGGATGTACAAGGATGCAAACAACCTCTCAGAAGTGAAAAGTGGAACTTCTAAGCAGAGTTACAATTCTGGAAAAGGCTTGAACAAGGGAGATTGTGGAGCTAACATTAGCGGTGTACTTAGGAACCTGTTATATGCAATTTTTCTGCAATGATCTAGAGACAGTTCTTTAATCTTGCTGCTGAAGTAGATGACCCCTTCAGAAGAGAAATCGAATTTTCCAGCTCTTCATCCCCAGGTTTCCCTCCTCTTCCAGATTCAGTCCACCTAACATCTCAAGATAGCCATCAGTGCATTGATTGGGAACAACAGCAATCAAAGAGCTATTTTGCTGTTTGGCTACATGACAGTGACAGATCCCCTCTCAGTGTTAGTCTCTTGAATCAGTAAAAATGTATTATCAGTGAGGGTTTTTTGACCAATCATTTGACCAATCAATGACCAAGAAGACTGGCCTCAGCACAGCTCCTTTGGTAATCTTTCTCCTTTTGAACAGCAATAATTTTTTCCTGGTATTTCCTACCTCACTACCCAATTATTAATACACAATAAAATGTCCTTTTATCCACAGTAGCTTCATTTCTTTGGTAAGAAGCATCATTAAAAATACCTCAAAAATCTAAGTGTAGTGTTTCTGATACCTCCAAAAAAAAGAGCCAAGACAAGTCTGCAGAAAGTCATCCATCCTTCAGACTCCTTTTAACATGAAAGGACAGGACAACTGAGAGACTGAGACTTCAGCAACATTTTGCCTTTCCTTAAGGGAGGGCTTCCTTGCCTAACTTCCACAGAACATTTACACCAAAACTCCAGCTTCTACACATACCCATGACGGACCCAGACACTTAGAAGACTCTTGAATTAAGACCTGGATTCCTGTGAGTTCCAAGCAGCAGGATTTGTAAATGCTTTAAAAATGTGAACTTGTCGTTCTTGGCCATGAGCATATATTAATGGGCCAGTGAATGTAGCTTTGCAGTCTTCCAGGAACAGGTCTCACTGCCCCTTTGGCTTCTGAATCTGCCAAGTTTTTAGTGACTGCAGCCTAGTAGGCAGAGTAAGCTTCATAATGGCCTCCTGGTGATTTTTGGCCAATTACACGTTTTAAATGCCTTCCTGACTTGTACACAAAGCATCGCTCTTTCATTGTGTGATTTTGGATTTGGTCAAAGGCATGTCACTTGCTAACTTGGCTGCTAAGAAAATTGATACTGAGCTTAGCAACAAATATCATGTTTGAGAACGATGTTGCCTTTGTGCGTGTGTAAGCAATCCCATCTGGTACAGTACATCTACATTTCAGGCACTGTTTATAGAGCACATAAGGTAATTGGTGCAGCTGATGAGTTATTGAATACAACACCTGAATGCAAGAATGCAGATGGGTAGTTTATAAAAAATTTTAGGATATGCTTCAGTCTTAGAGAGAACTAGGAACCACTTCTTTCCTTTAGTACATAATATGTCACAGAAATTCAAAGACATCCAGTTAAAAGATGAGTTTTTCTCTTCTAGCTACATGGCTTTGAAAACTGAAGTCTGCTAATAGAACAGGCGGATTTCCAGTTCCCCATCTGATGCCTTGAATTTTAACTTTTGTATTTCTTAGATCCTGTTGTACTTAGTGTGTGTAACTCTGAAGTGCTTTGTAACCTGTTAGCTGCTCTCTCGGGCAGTGATAGACATAACAACCCTCTCCAGGCCTGCTCTCCAAGGACACTTGGACGGTCCTAAGCCCAGAAAGTGTAAACCAACATCTAAAGAAAGGGGGGCAAGCCAGAGAGAATTACATCAGTAGCTGAAGTTTTAATTGGTGAATTTATGCTGATACACTAATGTACCAAAACCTATAACTGGGGTAAGAACTCGTGACTTGTCGTCCATCTTGGGGTCCATCTTGGGTCTGGTGGCCCAGGGTGTGCTCCCCAGGGTGTGCCCTTGAAGGCCTTCAAATAAATATTCACTTTTATTCTCTTACTCCTGTCTAGTCTCTGTTTGCAGGTAGCCAATTAAGGCATCACATCTAGCATTCTTGCAAAAAGCTGAGCATCAGCATTGCTGCAAAGCAAACTTGTCTCATCCTTGGTCGGCATGGAGAATTGCTAAGCAGGAGCCAATAGAAGAGTGAGAATTAGTCAGTCTTCCCACCATCACCTGCTCTTCCCAAAATAGTCCTTTTTCTGTTTTCTTCCTTTCTAACAACTGGACAAAAATGGAATTCTGGCATTAAAAACAAGTGACTACAATTAATGTAAATTACTTCATCACCCTAAAAGAATCCTAAATCTCCAGGTTTTGAGCTTTTTCTTCATCATAATCACGACTCCTCAAAGTACTTAGTGATTTTCAGACCACACTCCACAGAGTACTCCACTGATGTCCATGAGAGGTCACAAAGATAAGACAAGCCTTTGCTCAGCAGGCTTCAAATCACCACAGTCCTGGAGAAGGTGAAGAATCCCCATTCTGTCTATTCTTTCTCCTCTGTCTCCATACCAGCCTGCACAGATGGCTCATCTTTCCCTGGCAAACCCCCTCCAGCGCCACCTGATTAATTCCAAGCAGCCGGCCCTCAGGTACACACAGAGCTGCACAGAAAGCTGGGGCAGTCTCTCTCCCTCTGTCCCTCCTGGGGCGTCCCAAGCCCCGGTGTGCTGCATCCTCTCTGTTCACCTCACACCGGCGCTCCCTAGCAGCAGGGATACTCATCACAACACCCAGCAAAGAGAGCCTTCCGAAGAAGTAAAGAATCCCAACACAGAGTTAAAAAATAAACAAACAAACAAACCCACATGACAATTCACATCTTCTTACGAATCTGGAGAACTGATCTGCTAAGACCACCAAGCAAAAGCTACAGTTTTCTTTCTCATCAAACAATCCTCCTTCTTTATTCATACATAAACCTAAATTTTTGCTAACTCATCTGAAGTTTAGGCAGGTTATTGTTAAAGAGAAATTCACAAAAGTGAAACACAGAGTGAAGTCTTTAAGAAATAATGAAGAGGAGTGCTTTGCATAAGGCCATAGAAAGTACAGTATACACTTCTTAAATGTTTCCCATCTGAGACTACCGTATGCAGTTCATGAGGCTCCTTTGCTTAATTTACTCCTTTTTAATAACAAAACCAGGTACAATTAATCATTGTAATGATTTTGCTTTTTAAAAATTATTTTCTTTCACTAAGCATAGCAAGGAACACTATGTGGCCAAAGGAGTCAGAGTTACATCCTTAATGGACATTTAAGAAGGAAGGTGCGAAGGAGGGAAAGAATCTTAATATATGGTTCTCTTGAACTGTGTATTTTTAACCTTATAAAAAAAAAATTCTTGGTATTCCACAACAGAAGAAAATGTCCCAGGCTACCTCAGGTAAGATTTTGTTATTATTTCCGGCAAAATAAATAGTTAGACAAAGGGCTATATTGCTTAAAGAACTCATTTTTAAATTCAGTTCCCTGAAAATCTATTATGGTTAAGGATCATATATCAGAATATTTCAATGAAAGAAAAAAAAATTAACTGAGCTCCTGGTATAAGCACACAGCTACAGTACATCAAGGGTTGCTTCTATTATTGGTTGTAGGGACACCTATAACATACTAATTGCTTCCAGAGTGAAAGGAGAAATCATTATAGTTACAAATCAAGAATCTGCTGGGCAAATTCCAATTAAATACGGGGTTAGTAAGGCTGTAGGTGAGGAGTGATCTGGTAGGCATTAACTGGAAAGCAAAGCACACACAATGCCCTATCCCAATTAGCAAGAACAGGCACAAAAGAGCTTGAGAGCTGAACCACTGTATAAACACCATATGATTCACTTTAACACACTGCTGGCAAGAGTTTCAGTGGGAAACTGGCATCTATTTCTTTAACATCTATCTCACTAACTGCTAAATGGAAATGTAATTCAAAGGCTTCAACAGTGGCAACCAGCACACCTAACAAATCTGGAACTTTTTCTCCCATCTTTCTAGAACATTAGCCTCTGCCTATTATTATAAATACCCCATTCATTACTCCCTGGGCACATTTCCCAAAATAAAAGACTAAAGATAAATACCCAGAATTGGCTAACTAACAACAAAAAACCTCCACCCCCTTATAGACAGCAGTTTAACCAAATGGAAATATTGCCATTAAAAATTTATTATCTATGTATTTTTTTATTCATGCACTTTCTAAAATCATATCACTAAATTTCCCTAATATCCATTACACAGAGTTACTTACAATTGTCTCCAGTCAGTACTTTTCAGGCTACAGGTCATTAAAGAATAAACTATTTATCACAAATATCCCAGGTGTGCTATTTGGGCTTTGTGATTAATTATACATAATCACATTATCCCCTCTGCTTCATAAATGCAGTAACTAAACAACTTTACACATATCATAAATTTTGAAATCTAAAACACAACTGGCATTTCCTATTACTACATTCCATTATCACATGTTCCGGTCTCGAGATTTAACATTAATTTTCTTTTCAATATTCATGCTTGTAAAACCTTGCTTCGCAAAAGTCTGAGTGCAAAAGGGTCCTAAGTAAGCTATAATACAAATTTACTTCTACATTAATTCTTTGCAACATAAAAACAACTGAAATACTATTTTTGCAGTAACTTTAACTCACCTTAAACCCCTTGTTCTATTATTAGAAACTCATGACTGCATTTATATCTCTTGCCTATCATAGTGTAGCAAACAGAAGATGATTAAACAAGTAGGCAGGGCAGAGAACATGGGCAAGGGTTATACACCATATAGTGTACAGCAGCAGCCACATTCACATTGCTCCAAAAGAGCATCCCTTCCAAAGGGATGGTTGGGCATTTCGGCAAACAAAATCCCCTCCAGATCTGGCTGGTTTACAAGGGGGTTCTCCTGAAGAAGTGCAAATCTTTGGCCCTCTCCTAAAATAGCTTTCATGTACAAAGATGAGCGAGCCACCTGCAAGGAGAACCAGGAAAGGACGTCCAGCACCACCAGCCAGAACCACTGCCACGTGCTGAGGAAAAAATCCAGCTCAAGATAGGTCAAGAGCTACACCCACCCCCTGTAGTGGCTGCCGAGTGGCCTGACACCAGACAGAGCATCGGCTACCAGCAAACACCCAGTAAAGCTGCCGGGCAGTCTGGGAGCTGCCAAGGGCTCAGCAGCTGGCAGAGTAAGGCTCTTCCCAGCTGCCAAAATGTCTCCCTTCCCAAAACTGCAGTGTGTTACTATGAGAACATGAGCCATAGCTTTCAAAACTGCAAAACTGGTCCACATTTCCAGGTAGAATTGATGCATAAAAGGAGACTGCCAATTCTTCAGCATATAGGGGCTGCCACGAGAAAATGCCACCAAGTGCCAGATGAAATGAAACAGAGTGTGCTTCTGGATGCTCTCTACCAGTGCTGCAGGCTGCGGTCACCACCTGGCCACCCCCAGGCTTCTCTTGCTCTTTTACCACCTTGACTATGGGTACATTTTTCTTTCACTGGGGTAATCAGCTTGACTCAGTGACAGAGCCTGTTCCAAGAAACTTTTCCAGAGCAGTTTGTGGATGCTGAATGAAATTAATGGACCAGCTCTCAGGAGGAACCATGCTGCAAGGAAAACCGACAAAAATGCATTATATGTACATGCTATCTTTATCAGCCTTCCACCCAGTCACTACCTTACTGCTATACTATTTAAAGTGTGACAAATTTACAGTGCTGTAAGTGCTCTCAGATATTTTTTTTCCCTAATTCATTAAGTTAACAAAGCCTGAAGTAGCTCAGACCACGTGCCATTGCTCAGCATTACTAGAACTTGAGTTCCAGCACCTAGGGCTTTACAAATATCACGTGGAAACTGGTCCTGGCCCCAAACATTTCACACAATGATTTTATCCAACTGTCTTTTTTATGCGTCAAAAGGAAATCAGAGACACCTCGTTTCTTTGAACAGATAATCCTCTAAGGCACCGCACGGAACCCACGAGAAGAACAGCTGTTTATCGTGTGCTAGAGAACAGAGGATGACACCGGAAAGAAATCAAGTACGGAAAAGGACAGCAGGCAACTGATACTTCCAAATATCTTTTGCCAGCGAGAGGCTGCAGCAGCCCTGGCGGGCCCGGGACGCGGGGGGAACGCTGCGGACGGCAGGATGCGGGATCCGCGGCAGGGCTGTGCCGGCACCGCGGGGCGGGACAGGCGGAGGGGCGGGACAGGCGGAGGGGCGGGACGCAGCGGGGCCCGCCCGCGCCCCGGGACAGCGCCGGGATCGCTTCCGGAGCGCGACCTTCGCGGGCGGGCGGGCGGGTGAGTGAGCGAGTGCCGGGCCGTGCGGGGCTCTCCCGGCCGCGGCGGCGGCGGCGCCTTCCCCCGGAGCCTCGGCACCGCGGGCAGGGCGACTCCGCTGTGGCAGCGGCGAGGGCGGGGAGCGCTCGGACAGAGGCCGTGTGTTGTGCTCAGGGCGGCAGCCGGGATGGCGGCGCCGACGATGGAGGAGAGGAAGGCGTGCTGGGGGGCCCGGGACGAGTTCTGGCAGTGCCTGGACAGCCACGGGGATGACGCCTCCAAGTGCGAGAAGCTGCGCCGGGCCTTCGAGTCGCGCTGCCCGCAGCAGTGGGTGAGCACCGTGCGCGCATCCCTGCCAGCGGCGGCGGGATGCAGCTGCTGCTTGGGGGATGGCAGATCCAGCTGCCTGCGGTGCAGAGCCTGCGCAGCTTGAAGCTTTCCGTAGAGCACCCTGCACCAGGGGTCAGTCAGGCGTAGCTTGGTTTGCAGACTTCTGGCTTGCCGGGAAAGGACAGCTCCTGAGCACCCCTGACATGCCCGGGAACTGTGAAAAGCAGTGTTATGGGTATAGTACAAAGGGAAACGAAAATACGGTCTCAAACTTCCAGATAAACACACATGGTTATTGTTTAATTGAAAACAAAACAAAACAAAAAGTTCTAGAAGATACTTGAAAGCTTTTAGTTAGAAGTACCCAGAAACTCCTGTTACTTGGGAAGAAAGGCCAGTACAGAAGGGAGGTGCCACACAGGTCTTGCAGTTGTACGGCATTTTAAGACTGGCATCTGATACCTTGTGGATAAAAATATTTTTCTCATGCAGTATAATTTCACAGTAAGGCACCTGCCTGCATGTAACCCATGTGTGTTGTTTTTTACTTTCCTAAGCTATTTTTAATTCAATTTCCTGAGTTAACTCTTAACTTTTTTAATAAGCACTGCCCTTCAGTAACAGTGGTGTCTGAGGGGCTGCACCATTCCTGTTTGAGGTGGTAGGTAGAAGGAAGTCAGTTAAAAAGCCCAAGTACCTTCACAGCTGCTGCCCTGACTTACACTTTGAACAGTGCAGTTCTGCTATTTGTTATCTCTAGGGACGATGGTCTCATCTGCAGTGCTTTCCACGGTGCACGTCAGTGCTCTAGAAACTGAATTCAGAGGTTACATAGGCTGTGATAGCATAGAAAAGCTGCTGGATGGACTTATCTTTGCATCACAGATAATTTTTGTTCATAGCAGTGAAAAGAGAAAAGCAACAGATTGCTTCTGTAAGATCTTCACAAAGTAACAGGATGGTGAACTTAAAGACATTAAAGTTCACTTTCAAAATGGTAAAGAACCCCCAAAAACTAAACATGCCACTCTTTAGTCTTCTACTTCAATAGAAGCAGAAACTCTTAACTAGTGTATTGAAATCCTCCTTAAGTTCACTGATCAAAGACTGTTTACACAAAGCCCCGTCCTTTTGCTACTTTCTTCTAATGAACATAGTTTCTTTTTTTTAAACAGGTTAAACACTTTGACAAAAGAAGAGACTTTTTAAAATATAAAAAAAAGCTTGAAACAGAAGGGTATCATCCTCCAGAAGCTGCTGGAAAGTCTTAGGAACTCTGCTCTCAAATTTAATCAAGGGAGAGTAACTATAGAAGGAAGAAGCAAGACAAAGCAACAGAAACTGCGTGAGTGCAAGAACTGGTAATGTGGCTGTCTCCCTGAAATGCAGACTGCTCTTCCTGTTGCTAGGTCTCATGTGTCTGCTGAAACAAATGGGTCATGGACAGCTTTTTGATGAGTTTCAAAGAAATATGGTGCAGGGCTGTTCACAAATTTAAGGGCCTGAATGTATAATTAGTAAAATTGTTTCACATTAATAAATGATTATTTAATACTGCAATGTACATATTCTAAAGAGAAAGTGAAATTGTTTTTCAGTAAGTGAACGAGCTTTTTCCTAAAATAAAAAAGTCCATTCCAGCTTGCCTTTCTTGTCGAAAGCAGTGGATTGTATAATATAATTCGTATTTGTCATTTACCAAGTATTTCAAAGTATTTTAAAATGTAGTTTGTCAGACATTAATTTATATGACAGTGGGCATTAGAAGACCTATAGCATCCTGTGCATATGATATGTAATTTATCTGTTTTGAGTATGCTCATTTTTTATAAGCAATAGGGATTTTTACATTGGTGATAAGCTTTCTGTCAGCATCTCTGCTGGAAGTATGTCCAGATATTTATCACAATTCTCACATTGTGGCCTTTTGTAGAATTGGATTACCATTATACAATCTAGTATATCTAGGTGCTGGAATCATTCAATACTATGGCTAAAGGCATGACTTCAAGCACAGTCAGAACTGAACTGCAGTAAAAATCCTGTGTTTTGAATCTGGCATTGTTCACAGTACTGTCCTGATGTTCAAATTGCAGAAAAAAACAGACACATGTGCCACATGCAATATAAATAGTATTTATTTCCAATGCAACAATTTAAGGAGGTAAAGTATTAAGGCATTTAAAAGTCACTCTGAACAGTACAGAGAACAGAACATGCAAAAGTTAAGAATCCTCATTCACCCTGAGTTTGTATCTCATCTATTCAGAACTTCACATCGTAGCACCGTAGGAAGCCATCCAGCTGTACAATAAGGCACGAGACTCTGGGCAGTTACTGCTGTTTTTGTTTGATCACTTGTTGCCTTGTGTACTCCCAGATCAGCAGAGCTCCGCTCACGTGAACATTGAGTGACCGGATAATGCCCTGCTGAGGAATTTCCACACAGACATCCAGATGGTGAATCAGGTTGGCTGGGATTCCTTCATGTTCATTTCTAGGAAAGAAGAAACAGTGACTTGTATCTGAGAGAGGGCATGTGTGTTCCAGAAAGCAAAAAATACGAATGTCAAAACAGCATCCAAACACCTTTTGACAAATGGTGCATCTGCCTACAGGTAACTGATGACAAGAAATGAATTTTTAAAAATACTACATTACAAAGAAAACATGAGGAGAGCTGACTGAAGTTTTGAAGAAGACTCAATTTTCAGTTCACTAGTCCAGCAATAGCTGAGCACCCAGCATAAAGACACTGTGCTTTTGAAGTCCATATATAGCGAAATGACCATGAGCATGAAGCTGTTGGCACAGGCAGGAAAGCTCAGCTGCCCACTTTACATTCAGGTCTCAGCATGCAGGAATGTCTAAACAGCACACCAGAGGATACTGACGTTTACTGGTAATTAAAACGATTGTATTTCATTAAAAGAGAACAAAGTGATTATGAGCACTTTGTTCTGAAGACAAGCTATATATAAAAACGTTGGAAAAAACCTTTGTCCTAAGGGGATAGCCAGGCCCTTCCTCCTGGTCTCACTCAATAGCCCTGCAATGCCAGGAGCTTTCTGACTTGTATGTGCTTTACTGTAGATTTCTTTAAGTAGCTCCCCTTTGTATCACATCTGAGGTTTGTCTGCTTATAGAAACTGATCACTGCTTTTCTCTGAAGCTGTCCCATGCTCTGCTTGAAATGCAAAAACTTGCTACTTCATCTTGTGCCTCATCCTTAACTTTTAAATCATCTCCCAGCCATGCAGACTCTGTCTGATCCAGCGATCCTCACCAAGTTCAGCAGGGCAAACACAGCTTCCCCCTCGCTGAGCTCACCACAGCCCACATACACAGGGCCCTGTAGAGCTAAACTGAACACTCCCACAAAAATACATCCCATGCAGTTGCTACCTTCACCTGTTATTAAAAGGACTTAGAGTGTGCTCTTACCCCAGCAATAATAGTGATTTCTCTGGGAAGCAATATTCTGTAAGATCAAAACTTTTAGCTGTCTGCTCCACACCAATAATAGTGTAGCCTTCTGTTTTTTTCTGCTGTAAGTAATCAACAAGCTGAGATGGCTTCACCTGTCCATTAAAAGTAGAGAGAAATATAAAAATACTTAAATATCACCTCTTGTAAACTTCTGAACTTACTCGAAAAAAAAAAAACTTTTTAAGATGAATGAATTTTATCCCCAAACACTCTGTCCATATACATAAAACCACAAAACATTTTAAAAGCTCTTCAGCAGCACCACAAAAGGTTAGGTAATGCCACAAAATACTCCTACCAATACAATGAAGAAAGACTTTTCTAGGCTTTTGATAGCTACATGCCTTACATCTGAATATTAATCACTCTTGCATAGGGACAAGGTGCATAGTTGTTATTTAACCTGAAATTCCTTCCCAATACAATAGAAGAGGCAGTACTGAAACGGCACTGCAACTTGTTTGAAGTGCAGAATTTCTTAGTTCTCTGCATTGTACTCTCTAAACTGCTGATTTGTATTAAAATTCCAATTTCTTCATGCAACAGCAGCTCTACCATCAGTACACTTTTGTACAGAGATTGGGCACGACACCCTGTGTCCATCAGCGTTCTGTGTTGGGCAAAACACACCAGAGCTGTCTTGTTCTGAAAATAGGCTGAAAACAAACAACGTGGTTTGCACTGAATGAAAGTTTTGCTCTGGATGTTTCAGATGACTTACAGCTGATCTTGAAAAAGTGATTGTTACAAAATACCACAGAAATATTTTCTACCCAACACTGCACATACAGGTTGATACCCTCATTTTTGGAGGAAATAATAGGTTCTAAAAGCTTGGCACAAGTGAACTTCAGGCAAGTTCAAAGGTTATCCCTATGAAAGTTACCAAAAGCAATGGACCAAGCAAGATAAATGAAGTTTTGTTCAATTTTTATAAACATTACATTCCAACCCGGCACCAGTACGATGTAACAATGAAGTTCACCTGCTCAGTTTATCACAGCAATAAGAAATTACAACTATTTTCTAAATCCTTTTTTAAAGTTTGACCCAAAACATACAAGATTAAGTGGCACACAGAACAGCAGGAGCTTCCATTAAACAAAAAGGTATTTTTTAAGATAAAAAAGTGAGACTCTGAACTATCCATCTGACAAACTGAAGATGCTGAGTACACTTTTTAGCTATTAAAATGTTTCCATTCACCTCAAGAAGGGGGAGCCACTGCTCTGCAGAAACACTCAGATGCTGAAATTGCTTATCCTGTATATACTGAAGACTGCCAACAACTAATGCAGATGCCCCAAATATTTCACTTGTGCGACATAAGCCTACAAAAACAAGAAATAAAGTGATTTTTGTGTAGAAAATAAACACCAAGCCAGAACATCAAGTGAAAATTACAAAGACTGCTACTTTAGTCATTCATTTTTAATTAGTTTCAGGTCTTCCAAGCCACACTTTGCTCCATATAAATGACGGGAAAAAATGTTTTGTAACTTTGCAGAAAGATAATTGGAAAAGCACCGTAAAAATTAGAAAAGCACTGCGTCTGACAACATGCTTTTACCATACTAATTACACAAAGTAAGGGGCTAAGTGTCCAAGCCTTAGCAAGGATGGATGGTTAGACACATCCACACACAAGCTTAAGCTTTAAACCCAGTACCTGTTAAATGAAAGAAGATGACACATAACAGCATTACAATGCAGACGGAACCAGCTTGCGGGCTTTTTGTTACTCACTGCAGTTACTTAAACTGCTAACAACATCAAATACAATGGCAATGAAGTATTTGCAGGATTTATTATGTCTGACACATCGTGAAGGCAATCTTAATCAGCAAATGGGACTCTGCTGTCCAAAAGGCAGAAGAATCTAGTAGGTTTACAAGACTGGTTCAATTGTTACAGAAAAAAAAAAATGAAAAAGCAAATCATTTCCCTTAATTGCATACACAGTTGAGAAGCTCAACTGTAGCAAATATAAAATCCGCAAGAAACTGAGCATGATTTACAGCAAAAGTCTACTTCATTAATGCATGCTATGTGTAAGTACTTCCTTTTTTTTCCTTAAAATGTAACTGTAGAAGACCCTTTTCTCTGAAGTGGGTAGTATTTTCTTTGACTGCCAGATTTTTTCAGGATAATGACCTATTCTTCTGAGCAGTACTTAAACAATTTTCTAATTCTCAACATAAAATGAAATCAACTTCTATTGTCTAAGTGTGCTCCAAGGTCCAAAGTAAAAGTTTGAAAATGTGCAATCAACCTTACCTCCTAAATTGGTAGGTTTATCAATAAGTGAAGCCACCACAATCAATCTGCTGTTTGATTTGCCAAGTTTAGCAGCACGATCCTGAAATGCCATTTCCAAGTCTAAACTAGGAGTACTGTTTTTCCAGGGTATGATCTTTTTCTGAACATCAGTCCACTCTGTCTGGCTGTCTGCTTCAGCCCTATGTGAACCTGTAACAACAAACTGCATATTCATATGGATATGCAAGTGGGAGTGAAACTAGTGCTTCAATAAAGAAGATAATCCAAATGGTCAAACCAGAGATACCATTCGTTACCTACTCTTATTTTACAGTACATGTTCTGCTCACATAGATGCAACTTTAATTCAGCTGAAAACCAGAGATCAGACTGAATACAGATGTACACAGCTACTCAATACAAATAATTAAAAAATAATACAGTTAGGCTGTATTTTTACCCATGTCTTGCTGAGACCAGTCACTTGGTTTCAGATCACGAAGTTCCTTTCGGGAATGGTACCACTGAAATGTTGCTGGCAAAGGAATGTCAGTGAATCTGTCAAATTTAGAGAGGGAGATCCATTCATCTTCAGCGAGGTCTGAAAGGCGGGGAAGAGTGTAAAATATTGTCTGCAATGCAACACAGTGTTATCAGAAGAGCATCACTGAGGCAAGCAAAAACAGATAATTAATCCCTGGTAGTTTAATGGAACATGTCTATTATTTAGCCTCCTATGCTTTTAATACTTGTTTTTCTTGCTACTTGATCCAGCTTACCAATATGTCTCTCAATATTCATAACTTTACTTATAGTGCCATCCAAAACTTCCATAAATCTAGTCTCACTCTCTCTAATTAAACTTTTCCTGAGGATCTGCACTGATTACTGTTCTGAAATTCCAGAATACCAAAGAATTAAGACTATGCTTCTCAGCACAAGGCACTAGAGAAAATCTTGTATGAGTAACACTTAAGAGTTTTCAAATACTCTTACAAATTTCTAGTAAAGAATGCGGATTGATTTAATGTCAGAAGTTGAAAGCATTAAAATCTAGTGGTACAGTCCAGCTCAGCACAACCAATACATATAGCTAACCATGATTTATCAAGGAAGAAAAAACACACATCCCAAGGGAAAGACTAAGTTAGAGTTTAAAATCCAGACTTTTTGTTTATCCCAATGCACCCTTCAAGACGAAGGTGAAGATGCACCCTGAATATATTTAGATGCTTCACAAATATTAGTCTTGCTTTGTTTGTTTTTGCCTCCTGTTCAAAATTTTTACTTTCCAATATTTAGCATATTTATGTTCACAAAAATATTTCACAGAACATCAGTTAAAAAAAGAAAAAATTTCTTGTGTCAAAGATTTCACTGTTTCTGCGAAAACATATACCCCGTTCATATCCATGCTTATCTTGTATTTTGAGCTTAGTTCTTCTCTTATATTTATCTGCACCCTTATTTTTGCCTTCCCTCCTCAATGTTTATTCAGCTGTCAGTTATTTGAGCTATATCAAAAAAGGTGGCTGAAAAAGGTGCTCTGGAAGTGATATATCTTTACCCCACTCACATCAAACAATCCAGTTAAGCAACCTCAAGTTACTTCTGGGAACAGATGCCTTAAAAATCCTAATAAACTACCTCAACTAGGTAGATGCTCTTCAGTTACTAGAACAAACTATAAAACCTGATTAACTCGTGCAGATAGCTACATTCATCACACACACCATGACTTCCTAACTGACCTAGGTTTTTAAAATGGTATCAAGTAGAAAAGCTAAGATGCAATCTGAGTCTAAAACCCATCACAATCAGGGTGAAGCAATTTTTCAGGGTTTTAAATGAATAGCAGTTGATAATTTCATCCCACATTAGAAGATACCAAAAAAGATAAAAATACAGTTGTAAAACTAGACAAATAGTGTAGTCTTGGACTTGCCTCTAGACTATAATCCTCAACTGGATGAAATATTGCAAAGAAGAAGTGATCTTGGATTCGCTGCCAGTTCCTTCTGGCATTCCTGCAAGCGTAGAAAGTAATGTAAGATACATTAAAAAGGTAACGTGCTGGCTATTTTTAAAATTTCAACTGTCAGATTGGTATAAGGTAACCTGATTTATTTACTATACACTGTATAGGAAATAAAATACTTCAAAAATTAAATAAGGGTCCATTTTTAAAAAACCAATAGCATTCAGGAAGTAAGCTTTATTTATGTTTCAAGAAAGGCCCATAACACATCTCCAAATCTATTATCAAAAGAAGTGAGTTTGGCAAGAAGTATCCCATGGGAAACTGGATACTAACCTATGGTTCAATTTCAGCTTTTAGCTGATAAAAAATGTCAAGAATCTTCCCTTTGCTCCTTTTTTCTGTCTCGTGTCTCGCCATATCAACTTCTTTTTAAACAGAGAAAAAAACCCATAAAACCCCATAAAAATTATCAAGTGCCGTTTTAGAAAATTTAACTTGCTGCAATGGCTCAGAAGAACAATGTTAAGCTGTAAAAAATGTTACTAACCCTGTGCCATGCATGTTTTCCACTTGTTGAAGGCTAGATTCAATAACTGGTGTCAGAGTTTCAAATTCTTCCACATGCAGCATGCTGCACATAGCCCAGATTTTTTTAAGGGCAATTAATGCATAAAGTCGAACACTGAAATTATGGTTGAAACACCACTGCAGAACAACTATAAGGGCTTTCTTCAAAGCTGGCTTCTAAAGAAACAAAGACAAAGAAACTTGTTTTATGTTAAGTTTTAATGTACCATTCAGAAGATGTGAGTGGCCCAAGAAAAAGTTCCTCAAAAGGAAGCCTTTTGGAAAGCAAAAAGCTTGAATGTGATATTTACTTCCTTCTTTCCATCTCATTAGGACAAAACCTACAGCCCCACTTGTTTTTTGGAAATGTATTCATTTGCTTTAAGAATCATTATTCTGCTTACAAGGAAACCTTTACTTAGAGCAGCAAGAAAAACAAACCCAGGTGCATCTACATGTTTACTTAAAACCAGAATAGCTGTGCTAGAAAATTTCACAGGTAATCAGGCTCTATGTATCCAGAACACCTGCTAAATATTTTACAGAGGTGACAGGAAGAGTTAGTGTTTTGCATAACAAAGGATACTTTAGTAGGAAGTAGGTATTAAAGAGATCTTTAAACCATTTTGGCAGTCTATTTTCAATTCAGAACTCTTTATATGCACTGGAAGTAAATAAGGAATGAACACTCTTAGAGAAATGTACCTTCTCTGAGGTATTTTGAAGAATGATGTCAAAGTGGGCCAACACTGATAAAAATGTGCAGATGCTTGTTTTAAGCTTTTCTTCATCCTGAAGTAAAAAAGAATGTAACAAGAGATATGCATATATAAAATGTTCTCATACTTTATACCTTTTCATACCATGTTCTGCACATGCACTAATATTAACACTATTAAAAATCTACATGTTTCCACAGCTAAATTTACTAAAATACAAGGTCAATATTATTAAGATTTCATTTTTCCTTACATGCTATTTGATTTTTACTAACACACCAATCAGAATGAAATATAGTGGTATAAATGAGCTAAAATTCAACCCAAGTTCACTGTATTCCCCCAGGAAAGCAAAGGGTCAGCACCATTCCACAGCCTCTTGCCTGGGGCTCCCATTACCCAGAGCTCAATCTGCAGTTCTCACTGCAGTTGCACACAGAGCTACCTGCACTAAATGTGTTCCTCAATACCAGGAGAGCCTCTGAAAATACAATCTGTACTCCTTTTTCATAAATCTATGTGTTTTCTGCTTGCTCTGATGGTTTGAAGGGGCCCACTGTGATTTAGTACATTTGTTATCAGCATGAAATCACTTTGATCCAACAGATTATCATCTACTAAAATGACAGCACTTCCAACAGCCTGAGTTTTTGTAAGGAACTCAAAGGGTCAGCTCTCCTCAGTCAACCCTTTCACAACTTTTGGGTATCATCACTCAAACCCTGCTTCAGTTTTGAAATCTCATTAGAGAACTCCACTGTGAGAGAAGTCCATATGAAGAGCTGCAAACTGAATATGTATTATGCAAGTCATGTTCTCACTGAGAAAGAGGATGTGACAAAAAAAGACAAAGATGGGCTGAGGAAACCACAAGTAACTCAGACCTTCAGACTCAGGATCTTGGGTGCCCCTGTAGTCCTGATGGCTCTTATATTGGACTACTCTGACTCACCATGTCAGCTCTACTCTGTCCAGAATAAAACATCATAAAAGGAAAACTCTAAACAGGAGGAACTGATTTTTCTCTGGCTATTTTTAAGTTGCAAATTTCTACATGTCTCATATTATTGCTCAGACTCACTTCCAAGCTGAACTGCTCAACAGCCCACTGCTTTTAAATGGAGACTGGAATATACAAAGGTATGGGAAGATGAACTGCACCCTCTTTGTTCAAATTACTCTTCAAGTGAATGCCAAAGGTCTTACTTACATAGCAAAAGCAATCCCAGAATTTGTCAAGGAATTGGGGATATTTATGTAGACTCAAGATAACAATCCATTCTATGAAGTATTTCACAGATGCCTGATTATTACTGAATCCAGCCTGAAAAACTCTGTCAAGAGTTCCACTCAAAAAGTTCTGAGAAAACAAAATCAGGCAATCCTTTAGTATATCGTTAGAGTTATTTCCATGAAGAAAAAATATTAAATAAAAGAACATTCTCACCTTTATCATAGTATTAGATATTTTAATATGCAAATTATAACATTTTAGAACCATCTAATTTCTTTATTATACTTTTCAAATATTTTCTTACGAAGCAGCCTTTGATGAAAATAACACTTGTCAATTTCTTGACTGTTCATTAAGTAGCAATGTTTTTACTAAACGAAAAGCTTTCAGTCAGATAGTCAGTACAAACTTTTAGCTAGCTTTAACAGGAACAATCTGGCCTCCTAAAATTCACAAATCTAAGCATCAGTTTCCAGTGTCCTCTAGAAATGCATCATAAATCCATGACTTCAGACTGAAAGAATGAAACTACACAGAGCTTCTACTACACAGAACTTCCACATCAGCCACAGGTGACATGCCTTTTATACCCTGCTGTAATTTAACATACGCAGCTTGCATGACACCAAATTAGGTCTTGAAAGTAGGTATTTATTTATTTATTTAAAAGTTAATAGTGAAGAGCAATACCTGGTTAAGTTTCAGGAGAAGAACTAAGAGTGTCTGCCATACCCGGTTTTTAATTCTATGCTGTAAAGAGTTTGCATAATAGCGTGTTCTAGATCTGGATACCAGTTCATCCTAAAAGAAAATTAAAAGGTCTATTTCCTGTTCTACCTTTAAATTTGAATACATGTAAATATACTTTTCTGTACTAAGAAAGCAGCATCTACCGCACAGCCAGGATCAGCATTGAACACAAGCTTAGGGAAATATGTTTACTTAATTTATTAAGAATTAAATTCTGAAGCTTATAATTAAATAATAAAGTAAGCAAATATCTCCTAAAGCTCATTTTCCCTGCTTGGTCAATCTCACAACACAAATATTAATCATTTTTCTGCAGTACTTAATTGAGAGGAATGAGGGACCCACCCATTCCTTGGTCTTCAGACAAAAGCAGGATTCAATAGTACCAGAATGTATGGGTGATATACCAATAGCAGCTGCAATAATTTACCACTGAGTTTAGACTCCTGCCAATGATATAAATGAAAATGGGACCCCAACCTTCTCCATTATTTCTATCTATAAAGGTATTCTAAGGAGACAATAGCTCTCAATTTAAGAGGCAGTCTGCAATTGTTAAAGTGAAATGCAGTGCTTCAGAATGCAGCATAAAGAAAGTCTTATTGGAACAATGGTTACAATTTGGATAATGTTCCAGGAAGTCAAAATATCCACTAAAAAGAGAGAAATAAACCCAAAAAGCAATTTTTACTATTTTGGTTTGGCCAAATTAACTTCTGCCTCATAACAAAGAAAAGCGTGTTACTTGGCAAATCTAGAGACTACAAAAACAACCATAAATGCATCCTGTCAACTGTAAATATTTTGCACTTTACTATCTGTACTAATATTACATTTATATACCAAGAGAAATGAATTTTACTTTATCTAGTAATTTGATGAAGATGTCTTCCATAAAAGTCTTATGCAAGATATTTGATCCATCCAACAAGCATAGAAATTTAACAGCACAAACGCGAACGTAGTGATCATCTCGATTTGTACTGTAAAATATTAAAAAAATAAAAATCAAACTCTACTTATTTAGACATAAAGATAATTCCTAAATTATAAAAAAGCACCAAACATCATCTTGAACATACAGCCATCAAGTTGCCTACAGTGAGACAACATACAAATACCAAAACCGGAATTTTAATTCTGTTTGTCATTGGTGATGGAAAAAACTAGTGAGTTCACAATGTGACCCTGAGACTATCTAGAGTTCTTTAGTAGCATCTAGGTGTTTAAAAGTTTTTTCTATAGAAAAAGCTGTATCAAAAAGTTTTTGAAATTTTGTGCCTGTAGACTGTCATCTTTTAATAACTAATTTATGCTTACAATTTGGTCAAGTATTCTAGTCCAAAACAACACTTTATTCCTACTAGTTAATTACAGACATCTAGAATAATTAGTGGTAAGAGTAAAACTGATGACTTTATAGGTTGTGGCAGCTGCAGACGGTCACAACAAGATACATGATTACCAAAAAGCTCTAGGGAGAAAATACAGTAGTGAACTTCTGCAGTATAATTTTTTAAAAGCTCAGGTTCCATCAACTACTAACATTTCTGAAAACAAGGTGACAGAACTTTTTCTCTGACTTTCTTCCACTGAATAAAGATGGGAGTGAAACTATTAAAAAATTCAACAATCCTAACATCCCCACTTCAAAAGCTGGAGGCAGAGCCTATTGGCAGTACACACACAAAAAGGGCTTGCAACCAATGTTAAGACACCAAGCTCACAAATCTGGCTGCATTAAAATCTGAGTTTCTTAACTGCTTTGCTTACAATGATAAGGTATGTGTTAGGTCAGCATCCTAAAATGTATTACTTCTACGAGGTGAGACATTGAGGAAGTAGTTGTTTCAGCTACAGTCAGATTAGCAAGTGAGATATATTTTCCTGAAAATACTTAGCATTTTTCTACATTTTGAATCTGAAATATGAATACAGTGTGATGTACAACCCTTCTACCAGTATTTCAAAAGGTTATGAATATATTCCTTGTGGGTCCCCTCCAACTCATTATATTCTATGATGGTATGATAAGCAGCTGGCTTCAAAACCAGCATCTTTCCTATCAGAGCATCAACCAAGACAGACAATTCAAAGCAAATACTGTAAGTTGTATCCTCAAAAGCATTACCTTTCCATAACAACATTTGCTGCACATTTTTCTCCAAGATTTTCTATGAAGGTATGCACATCCTGAATGAGTCTTCAGAGATGAAAGAAGACAAAGCAATAAAATTAGCAGAATAACATACAAAACCTGTTTTCAATTTTTCAATAGTTATCTCAAAGTTTAAAAGAAAAAAAAAAAAAGCACACAAAATTGTAAAATAGAAATCATGAAGATCTGTTTTTTTAATACCTTTGATCTCTCCTAAATACAGTTCCAAAGACACAAGCCTCAGTGATAAGTTCACTATAATTTCCAGCATTTAAGAAAGCATTTGTCAAGGCACTTCTGTCATCAACAGTGGGAAATATCCAAGACTGACAACAATGACTAAGTACTACATTGAAGACTCCAGTCTTTGTAGTGGACAGATCTATGAGCTTGAAAATTATCTGAAAATAAGAAATAGAAGATTCAAAATCCAGTTTTCAGAAGTGCCAGATTTACTAGAATAAAATTGCAGTGACATC
>WEKY01058395.1:101492-118500 GCA_013390045.1 Picathartes gymnocephalus
TGTAGATAGCGACATTACTGAAGCTTGTGTTGTAAATGAATTTAAAACAAAACGAAGGCAAATCCACTGATCATGAACATAGCGTGCAACAATTTTCCCCCACCCTTGAGAAGTCGTTTCTTCGCATAAGCTGTGAAAAAAAATACTTTTCTTAAATAAATATTGTGTTAAGTTTATCCTGCACATTCCTACTTCCTACACAGGAAGTGCTCTAACTGTACAAACTCACTGTACTACTTCAAGGTGCTAGGATTTATATAGTTCAAGGCAAGACTGGACAAGTACATGGAAAAGAAATCTAAAAATGAAGTGGTTTTTAAAGGAGAAAAATCAATTCTGGGCTCAGTCAGTCTCATTGCTCAAACATCTGCAAGAGTATTCAGTGGAAACAGCACTATATGCTGGATGTGGTTTTTTGTTACCCAAGTATTTGGGTTTTGGCTCTATGGCTTGCTCTGGGTTTCCCTTCCCAGCAATAAGTAATTTCCATTTAAACTTGCTTGTGTACATGCCATGGCTTTCTGCAGTGTATATACATTTAATCTGGCTTAAGGGTAAGCAGTGTTCAAAGCTTCATAGCACTTGAGGGGACTTAACAAAAGAACCTTTGGTGTCATCAGTTATGGCTACTTTAATGTTCTAAAAGTTGAATATTAAGACAAAAGAGTAACTGAGTGAATAGTGTGTGTACAGAATTCTTCATTTTTATCTTGGCAAGAAGTTGTCAAAGAACAGGAAAAGCCAACATCTTAATCACTGCTTCACATTAATCAAGTTTATTCTGGAGAATTTCTGAAGTTTTAGCAGACGTACCTATTTTTTCCTTCAATGTAAGATGGCTTCTTTAATACTTCATTGAAGTGAGAAAAGGAAATGAATTTCTTCAGAGCATCCACAGAAGGCAGAGATTCCAGGTGTGCTTCCAGCTTCCCATCCGTTACCTCACATACAGCTGCAAGTGAAGCCATGCTAGCCACTTTTCTAATTTGGTCCTTAATCTTCGGCTCCTAAGTAAAACCAAATCATACATGAACAAGCACACACTGACTTCTTCTAATACGATACCAATAACATAATACTACTTTTAATAATCCTCCTATTTGCATCACCACAGACATCATAAGGTAGCAACTCTGCATCCTTCTACTTCTGAATTTTCTTCCCCTGTGCCTAACACAGCTTGGCTTGGGCTGGGCCAGCGCCATCACTCACTAGTTACAAACACTGACAGAAGCATAAATCTTCCAAATTACAGTCACTTAGGCATTAAGTGCAGGTGGCGTAGCTGTGATGGCACCCGCCTATCTTGCCAGGGAACACTTCACACACATTGCTGGAGAGCAATTAGAAAAAAATATGTGGGTCCAGTTAATCAGAAACCCAGCACATGACACTGAAATTTGGAATACCACACAGTAGCCCCTCCAAGCACCCAAAAGATCACAACCATGCCATGGTTATTTTGTGTGATAAACACATCTATTCAAAGAGGCACGAAATAAAAAGTCTCATTTCAAAAAAAAAAAGCCAATAAACATATAATACCCATATAGAAAGAAAACTTTGATGTTATTTAAATATCTCCAAGTTACATTTGGCTGTTTAGAGCACAGAAAAGACTTTTTTCATCTGTAATTACTCAGCATTTTCTTCTTTCTTCTGAAACTGAAGATGTACTATCTGTGCAGCTGAAGAAATCATAATGAAAATATAATTCCCCTGAATTCAAAATAATTTGGTAAAGGCCCCCAGTGAACACTAAGTTTGAACCGGAAAATGTTTACTTTGAGACTAGTGGAAAAAGTATATAATTCATATAAATGAAGGAAAAAAATAAAATTAAGTGTTGTTCTTTGTTTCCTTAAAATGCAAACCTAGTTAATCAAACAATCTTTCAAGGTGTTATTAACTCTCCTTGAACAAAACAATAATACCAAATAAGACCAAATTTTATACTGCCCAACAAATCTTAAATACCCTTTTTTAATACTAGTTATTAATGTTTCTTTACCTTTTGAAAATTCATCTATTTCAAATACAGTAGCCTAACACATAGAACTATGAGACAATCAACATAACTACATGAAAAAGCCAAAGCAATGCTGGGTTCTGGAATTTCTTTTTCTCTGTATGTTCCAGCTTTGAACACAAAACAAACACAAAAGACATTTTCATTTAATAGTTAATTGATCAGTAAGATTAGTTTATATTTGAGGAAAAAATCTTTCAGTACATAGTTCATTATTACAATAAGAATTTTACTTTAGCTATACAGACTTCTAAATAATCCAGTATAAAAAAACCAAAAGTACTAAAAATCTTAGATACAAATATTTTACATTTATATTACACTGTCAAATAAAACCAGTGTATTAGGGAATGTGTGTTAGGGAATATATACGTACATACACATTCACACAAACTATTATTTAATTTCACATTATATATAATGTTATGCATTATAAATAGAAATAAATAAGTGTATATTAACTTATGTTTATAGTATGTCTATATAATTATTAATGCAGAATCTAAATATTATATTAGCATATATTTTAGTTACTACTTATTGGTTTGCTTTATATTCATATTTATTGTTGTAAATAGTTTTAAACAACCTTTTCAGAATTCTTCTCCTGAAGGTTACAAATAGATGCATTTATCAGGGATGAAAGGAAATTCTTGATAGATGGCATTTTTTTCCAGTTGACTTTCAGGCACAAATTCACTATCTCTGGAATTAAAGCCAAGTACAGATCACAACGATCCAGGTCACCAACCTAAAAGTGAGGAAACAACAGCATCAGTAAGAGGAGGAAAATTAAACTGAAAATCAGAAAGAAAACCACTGGTAACCATGGTAGCAGAAGAAAAACTACAACAGTCATTGCAACTGAACAACTTTCAATTTTAGGCTTTGTTTGTTTGGGGGAGGTTATTGATTTTTAAATCTTAAAAACTGATTTTCAGATGCCATTCTCCTGATTCAACTCTAACTTTTGCTTTGCTTAGAAAGTCTCAGGTTTCTTTGGGATATAAACTTAAACACTGGGCACAGCAATGAGCAAACAGTGCAAGGTCGTCAAATAAGATGATAACCAGGCTAAGTACTGAAAGTCTCCAAACACCTAACATCTTATGTCCACAGCTATACTAGTAGACACTATGCAGTATATGATACTCAGGACTTCTTACTGCATGATTTCTTTAGATTTAAGAAGAAACAATAAATGCAGACTACAGACACTAAACACTACTTGTGAAGACACTTTTTTTTTCCTTCTTACTGTGCCCATTCAAAAAGCTTAACAGAAGTGTTTCTATGCAAATTGATTTTCTATGTGTTTAAAGATTTTGTATGAACTTTAGGAACGCTGGTAAATCAAATTAGCAAGCAAAACCACACCAAAGTATGTCTCAGAATCACTACTTACAGTGCTTAACTCATTGGTAGTAAGCCGTCGGAGAACAAATTCAAGAATACTCTCCACAGGTGTCACAAGAGATTTCCAGATAAAAAACAGTACTTCATCTGTGTGGAGGGGAAAAGAAAGTATATATACAGAAATACAATTCCCTTTAGAATTTTATTATATAATGCAGATTTATTTATGTTACAAAGTTATACAGTAATAGTATTCAAATACCTAAAAATAACTTAAAACAGCTCTGTACTCTTTTGCAGGGTAAGCCATAAGGCTGAGAGAATCAAATCAGATTACATTATTTCCTGAGATTCACAATGTATTAGTGAACCAAATCTCACACAAGACCAGAAGATCACAGTCCAATTTTCCAACTTTTAATACACACTTTTGTCCTACTCCAAACCCTCTGCACAAACAGCTTACTAATAAACTTAGTCTTTAAAAAAAATCAAAAGCTTTCATACCCAGCAATTAACTTTATGTGAGAAAGAGAGAGTTTTCCATTCCTAATATTTATAGACATGAAAACTGGTTTTGGGGGCTTGCTGGTTGTTGGTTTGGTTTTTGTTGTTTAGGAATAATTCTTCTTTGGAAATAGTGTAATCTTAAGCGATTTTAGCTCCGTAGCTTCCAGGCTTACCATTGTAAATGAAAATACAAGATTAAGACACAAAATGTGATCCTGTCTACAATAAAAGGCTAGGCTACCAAGTATACCACAGATACATAGCATTTCACAAACAAAGACACAAGTTTATACACAAGGGAGGTAGGTCACTCAGGTAAAACATATTTAACCACAAACACACTTCAGTCTGTGTTTCAAGGGTAAGCGCTGGCTGAAAGCCAAGGAAGTAACATTTCAGTATGAAAATGGAGTTAAAATACTCTGCATGGCCACCACGTTTTAAAAATATCCGTCATTAGTTTCACTAGGACAATAACCCAGAAGCTACAGCTACATTTTTTTTTTTTTTGGAGTTGATCCCGAGTAACACTTCATGTAGCAAAAATATTACGAAATGGAAGTAAAAAATATAAAGGGAAATATTTCCAGAAGTTCAAAATCCATATTGCAGTTACTTTCAATATTCCCTACTAATATAGCTTATTGGACTACATTTCTAAGGCTTAAATTGTTTAGAGCCAACAGTTTAATTATGTCAGATTATCATCATCCTTCATAATTCTCAAATCACTAAAATATCTTCTGCAACTTATATTCCTAAAATCTTCAAATAAGCATGCTGGACACAAAATTCAATTCATTACCAGTGGCTCTGTAATACTAGCAAAAGATAATAATTAACAAAATCTTACTGTTTAAAATAGCGAAATATAACAGTTCAGACAGCAAGAACTGTAGAAGAATGCTGATGATTTCAGCATGAGTTTCAGGCATGTCTATGCCTATTAAAATATTCTTAAATAAAACACTTCCCACTTATTATTATTTTTGTTTTACAAGGTTAAATTCCTTTATTATTCCCTACCATTTTACTGTTTTCCATTTGACAAACAGGACTTTTCATCTCCCATTTAATTAACACAGAGACACAACTTCTGTATTTTACAGCTTTAATCTTCCCACCCCTCACCACAGTCAATTCACAGCTGCAGAAAAAACAGATTTGTTATTTGGTTCTCCTGTGCAGAAGGCAGAAGCACAAAAACACTGTGGAAAACAAAATTTAAGGAAAGTAATCTTTGTTTAGCTTAAAATTACAATGCAATTCAGAAAGCCACTCAGAAGACTGATGATGGGCTGTACTGGAGCACCCATAGGGACCTTCAAAAGGATGGGGACACTGCAGTGCTCAGCCTTGCCATACCTTTGGAACTCTGTT
Source organism: Picathartes gymnocephalus (assembly GCA_013390045.1). Lineage (NCBI taxonomy): Eukaryota > Metazoa > Chordata > Aves > Passeriformes > Picathartidae > Picathartes > Picathartes gymnocephalus. The sequence continues at coordinate 106,768 of WEKY01058395.1, forward strand.
AGCAGAACTCAACGTGCCACATCAGGTGTCAAAACTCCCAACGCAGGAGCAATCCACTGCAGGTATGTTAGCAAGCACATAAAGAAATAAGGCACCCAAGGAAATTATTTATTCTTGATACTAAAAGACTAATATGCACTTGCATGTGTTTTGTAGGGTTCTGCTTCAGGCTTGTGCTGCCTTGTGCAGCAGGCTGAATGTCCAGCGGTAGCTTAGCGGACACTTCTCCCAGTTCAGTTCGTTTCCAGGAACCCACTTCAGCAGTTGGAGACAGTGCCCCAAAATGAACTTTAATAGCCTGCATAGTTAGTGCTCAGTATTTCAGACAAACAGCTAAAATTTAAGGGGGCAGCAGGGTTGAATGTATACAGCACTTGTTAAAATGAAGGTGGGGATTTATTTTGGGGCTGCATTAAGACACGTCTATGAAACCTGGGTGTGGAACTTGAAACTATTGTTGTTACAAATAAGAGCCTAGATATGGAGCCTCCCCACTCCAAAACTACTCTTCTATTCCACGTTATAAACACTGTGAAAAAAAACCCAAAATAATCTGGGGGAGCAGAAATCAAACACCAAGATCCCTCCTACTTCCATTCAGCATCCAAATTCAATGAAAATAATACTGCAATTTTTTATTTGCTCTCAGGAAAAATGTTTAGGTCTATTCTGGTTACAAACTGACCAAGTTCTGACAAAAGGAGCAGTAAGGTCTCCATAGTTTTTTTCAGACTCTCCTGAAATGTCTACATGTTTGAGTGCTCCATCTGTGGGAGGGCCAACACTCCCAGACAGACAGATTATCAGTCTTGTACTTCAGTGAGCATCTCTTAGCCTACCAGTCAACTCAAAACAGCATGTCCAGCAGGATCACTTTATGCACTCAGGGAAGACTCTGGCTGAACCTCTGGCAACTAAGCAGGTTAGGCTGGGTGTCTGCAGTAACTTCTTTCTGAAGTGTCTAAATGATTTATGGAATCCATTTGTTTGCAAAGAATAGGCCTATAAATATTTACAGTACAGTCACACTCTTAAAATTTTAACTGATAACCTAATCCTAATGGATAACAACTGCTTTCTCAGAAGCAGTTTCCACATTCTCAATTCCCAGTCCTTAGGACACCTGTAAGATTGGACCCACAGCTCAAGTTTTATAACAGACGTGCCAGATTGTCAGCTTTTACATTTACCACTTTTAGGCTAATATCAGTTTGACAATATAGCTGTAAAACAGTTAAGCAGCTTAGCTGTATTTAAGACTATAATGAACAGAAGACACAGTAGACTGAAGATGTCACTAACCATCTTGCGTATCGGAACATTTTAACCAACAGGTCTGCAATAACTTCAAGAGAAGCTGAAGGCTTTTATCTGTTTTCAGTGTTGGTATGTAAGCATTACTGCCAAGTTTCATCAAGACATCCAGAAGAGGGTTCAAGAAAGCCTCTAGTTCAATCCACTCTATGTTGCTTTTTCCACTACACAAAAAGAAAAATTAAAAAGAAAGTCTTCTTCTGAGTATCTGCCTTAAGTGCTGAACTTATGGAAAATAAATAAGACAAGTTTCCAAGACAGTTAAGTATCTTTAGAATGTTACCCATTACGTCTGCAGCAACAGCTGGACAGGGCCTAAGGAATGATCAGGCTGATTGAAAGTCTACAGAGAAAAGAGGACAGCTTCCCAAGTTCATCAGGCTTCTACTGGATCCTTAAGGAGTGAGGAGATGGAAAAAGAGAGAAATGTAAAATAAGGTATTTCATACTTACCTGCATTTATTCTTCATCTGCTCCACATCAGCAGCCAACAGAATCATTGTTGAGACAAGCTTAGCTTCAAACCAGTCAGGCATAAAGCAAGTTTCTCCTGATTAAAGATATTTTAAGGTTTCCACAGTAACTAAAAAATACTTTTGTATTAATTTCTAAAACTTCTGGTTTCGTAACTTATTTTAATAAATTAATAGCACAAAAACATGCTAACATGAGTATTACTATTAAATTTTGGCATTATTTATCTAGATATAAATTAAACAATAGGCCTTTAAATAAATTTTAGGCAATATGTTATGTAGTATCATATATTATGTAGCAGTTCACAACAGATTTTTCCATTGTTTTAAAAACACATTAGCATATTCAAATGAATTTAGTGAAGACTATAATTGCACCATGCCTTATCAGAAGCATCTCCTGTGATTTCAACCACAGAAGTTACATAAAGAACTATAACTGTTCTGCAAAAAGGAAATTATAAAAAAACTAAGTGAAGTTTCTCTTTTTATTGATCTTTGATGCAAAACTGCATCATCACAGTTATAAAATTGTTTCTTAAATAGCAGTACATAATTTGGTTTAAGGGTCTTTTTTAACTGGTATGTTTCTAGTTTTGGGAATTCAGAAAGCAAAACACACTTTGGAGGTCCAATTCCAGCAGCTAGACATGGTTATTCTTTTTTTTTGCCTCTAAAGACCTGCTTATTAGTTAAGTTAAACCAGAATTAAAACATCACTGTTTACAAGTGAAATGCAGATGCTTGCCATGGAATTGCAGATAATATAGACCTCAGACTAAACAAACATGTGAGGAAGGAAAGAAGATTTGCCAAAATTTTTAGCAAATTTACCCTGGAGTATCAACAGAGAGAATCTGCTTCCAATTTCTCTAACAACAAGAGGATCAAGTCAAGTCTCCCAGTCTGCAGGAAGCTTCTGAAACTATTTATCATTAGCAAATTCTGACCTAGCTTTTTCATCTCCTATACATATAATACTTAAAAATCGTTTAGTTTTTACTTCTGACAGTATAAAACTGCATAAAATTCACTATGATTGTGAATGCCACGCAAAAGTTGAAGTATTAAAAAAAAATCAACTTGCCATTCCTTTCAATGTGGCTGAAAGACGACACTAACCTGATGTTGCAATAATTCAAAATGTGGCAGTGAACAAGGAAGGCGCTTTGGAATTTATCTGCACATTTATGCAGCCTACAAAGCACCTTCCTCAGCTGTCACATGTGGCAGCTCACCTGCTGCAAGACCAGAAGAGTGTAACAACGCAGGAAGACGTGCAATGAGCTGACAGGCTGCCTCACTCTATGGCCTCTCCCTCTATAAAAACACTTGGCCATTTTACAAAGTTCTACTGAGAAAGGTGACAGAACCTGCGTGTGTTCATATTCCCTCGTGCTTTCCTCTGCCCCCACACTCCAGCATTTTCAGACACCATCAAAAGAGTGACAAAATAAACCTAATGGACAAGGATCAGGGCAGCACTAACACTGAATATTGAGACAATGTTCAATTAATACTGCAGGACTAATTTACGCAGGAAAGCTGGAACTAAAAAATAAGGTTCAAACTTAATTGTGAATAGGTTGGGTAGAATTTGAACAGGTATAATACAAAAAAAACCCCCAACTTTTCTAAAATCCAAGGGATTGTTGCAATTTTTTTTAAAATTCTCTTAAAAATAGTGGGTTTTATTAATACACATTTAACTTACTTTCAGATGCAGGTGTCTTAAGGTACTCTCCCACAAGACTGCATACATATTGACATAATGATGATGTCTCTTGATGTTCAGAATCACAGGTTACAGACTTCCTGAAGCACCTGTCATTCACTTGCAACCAACTGCAAAGCTGAATTAAGAGCAGTATGTTACTCCTTGACCACATCTGGCAGCTGTGCACTGACATCACTGACTTTAACTGCAGCACACCAGAGCACTGATAAACACAAACTCTTACATCACACACTGCAAGAGGTGTTCACAAGAGCTACCTCGAGCCTCAGCAGACTACTCCCTTCTAACTACACACAGAAAAATATTCTTCCAGAGGGTAACTCAGAGCACCCCCAAAAAAATGTAAGAAAAACAACTCTTAAAACTAAGCAAGACTGGTAAAAATTCCCTTGTCTCAAAAGGGTTTCTTCCAATCAAGTGTAATCTAGTGAGATCAGTATTTTTTTTTTAACTTGTATGCCAAAAATGAATGGAGCAAGATGAAATGTACAGTATATATAACAAGAAGACACTATGCAAAAAATCATTTTATCATTATATGGCTGTACAAGTAACCAAAAGTTATGGCTACATGATCAGCTGGCTCTAGTATATACTATAAAAAAATTATTTCATCTTCTGAATTTTTATTCACAACATTTTACATCTTGCAAAGACATAAAATACATAACCTGTGAAAATTTACAATTTACAACCTCATTCTACATGGTATGCACATTTTTCCCCTTGACACTGTCCTGCCAGTGATGGGCTTGATGAACATAAAATCAGCTTCAGTTCTCACCTCTGTCCACAACAAAGTATCTCTCCTTAGGGACTCCTCCGGTCTAAGGGACAGAAGAAACCTTGAAACTTCTGGGAAGGACACTTTCTCCTGAAGAAATTAATCAGATACAACAGCTGCCAACATAATATACAACAAATAACACCTATATGACAACCCAAGAAGTTTGGCTTTATCGGGCAAGTTTCAGAAAAAGAAATTTACTTTTTCCTTTTTGTGATGCAGACTCATTTCTGCCTCTTTGGGACCAAATTATCTGCACCAAGGGATAGCACTTAATTTTCCCAAGTATTAAAGTCTATCTGAAAATAAATGAATGACTGTAGGAACAGCGATTTTCACTGATGACCTCTTAAATTAACATAGATAAATGATTAAGAGCCACTCATAAGTACTATTTCTCCATTTCTAAAAAGAAATTCAGACAGGTTTATAGCCATAACACACAACATGGAAGACTATTTATTTAGAAAGCAAGCTATAAAATGAACAAAACACAAATACTTCGATTACTGAGTAACTACAGCCCTGCTATTTCAACACTAATAGTAGTTTTATCATTCTGCTATCACAAATACTTCTATTTTTAGGAACTACAGGAAAGTCTATTTAGTTTCTACCTGTTAAAACCTGAGTTTATATAGTAGATAAGGAATAATATCCTGTTATGATAACTACCACATGAAAACCCTACAATAAAACAACTAATAAAAGCTAATGGTAAAAAACACTTCTTATGAAAACCCATAGTAAGCGAAGCATACCATACTTACATAGCACAATTAAATAGTCACTAAAAAATTTGCAAATCCAGCAAAATCAGTATAAATACTGTAGCAATTTTTTGAATACTGTTGACCCTGTAAAAGTGTTACTGTATTTCTATTACATCAGGGAAAAAGAAAAAACAAAACTAACGAACAAAAACCACCACAACAAACACAAACAAAAAAACCAAACAAACAACCAAAAAACCCAAAACAAAACCAACAACAGCAACAACAAATCACCACCAAACTGACCACATCTGTCAAATGCATAGCTGTTTGAAGGAGATAGCACTGAGCAGCTCCACGTAACAAAATCTGATGTGTAATCATAGTACACTGGAGGACATCTCTGGAAAGAGGAAAAATACACACTGTATAAAACACACAACTAAAAGGGTAAGCATTTTCATATATTTCCTAATTATTACCCATTTCAAATACATTAGATTGCATGCAGACATATTCTATTAAGTATGACACAAACACTGCCTGATCAGACCACAAACAATCCAGAACCAAAGGCTATTGTTACATGTACTTTCAAAAACTGATAAAGTTTGAATGAGCATAAACTTGACAAAATAAAAAGGGGGAGATGAAAGAACAAAACCAGAACTAAAGGAACAATCCCCATGATCACATCAGTTCAGACTGCTAATTTAATATTAGCATTCCTCTCTGTAACAAGTATACAAATGTTTGCCATCAAAATCTCACTGAAGGTCAAAAGTCAAAGAAACTTTCAGTGATCTCTTATCAGCAAAGGCATGTCCAACATTTTTTCTTCTTTTTGTAAACTGCTTCTATCCAATACTCCTTCAGCTACCGGTAAGATTTTATTTAAAAGTTCAAATTTGATTAAACTGGAATGACAACTGATTTTTAGAGGCTCTAGGAAGTGAAAGCAGACACTTAGGAAATATCAGTGTGACTGCAGTCCATAGCAAGGCCAAGAACGTTTTACCTAGACTTTTATTTAGAAATCTTTTCATTTCCAGCATTGTGGCCTGTCCCCTGATATAGCCTCAACTTCTACTAAACCAGGTTGTAATGTAACCAGAAGAAAAGGAAGAACTGCGGTATGTATCAACCAGGACGAGTGGAAAACCAGGGAAAAATTATTCTAAAAAAGCAGAAACTAGGAAGATCTAAAATCCAAAAACTCAATTTTTTTTAAAAATTCACACAGAGCTATAAATACATTGGCTCTTGAACTGTTTTCCTCTGCAAATTAGACATAAAGGAGACAGAACCTTACATTCCCATGCACAACCATCCCTTCAGAAGTAACAAATATGAATTAAATCCTGGCTCCCCAAACTGTCAGCACATTTCTTTCAAAGAAGGCTGTAAGAACACAATGCACTATATATTTTACCTTAAAGCATGAAGTCCTTCAGCACCAAGTACTTTACACGAAGGGATAGATGCCAAAGCCATAGAAAGAAACAAAATAGGAACAGCACACCAATGCCTACTTGTCATCTTCTGAATAAATTTTAACAGGAAGCTACCTTAAAATAAAAGTAACAAAAACAACCCAGAGTGATTTTGTGTTCTTCAAGGCATTTAAGTAACATGAACTCCAGCAGAAGAGTGCTATTATAATTTCTGACAATTAAATGAAAGACAACAGAATAACTTCCTAATTACTTCAATGAAAAAATTACATTCCAAAGAACTATGTCAGTAAGGTGATACGATTCGGAGATAACCAGAAATAAATCTAATTTTGACTTTGGTCATCTGCACAATCACCATGTTCAAGAATGGAATTTAAACTCCTGACTGTTTTGAGTACTAAACAATGCCTTTTTAAAGTTGCTGTTGAGCTTGTGATATGACTGACTGTAGTGATTCAACCAGTTTAATGGATGCTGGAATGTGAAGAGCAATTCTCTAGCCACCACATCCACAGTTTGTGGAAGCAGGTACCCATCTCAGGAGTCCTAGCCACACACCCTCCCACTTAGTGATAAAATACATGCCTTGGGATAGGACAGAGAAACAGGGCACCTATGGCATTACAAATATGTAAGGTGTTTCCTACCAGAAAATACCTGTACATATAAGGTGCTGAACAGAGCTGATTCTATCCTTATTTGATCCAATTAGACAAGGTATTAAATTCTGGTCACCTTTGTTTCAGCCTACACTAGCACCAAAATTTGGAGCAGTCTCAGAAATCCTCCACTTCCTCCACTCAATCTAATAATAAAGAATCCTCATTCTGTTTCAGTACTTGGACTGGCTCTTTTGGATGTGTCACTACACAAGCCATGACTAAAAAAGTCTGGTAGATAAAGGAAAAAAATCTGCAAATAATGTTCACCTTCAGATCTTAGGCGCTTGTTTGGGCTTTTTATTTTTCCATTAATAAAAGCAAATCTGCTTTATTTTGCCCCTGGAACAATTTTGTAGCTTAGTACTGCAGGATCTCCAAAGTGCCTGAAGACCTTTTCTCTGTAAATTCCAGCATCAGGACAACTACTCCTTTTTTCTTTCAAATAAATGCTTACATGACATACAGAAAATGGCTCATACTTTTTGTCTGGTTTCCTTATTTAAAAAAAGATAAAGGTGAAACTGAGACATACCTTTTTCTTCTTCTGGAAGAAGAGTGAGATAAGTAGCCAAAAACTTTTGTAACCTCATTCCCAAAGGAGGAGAGGCTCCTATTGTTTGACCTGGTGTCCTGTTGGGTTTTAAAACATTAGATACACAACTGGCATGTTAACAGCTTTAGGACTAGATGTAACAGATTTAATCTAAAATCAAACAGATTTAGAATGTTTAGAACTGCCCCCAAACAAAAACAAAATGTCATTCAGTGACACTCCATGAGACCAACAGAGACAACCTACGTCTCATGAGAAGTCTCAGGATCCTGGCTACTAAGGACTAGCATCAGTCAAGAGATTCTACAGCTTTCTCTCAGCTTGACATTAACTGTAACAACTCTGTATATTCTTGGTATACTCAAAGTGCACCCTCCTCTACATATGCCAACACGTTCCACCAGAAATACAGAAGCTAGGAGAGAAGATTATGAAGTATTGACTCAATACAACTGTAACATATACACTGAAACACTTGGCACTTGCTTCACCTTCTGAATTCCCATCCATGCATTTCCATGGAAAGATACTGCAGCCAGCTGAGATGAGAAATGCATAACTGCTGCAAGAGCCTGTAGAGATCACATTTGTCCTGCCATATTTAGATGAAACAACCTATTTTGACTACACTTTATCCATAATCACCTAATCCAAACTATCACCAGTGACAGTCAGTTTTATCCCCAAAAAATGATGTATATTAACCCATTGAGTTCTTTGTTTCATGGGCTTCCCCCACCAGACTGAGACTGTGACCATCTCTTCAACCAAGGGGCATTGAAAATTAAAACAATCAAGTCTTGTCACTGGATCTATACTTCATTTGTTCACAGCCATCCACCTTTCCTGAAAAACTCTCTCCCTGTCAGTAAGTTTAGCAGCACCATTTCTTATTAATGTGTTTTCCTTTAGCTAAGATTTTACCACATACTTAAACCAGTATTATTAGAACACATTTGCAGCCATCCAGAAACTAAATAAATAACTGGTTAAGTAAACCAGTGGTTTACCTGCTGTAGAAGGAACTTTCTGAGAGGGCATCCATTAGTGGTCCAATAATAAACTGAAAAAAGAAACAAGAACAATGGTGAAATGCACACTTCCAAGGCACTGTCACATAGAAGCTAACTAGACTTATTTCAGCAGACTTTAAAGGACAGAGGCAGGAACCACAGAACACTCTTGTTAGTAATAAATAGTAGAAGCAAAAAGAGGAAGAAACTAAAGAGAAGGGGGATCAGGAGAGTTAACAAGGGGAGAGATTTTTCCAATAGAGATAAATTTCACAGAGTATTGTGAAAGATGCAAGCAAATAAGAAGTTCTTTTGGGAAACAGAGAAAATAGATTTAAACATGAAATAAAAGAATGACGAAGAGCCAACACAAAGAAAAAGATATAGGGTACATATTAAGGTTGCTTTTATTTCAAGTTACTCGTCAAGAGGCTGACTTAATTTGTATAAATCAGGAATGTTAACCTCTTAGGGAAAAGCTCCTATAAAGAATAAATAGTATAATGTAGATCATTCCTTACTAAAGTCTAGGCTGGTTGGACAGTCAATACACATGTGGTAGTAATAAAACCTTTAAGCTTTCATATTTCCTCCCACATAGAGAATATTTTAAAGTGTGAGGGTTTTATGGGATACAGTAATACACTGATTATACTACGGAGACAGAATGTTTCCAATTCCAACTAGTGAAGCAACTAGTGTTAAGATCTATTACAAATTAGAACATTTGTTTGCTCAGGCAAGTAACAGTAACACCCTTACCTCTGAGAAACCAAGTGAATTTGGAAGACGCTTCGTTTCATAAAGCTCCAGAAAATGAAGAATGCCTTCCTTTGTCAGTGTTTTATTCTCACTCTCAAACATTCGTCTATAAATGCACATATGCCACGATGGGTGAAACAGCCAACAACCTGTTTGCAAAAACGAAATTCTTCTAAACTGACGCAGAAATGACAGTGACACACTAACACATACCACACTGACATTGTGGACAGCGCTATAGTCTATTCTCAGGGTATTTCAAAAAGGTGACTGTAGCTATTAGTTTAAAAAAATACGCTGCTAAATTTAATTTAAAAAATTAAGACAGTTTTCCAAAGTTACTCTCTATTTGATTAGTAACAAATGAAAATAACTAAAAAGTGCCACATTCTTCTTCCTTCAACTCTATTCATACCAATGGGATTTACCTCCAAAAGTTACACGTAACAGTCTTTCCACTTTACCGATCTCTAACATCTTGCACTACCTAATTACATGTGCTCACGTGCCCTAGACACACTGTCTCAGCACTCAATTTATTCTCTCCCCACTTCTAGCAAGTTGGGTTGGGGTGGGTTTCCCCTATTACAAAGTTGTGCAGGTGACTTGTCTTCAACAACCCCAAAAATCTCTGGCTTTATTTTCACATTATCTTCTGTAAAGCGAAACACAGTGGGAAATGATCATTTATTTGGATTTTCTCACAGAAAACCAGTATTTCAAGACAATATAGTAAGCAACAAATATATGCTATAGGATTTCTTTTCAGAGCAAAGTGGCCACTGCCTATGCATGTTTGCCAAACAACCTATGCATACAGCAGACCCACAAAAACTAGAACTGCCACCCAGGAAACACCTAATTTGAGAAACAAAACATCACAAAAAGCTGCTACTAAAACACAAGAAGAAAATAGAAAAGTGTAACTTAACTGACTAATGCTTAAGATATTAAATAGAAAAAGTTCCATTTTACCTTTATCCCCTGATATGGCAAGCTCATATAAACTGTTTAATTTTGGTAATACTGGCTTTATGACATGGATCTGAAATGCAAATCAGACATATAAACTGTTTATATCTCAAAGCCAGGAGCTGTCAGTTACTCAGACTAGAATTTACTATCAATAGCATTAATATAGCAATTGACAAGAGAAGTACTTTTAAATAAATCTGCAATGCCTGTGGTATGCAACACTCAGCTGCAGTTCAGCACTGAAGACACTTTAGTGCTACCATATTTTAAAAATACTTCCTAATAACCATTCTATTCCTCAAAATTAAAACAGCACAAATATCTAAAATTAAACATTTAAATTAACAGTATTTCAGTTACAGGACAATCATGTACAAATAACCTAAAATAACTACAGGGAGGTGGGCACACTACTCATAGTTAACAACACAATACCATACAATTATGGAAGCCTCAAGTCAACAGGAATCCTTCTGCCAAGTACACTGGACTCACAACATCGCTTTAATCCAAGGCCACAGGTACTTTACCTTACAGACATAGTTTCCTCTACCAAAGACAAGTTATTAAGTGCAATCACTGGATTTTTTACTAAGCTGGTTACCCTGGTCTTGCAATTACCTGCACTCCAGGTTTCTGTTACTGCATTAACCAGATGTATTCCAATGACAGATTAAGAGTTCTGAATTTATTCCCAATGAATGACACATGTTGTGTTTTAAGTATTTAAGAGTTGAAACAAAAATATTCCAGTTAATGCTGACTTAGATACCCTCAATCACCCAAACTGGAAATACTCTGCCCTACAAAAACATTCACGTACGCCACAAGTAAGGCAGCACGTCTATCTAAGATAGGCAGATTTTACAGCGCTCCTACCTGGTTCCCTTCCAAAGTTTCCATTATCAAAATGTAAGTTTCCCAAAACTGTAAGAGCTGTTCGTTCTTCTCAGCAGACCACCAAAAGAGACTCGATTCTAAGAAAAAAGAAGAAGATTAAGGACGCGCGTTTCTCCCGGCCCCGCAGCCCGGGCCGCGCTGCCGCTCCCGCCGCCCGCTCGGCCGTACCGTGTGCGCCGTCCGGGGGGCAGCGCAGCTCAGCGTGCTGGCTGCCGCTCAGGTCCAGCGCTCGCTTCAGCAGGTAGCGGGCCCGCTTGCGGCATAGCCCGTCCCGCTCCGTCAGGCCCTCCTGCACCAGCCGCCAGAACCGCGGGGACAGCCGCGCGTCCAGCCCCGGCCCCGCCGGGCCCCGCGGCAGCAGCGTGTCCGCCAGTGCGCTCAGC
>WEKY01058395.1:119105-129378 GCA_013390045.1 Picathartes gymnocephalus
CGGGCGGGGCCCACGAGGGGCGGCGGGAGGCGAAAAAACAGTGTGATTGACTGGTGTGGCTGTGTGTGTACGTTTAAAGTATTGTTCAGGCTATAACCCGCCTGCATGAGTGTTCCCAGTCGTGGCAGCTGCTACGCACAACCTGGAGCCCTGTGTCCTCTCATGGACCCGGTGCTAAAGGTCTAATGGAGATATCCCAGGTGCGAGCCTCTCGCTTGAGGGGGTGAAGTTCCACCCTTGTGGGCCATAGAAACTCTCCGCACTCTTCATGCGCAATACAACGTAAGATCAGGCAGCAGCAATACACAAAATGTCCAGTTTTCCCACCTGTCATATTTGTTCTAACTATTTATGCCAAAAGACGTTGCTGAAACCAGTCACTCGTCTCATCACAGCCTAGCAGAGGTTTGCCTTGTGTCTGCCTCGGGTCAGAGGCATTCCTGGATGTTGGCTCGGTGCTGTTGGCTTGTTAGAAGGGCCCAGGCCACCAGCACTGAGGCCAGGGAACAACTCCTGTGCAGTTCAATGTACCGGTGCGGACAAAGCCTTACTCAGAAAATCAGGCGGATTTCCAGTAACTGTAAATTCACCATGCAAGATTACAACGCCCATGAAAAAAAACTTAGAGATCAGCATGTCAAAAGTGGCAAACTACTCTACTAGAAGACGTGGTCATAGGAGAAAGCAAACCTGGAACCTTCTGTTCCTGTGAAAGCAACGAATAGCAAATTACATGCACAGCAGCACAGGCACAACATGGTTTCCAATGGGTGTGGGCATTACCTTGGCAAAGCTGTAGTTGCTTAGAGTCTAATGAAAAAGAAAACCTTACTGCAAGTTTTCCAAGTGAGGTTCCACTTAATCGCTCTTCTCCAAATCACATGAGTAGTCTCTCTTTTTTCTGGCTATCCATTTTCCCCAAACACTTTCAGAATTTTTTTTTTATCTTTGAGAGTCTTTTCTGATTGCAAAATGACTGAATTTCTTATTAGAATTGAGCATGTACTGTGGCCATATATGCAACCTATTTTGGAAAAAGAAGGTAGAAATGAATTATTTTAAACCCACTAGCTAGCACGGTATTCCTGTGCTTTGCCACTCTGCGTGTTTTAGTTAAAACTCAAGAAAACAGTTCAAATGATACATTTTACTTAAATGTAAAGTAAAATTTAGTACTTTGTTTCACACACACAGAAATATGTTTCATAGAAGGAATTATTACTATGTAAATTTATATTAGTAAATAGAACTCTTACAGTAGAAATCTCTCACAAGCCATAATATATTTTGTTTTTCTATTTGCTCTTTAGTAATTTTTTCATTTCCACTTATGGCATGCAGTCTGATGAATTGTGGGGGTTTCTTTTATCAGGCTTGAAACAGTGCCAAGCTGGGTATCCCTTCTTATTATGGTTTTACTGTTCCCTTCCTGGCATCTGTAACTAAATGAAGAGTTAATGGTCTGCACAACAACTAGTAATCAAAACAGAGTCAAATATACTATGTGTTGTGCTGTTTCTTCATTATTGTCTGAATTCTGCTCTGCCTTTAGTTTTATCACAGTGGAGTGCCATATCTCAAATCTTATTACACCAATTTAAACAACAGCATTTAAATTTGAACTGTTCCACTGTAGATTGTCCTGTCAGACAAAAAGGGAGATCGGGCTTGGGGAGCTTCTGAGTGGAATATTGTGACAACAAAACAAAACAAACAAACAAAAACAAGCCAGAAAGGTGGATGTGGAGTTAAGAGAGAGAAAATGAGCAAGCATTTTGCAATTTTCAGCAGTGTTTTGCAATTTTCAGATGTCAAGAACCACACCATTCATACCCCCATACCATAGATGTCTTCATGCTATCACCCTAAATTTGTGCTTTCTAACGCTACAATTCCAACACATAGCCCTGAATCACCAAAGACATGTCCTCTTCTGTTTTCTCCACTTTCCAAGCTTATCCCAACCACTTCCTGCCTTCTTCCTAAGCCAGCCCTGCTCTCAGGCCCCCAGCCTGCCACCTGCAGCCACCTATAGGGTCCCATAGTCCTTTCAGCCTTGGTTTCCTGCACCAGCCTCAGCACTCAGACAATCCCACACCTGCCAATCTTTCATGTGCTCTGCACTACTCTTTATAAGGTATCTTGTATTCCCTGAGCTCTCCAGGTCCTCTCCAAATTCACCATACTGCCTAGATCAAAGGCTGAAATAGCTTGATTTCTTTTTTTTTTTTTTTTTTTTTTTTGAGAGGACATCTTGGAGATGCTTTCTTTATTTCTGTAATGGAAGATGTTCTCCCTCAATCAGATTAGTCTATCTTAAAATGTAAGACTAAGAGGAATTGCCCAAAGCATGAAAAGCAGTCCACCACAATTGCAGACAGCCCTGAGATGAATCACCAGTCTGAACATGTCCCCTTCACAGGCCACTTCTATCTATGGGCCACAAAATACTTCTCAAGTCCTTGTAACTCCAGATGTAGGGCTTACTTCACACTCTGCTCCCTTAACCAGGGTCTCTCTGTGTCATTTAATACTATTCCCGAGCCTATGAGAGGCAGGACAAAGATGGGAAACGTGTTTTTGTTGATTCTTACCTGAATTTTGTAACAGTACCTTTGCTGACGGTTTGGGTTTCCAGCACAAGTTGACCAAATTTGGGTTTTACAATTTAAGTGCTTTACAGTAATAGTTTATTGGTTTTCATCAGGGCCCATAATTCTACACCACTCTAGTAATACAAGAGGACTGAGGTTCCTTCCTCAGACTCATAGGTGAAAAATCAGTGCCTCTAGTTACCTGCATATTCTTTTGGACAAATGTATACTTGTTCTTATGTAAATGCTCTCCCCTGTGATCACACAAACAAGCAATTCTGTACTAGGAAAAATTTGTAGATGACCATTCTAGTGGCTAGTTAACTTAGAAAAGGATTATGGACAAAACTACTGTACAAACCACAGACAATTATAAGTCTTGGATATCCCCACTTACAGTTTTGGAAGGACGTGTTATGCTGTTGCCATAAAGCCACTGCTAAGGTGCTGAGGCACCACAGGTAATAAGAACCCACGCTAAGTCTGTGTCTAAAAAGTTTTGTTTTAATTATGGTTTTAGACCACATAAAATACATTTCTTCTCATGGAAGTCCCATACTACCACCTGCACATTTACAGGTAATCCTGGACAGTTCATAAGAAAGAAGGCTCAGCTGACCCTGCAGAATGGTTTTTTATTTTTTCCTTATAGGAGTCTGTGGGAGTGTGTCTGCACAGTTTAAGATCGCTAGGGGGATTAAGTACATAACACAGCCTTTTCTTTCCTCTCCCACTGCACACAGGAGAAGGAAATGGGGGATTTCTGAAAGAGTTATGAAGAAAATTTCCCACCACATCTCTCCCACACAATAATGAAATTAAAAGCCCAGATGTGCTCCATGCAATAAACCTTACCAGTTATTTTGGTTATGTATATTCAAGTTCTCTTTTAGATTTTCTCAGTGCTGTTTTTGCAAAAAAACAGCAGCACACATAGCTTTTACATGACTCTAATTCTCAGACAGCACTTCCACTCTCAGCCAGGGGATAAGGAAAAAGAAATTTACAGGAGGTAAGAAAGGGAAAGAAGAAAATCGCCTCATTTTTGTCAGTTTGCCCTGAAGTCCTTGAACCCTCTTGTTAAGAGAGATTGAGGCAGAAATGTTCTAACTGAAAGAGGAAATCATTGATATGCAGCCAGGAAAGCTGGTCACAACAATTTCCACAAGGTGGTTGTGCTGTTATCTCCTGATACTCTAGTGCTTGTTTCATTTGCCTCCTCATCCCCACAAACGAGTCTGCTGGCTCTTTCACATCACAATGCCAACATGTATTAATTGTCATCATTTTAAAATGAGACTCAGCTTGTCCTTCCAGCTAGTCCCTCCAGCCATCACCTTCTCTGCCTCCTCCATTTCATTTCTGAACTTACTACCAACACATAGTGAGCCTGGAGTTTGTCCTCTGTGGCATCCCAGTCTGATTTGTATATCCTAATTTGACTATACTGTCTACTGTTATTACAGTATATCAGCTATGACTGCTCACAAGGTACCTGTTGAGCAACTAGCTCCACGTTTCTATCCTCAAACTTCTTTATGAAAGATGAATAAACCCTTCTTATTGCAAATTCTATCTGCAGAATTTTCCCCAAAACAGGCACATTCCTATCTACTCACATACTTAAAAATTACTATCTGATCTGTTGCTGTATCACATCCACATCCCCTTTCCTGGCTTAACAAAAGCAATCTTACCCTAATTAGAGCTTGCTGTTGTGAAAATCTGTTTCTTAACCTGCTGTTTTGACCTTGCCACCTCTCCCTTTATGTCTCTCTGCTGCTTCCCTCTTCTGTGGTACATCAAACACATGCTGTTTCTTTTCCCTTTCCATTTCCAGACCCATTAGTCTCCTTCCTCATCCTCTTATCTAATACCAAGACAATGACTTCACACTGACCTACCCATGCTGCCAGTCTGAATTGTCCATATATTAGTCTTTCAAGTAAGACTTAATGTTTATCTTGTGCTAACTCCCACCTCATTTTCCTCTATTATGCCCCAAAGAACCCTTTGTTGTCACAGTGACACAAATTTTAGGCAGCACGTGTTCTATGACCTTCTGTGATCTGTGGCCTTCTATGTGGACTGATAAGCTGATTCCCCTCTCCGTGCGTGTCTTGTCATCTATTGGTGCTGCATATTTTCCCTGATGGCAATCAGTACAGTGCTATTGGTAGAGAGTAAGGATAACACTAATTGTGATAAATAAATAAAGGAACGCACGCAGAAACCGTCAATGTGTCAAGCCGCAGGGAAGAAAAGCAAAAGGAGCCTAAGGTTTACAACTGAATTTTATGAGGAGAAGAATAAAAGACAAATGCAAAGGTGTCTCACAGAGAGAAGCACTATGAGAACTCTTTGTGGCCTTTCATACACACATACTGACCCACATATATTCAGAGTTGTTCGGACATTGAAACTCATGAAGAGTTAGTTCAGATACAGCTCCAGATTTTTCAATCAGACCCATCTCTGAAATATTCATAGACACAGGAGTGAAGCCTTCATGATCTCTGCAGAACAGAAGATGGTGCTGTTGTCACTGACATGTGCCTCTCAGGTTTTTTTCTGGTGAAAAGATAGCAAAGAAAAGGAGAGGAGAGAAACTAAAAGGAAAGGTACAGGAAGAAAAGTAGCTGCCATTTCTTGGATTTTTTTTCCACTGGAGAAACGTAGAAGCTCAAAGGGAAGAATGATAAACACACAGAAAACCAAAAGGACTATCTCAAAGAGCGATTAGGGGGAGCAGAGAGGGCAGGATGGGTCAATCATTTACTGGATACACCCTTCCTCATTTCTCTGAAGATACTATGCTTAGGAAGGTGCTGAAAACCATCAGTTCCCCAGTGAGTCCATGAGGAGCTATTATTGATTGTCAGCACCTGGGAACATCAGGGTCAGCATGTCTCAAGCCAGGCATTTGAAATCCAAGACATCAAAAAACAATGGGAATTTAAAAAAATAGTTTTAAGTAATGGAGTGGAGAAGGAGAAAGAGCAGAATCAGGCGAGCAGTGAGGAGCTGTGACTGCAGCGCAGGCCCTCTCACACTGAATCACGGACTGCACGCTTCCAGCGTTATCAGGGCTGTGCTACATGGCTTCCTTTCTTTATCTGCATGGGGAAAAAAACAGCACAGGAAAGAAACAGCAAGGTATCTTTAGGACACTGCTGTTAGTGTTGTACTGTGAGATTGTGCACATCTGTGTAAGGGATTCCAGCATGAAATTCTTCTTTGACTGAGCAGGACAGCTACATTCACCAGAAACACTACAGTATTCCTGGGCTTTTTTAGGATGTTTACTTTAAAAATAAAGCTAGAATTCTACTGTTGTAATGCTGTAAACATCCTGTGTTCAGAAGCAGCATTTAAAGGCAGCTGATGAAAAGCAGTTGTGTCCAATTAAACATTCCTAATGACGGGAAGGTACAAATCTACTATGTGGTTTGTCACTGTAAGCTACAGAGGGGAAGTTAAGCTGGTAAATCTCTCCAGTTAGACTGAGTGCAGTGGAATGGTCAGGAGAAGATGAGTTAGGAAAAAGAATTAGATATAATCCTTTGCCATCTGTCTTTATTTTGAAAACCTACTTGACAGGATACTACTGAAATCTGCAGACATTTTTTATGTGCTTCATGTAGCTGAAGAGCATTTGCCATACAGACTGGAATTAAAATGCTTCCCAATAACAGTCAGCCATCCCACTTATTGTCCTTGTTTGCTTTCCTTTTTAAAAAAAACCTAAACACAGGATTTTCACTTCAGCTGTAGGCTGCACCATTAATTTGTGACATCTCCCCTTCACTAGGACTCAGAGCTGGGTGATAAAGCTCCAAATAGATTTCACCATAGGTTTTACAGGGAAGCAAAAGGGCTGTTGAAATGTATGTAATACATTCTTCTCCAGATTTCAGCCTGGAAAGCATATGTAGATCCGGAAGAAATGTGACAATCGAGAGAATGTCCATATGGTATCACAGTTTCTCCATAACAGTTTTTGTCTATAGGTCTTCATCTAGCAAATCATGTAAACACAAGCTTATCTCTAAGTACATGCCTGAGTATTTTACTGCCTCTGGATTTTAGTGTACAGGGGATTCTACTGAAAATGAAGCAGATAAGAGGATCTACTACAGTGGGGAAAACACGCTGTAGCTTCTGTATGAAAATTTACCAGCTGCAACCCTGGGAGCCTTTAGTCTTTTTTAAGCCCTGGTGTTATTACTGGGAATAATACTACACGAAGGGGGATTAAAAAAACCCCAAATATAACCAAAGCATACCACAGGGACCAGTCTAGTTCTTACTTACTTCCTTGGGAATACAAGAAATGCCTTTTTTGTTTTCCTGTCTTTCTCTTTCTCTTTCTCTTTCTCTTTCTCTTTCTCTTTCTCTTTCTCTTTCTCTTTCTCTTTCTCTTTCTCTTTCTCTTTCTCTTTCTCTTTCTCTTTCTCTTTCTCTTTCTCTTTCTCTTTCTCTTTCTCTTTCTCTTTCTCTTTCTCTTTCTCTTTCTCTTTCTCTTTCTTTTCTTTTCTTTTTTTAGTGGGGAGGGAGGAAGGAAAGGAGGAAGGAAGAGAGGACAGAGGCAGGGAGGAAGATTTCACTTTATTTCCAACTCCTATTATTTTTCTTTGCAAATATGAAGGTTTGCATGTCAGTGTCCTTTCAGAATACATGATATGAAGAGCTTTGTAGCTCCTCGGCTTCAGAAAATAACCACAGAGGATCAGCTTTTCAGAGATGAGCTAAAGTTAATTTGTCCCTTCTGGAAGTGTAGAGATAGCCTGCTAGGTACAAAGAAGTTATCCTTGGTTTTCAGATCATTGGAGGAATTTGTCAGGCACTGGTTGAGACCAAGGTTTTTCCTCAGTGGGAATTCAGATTATGAAAGGCCCATACCACTGCTGCCTTCTATCTCTCACAGTCTTTCACATCAACGAGGAGCAAGGGAAAACAGCTTTAAAATATTCTCCTTCATCTTCCATAGTACTTTAGATTATATTAGTTTAACTAACCTCACAAGGAAAAAAGTGTGAATCTGTTGTGCTAAGATGTAATTTTCACATTTTGACTTCATGTATCTCACTTCAAAGAACTTCTTCCAAGTTTATTTTGAGTTTCCCATGCTAAAAATAAAGACACAGAACAAATCAATTCAGTTTAGCTGAGAACAGCGGTTTTGGAAGCATTAGGCAAGAAGAAGCTCTAGTGTTTTCAAAACAAGGTCCTAATGCCGTTGTCTTTAATGGGAATGGCTAATCCTCCCTCTTTTCTCATATTCCCAATGATTCTCTCTAAGTGGAAGCCTACCAGTTATTCTGCAAAACTCCTAACTCATTCCAACATCATTTAGGGCCTTCCTAACCGATTGCAGGATATCTTCAAAGTCAGAAGAGGGCTCTTGTTTGATGCTGTGAAGTGTTTGCCAAAAGGTTACAATCTCCTCAGTTTCTGTAGTGTATTTTAAAGATACTGGGATCAAAGGAAAAACCTCCAGATCAGCTAATTTTTAGAAATACCTCACTTTTACAATTTCATTATAAAGATAGTAGTGTTATTTAAAATATTTTTTCAATTATTAGTTAATTAATTTACCTGGGTCTTTCAGGTTTACTTTGGGTTATTTTCCTGCTGCCCATACAGGAACAGTAAAAAGAGGCACTTGTCATATTGCCACAAAATTTCTTTTTTCCTTCACCCCTTAAATCTCAGTCTTGTAAAAAGTGATAATGTAGTCTTTTACACATTTATGAGGTCTTCCATTAAAGTCCATTTGAAGCATTTTCTAGATAATAACGTATGAAGCCTCAAAGAGCACTGCTGAGGTATTTATTACCACATTTTTACACTAAGGAGAAGGTACCACAATAATCACACATCTTCAAGACCACAGTAACTAGTTGTCAAGTTTTGGGCAAAAAGAAATACTTTAATGGAACCCAGTATTCAGAAGCTGAAACATTTTCTAAAAGTGTGGCTCTCCTCTAGTAGCTGCCCAAAAATGAAGGCATCCAAAATAACTCTCCATCTTCAAGAATCTTGACATTAAAATGTTTTTTTCGACCTCCACCTCCTGTCACTGCATCTAATTAGTTCTTTTTTTTAATTGCATTGCATAATCCTGAAACTTTCCACTGTAGAGGCAGAACACTATATTGTAAAAACTTTGATTTCTTAAAAAAAAAAAAAATTCCCATATTCCAGAAGCATTTGGCCTTAGCCTAGACCCCTTCTGGTTTTCACTGAAATTACTGAATATATATCATTGCTGAACACAACCATTTCTTGGGAGATTTTGCAATCTTTTTTATGGGAAACTGATTTTTTAATACATGCTCATATTGGAGTTACATTTGTAAGCCCACTCCAGGGATCTTTGACCATCTGTGCTTTAAAAAACATGGTGTTTTCAGATTATGGTGCAAAGTTTTCCTCACACAAACTCCCAGATTTTGGTTAGCTCTTCAAGGAAGTTCTCAGACAAAATACCATAATATCTGTTCTTGATTTAGCATCATTACTAAGTCAAAAAGCTTATTCCTTCTTTATCTTTCACATGAGATCCTCTCACATACCCAAAAAGGTATATAGTTTTTGACAGAAAATGTATAAATGCTGGCTAGTTCCATATTCTGGACCGTAAGGCATTCTAAAATGTGCTGCAACTAAGAAAAACAAGTCTAAAAATAACAGGGAAGTGTGTGTATATTTGACTTTGTGTGTGGAAAGGGAATACAGCATTTCTCATCTCTTAATAATTCTATGTAAATATACTCAGTTTATATTATATAAATACTTTCTCCACATAAATGGCACTAAGGCAGATTAATCCTGGACTCTTAAAAAAAGAAACATTCATGTAGATTCGAATTTGTGAATCACTGTTAATAAATAACTTGTTGCAGGAGATACTTGGTTAGTCATTGCATATGATATGAAGTCCAAGCCAAAATCCTGTTCATCCTGTTCAGCTCTGTAATACAGAATTAAACCACAGTCTGTTAGGTACAGGAAACAACCTGCTTTTGTCAGCAAAATGTTCTTTCACTTTAGGAATAAAATTAACCCAAAATGGGTTTTTTTCATCTTTACAAGGTCAGAGCAAACCTTTCCTTTATCTTAAAAAAAACCATCATCTGGCAATAAATCTGGTAAGATACATTTCAGTAAGGATTAGCAATACTACTTCCTTCAGGGCCTCATAAGTGAGAAAATAAACATAAGAGATGAAGAATAGGTGGAAGATGAAAATAAGTAATCTTGTTCTTAGAAAAGAACCTGACTTTTACCTCCTGCAATAGCAAAGGAAGCCCAGAAGATGGTGGAAAGAGACCACAGTGCTAAAGGAGAGCTCTTGGCATTGTGCTCATTATAGATATTAGCCCTTACAGGAAGTTACTGACTTATTTTTCATAATGCTATCTAAGTGTTTAAAACAAAAATAGTACACAATTGTTTCAGTTGTGCATTTTGTGTCAAAAAACTCTCATTATTTTGACACACATGGCAAATATATTCTTTTTCACTATGGAGCTGAGGCTTTGTTTTAAAGCCAGTTAACATGAATGACAGTAAAAAATCACTTAACCAATAAAAATGCTGCTGTCTGCCTTTATTTTGTGTTGTGGAGGTATTGTATTGTATTTGTCCTTTTTTTCTTTCTTTTTTTTTTTTTT
>WEKY01058395.1:129407-186561 GCA_013390045.1 Picathartes gymnocephalus
TTGATGGAGTGTGTTTTTGTTTTGCCAGCATTTTGATTTATTATTCAGGTGCTGCTGAAGATCATATCTGCATTACCCAAAGCCATAACAAGAAGAAAAAGACATTACACTTTTCAGACCATATTCACTCTCTGAGTGACAAGACCCTGCAGAGCTCCCTATCTGCAGCAGCTTTCTGTCATGAGTGCCAGTGAAGACCTGGAATCCAGCAATATGTCTGCTCTAATCCTAAGAAATATACAATTGGAGGCTGACATCTTGTTTTATCTGGTTCATTCTTTAAATATTCTCTCTCTCTCTCTCTCTCTCTAACTTCTGTGCCTGGTTTATGTCATATCAAGATAGACATTAAACACCTGAGAGATGATCCAGATCAAAGGCACCCCAATTTTTCTCTGTAAAGGATCAACTATTATATAAAAACTATCAGTGTTACTGCAATTTTGGTGACACTTTCAGCAATTAGAATGGGCTTCAGAAATGTGAGGACAGAAATGCTAGCAATAGGGAACCCCTTTTTGGAATGTTAGTGCAGAAGCACTGGATGACAGGCAGTAGCTCTGTCATCAGTGGCAGCATGACACACCTCTTCCTACTCATCGTTTTGGCACCTAAATCCCACAAGAACCCCAAGCATTTCTTGGCCTTAGCAGAAGAGCCATAAAAATACATTCCCCAAATCGTTTTCAAACAACTAGGCTTGTTTGATTACAGCAGGTAGAAAATAAAACTGTTCAGATGCCTTTTTGATTAGTGGGCTTCCTATCATTTTAGGGGGGCCCAGGGGAGAGTGCACATATCTCTTGCTGAGTGACGCTAAGTCAGCTTATTTTTTTGGGTACCTTTTGCAGACTTGGTGGCCATGCCCAGGGAGCACCCAGCACTCAAGCTTGAAAAGGTTGCTGTGGGCACACTGTCCTCTACGGTCTTCAGAATGAAGAGCAGTTGCTTATTCCTGCCCTCAGTACAGTTCCCTAAAATGCTGTGTTTATAAGGTGCACTGCCAGGGCCGCCAGAAATGTCACTCTTCCTGCACTCTGCAGCAGGCAGGGCAGCCTGACTGGCCAGGGCTGTGCTCCCCTAGGGACTGGGACTCTGCTGCTCTCTGCCTCCCCTCTGCCTCCCACCCAGACTGCAGCTGCCTGCTACCTGCAGCTCAGCCTTTCCCTGTTGCAGGTTCATCCCTCCCTCTGTGCCTCCTGTGCTTCTCATTCACCGCTTGCTAAGGTGACATTATCCTCTGCCTGAATATCCAAGTCCCAAATGGCAGCTTCAGTTTTGTAGCTTTAGTCACATTTGAGACCACAGCATTAAACATGTAACAGCGTAACCCCTGAGAACCTTTAAATGTACATTCCTAATATGTCTCATTTTATAGCTAATGTACTGGGCTGGAGGGTTTTGTTTGGGTTTTTTTTCTTTTCACTTCTTGTGGGAGCAAGGCTATTTTCCTCTATTTCTGAAGGGGCTGTTCTTTCATGCTAGGGTACTGTACTGCCTTGTGTGTACACCTGGAAGCAGCCTTCATGTTGGAGTTGGTATATTGTTCACTTGTGAGCACAAATGACTGCATTCTGCTTGAGCTCTTCAGCAATGTATTTCTAAGGTATCACATCTGTCTCCACAGTCACTGTTCTTTTGCTTTGATCTGTGCCCTCTCAATCAGGTTTGCAGAGTGAGAATTCACTGTTATCTCTGTGTCTTCTGTGCACAGCAACTTAATGTATTTGAGGTTTCAGGGAAATACATATTTACAAATGCTATATTACATGAGCAAGAACTTATCTGTTCAATAAAACTGTTTGCATCCCAGAACATGGTATGTCCAGCAGAAATAAATCTGATAAAAATACCTTGTCTTGCTGGTAGTTCTGTGAGGTTTTTATTTCATCTGTCTTGGGAGGCTTTGGCTTTCACGTGTTTCTTCTGTACATGATTGCTTTCTTTGCTGTTAGTGGCATTAGTGATGCCACTGCTCACAGTATCAGATGATGGAAACAGATTGAGCCAGGTTTTCTGTGAGATTGTTTCTCCATTCAAGAACAGAGATGCTATGTATTTTCTTCATGTTCTTCATCATTAATAAAATTCCAGGCATTTTAAGTGCTAATTTGACTTTGCCATTTGGTGGCAATGCTGTGGTGGTAACTGAAGGGAGTCCATTTGAGGATGGATTGCAAACAAACAGATCTGTGTTCCCACTGCATAGGATATTCTGCCTATTGCTTTAAACTCGCCCACTTGACTAGATGTCTGAGTAGCAGACCAAATAGCCAAATTTGGGGTTGGGAGGCAAATTTGTGTTCTCTCTTTTGATGGTGGAAAGAGCAGTGTGCTTCCACTTTTTCATTGCTGGTTGCCCTAAACACAGCACAACAGACCACCAGATGTTGGCTAGCCTCTGTCATATTTGGCCAGGACAGAGTATTTCTGGCTTCCTCTGCACAGACTGCCCATCCAGAGGAGAGCTGGACAATTCCCAAAGAAAGTTTCCATTCCCTGCAATTTGGGTATTGTGATTACCTTCAACCTGTTTTAGTAGATCCAGTACTCTTGAAAATGGAGACATTTCCCCCTGCTTTCTGGCCTTTCCAATAGAAAAAAATTAATTCTGCTTGGAGGCATCTCCCTGTTCTGCTGGAGATACTAAAATTAAGCTGTAGGTTAGCAAGAGGAACATGTCTTTTTCTAAGATGTAGAACTGCTCACTAGCAATATGTTATGTATCCGCCTCTTTATTAGAAGGGGGACAATTAAGTGTCTGCTCTTTCACATGCATGATTGGTGTATTCTCTGATGATACCAGTTGTCCATACTGCATCTCTGTTCAGGAGCTGTATCAATGACTTGCACATATGTGAAAGCTGTGTGGGAAAAGTTGTCAGATAGGTTGCAAATCCCAACAGGCTCTGGATGGAGTCTGTGCATCTGAGAGCAGGAGGCTTCTGTATGCTCTAAATTGCTGAGGTTGGTTCTGGCTCTTGGGAGATCAACAGATGTCTCATACAGGATACTGTAAACAATCCCCACTCCAGGATGGTTTCATTCAGCTCTAGGTCTAATCCCTGACTCTTTCTAACTGAGAGATGAAGGTGGGATCATGGTGCGACGCAGCTTCTGCCACACGATCTCTGCGTCCATCCCCAGAACACAGCAGCCACTGCACTGATCCCTCAGAGTCCTTTTAACACATCTTGCTGACAGCACTGATGCTCTGCCACCTCACATCTGGTCCCATTAGTGCTCACAACCATTTGCATATGCTCTTTTCCTGGACAGAGTGAGGTAGTTTCTTTCTTTCCCCAAAGTTTTTGTCAATACCCTATGTACCATTAATTTCTTTGTTCTCACCAAGCTGGATATTCCCTCATTTATAAGAATTCAGTTGAACCGTCTTTTCCTGCCTGTTGAAGGTACTTCAGGTTTCAGAAAGGGGTAGGTTGTCTGGTATCTCAGCATCTATACTGCTTGTGTGACTTGTTACTTAACATTACTTAAAAACATCGTCCTTTTCCGTTCCCTCTACTGCTCCAATTATTTTTTCTTTTTATTCTGTAGTCAGTCCTGGAGGCACAAATTGAAAAGATGGAAATAGATGAAGGCAATTGTATGCCTGGAAGACATCCTCCCCTTCAAACACTTCTTGATATGCCTCCCAACAGCTTCATTGCAAGGATGCTAGCAAATATTGCCAGCTCGGCACATGTAATTATTTTTTTTGTCATTTGTTCTGCTTCCATTGCCTGCATGAATTGCTTTCTCCAAATGTAAAGCCCCTGTGTGGTGACAATTTACTGGGTGCAGCTGGAAGTAGAGGATTTGTTGTTGCCAAGATCACTGATTCAACCTGCAATTTACTTTGCCTAATGGCATGGGGTCATTGCATTGCTTTAATCCAGCTTTGCATGGTTACAATTCCTTTCCCTCCTTGGCATAGCTGTAAGGAACCCTTTGCACCCTAACACTTTTAGTAATGTCCTACTGTCTCTGTAGCATTCATTTTTCTAACTCAGTGCTGCTGCTCTCTCTTGGCACGTAGCTCAGAGTTTTGTTTTTGCCCTTTTGCACCATATTAATGTCATTTCTGTGCATTCTATCATGTGCACATTTTTCTCACAGCACTAAAGGTCTTCCCTGATATCTTCTGCTTCATATTTATGCATTTGCTTTCGATATTATTTTATGCTTCTCAGTTCTACCTTCTGAACTAACTGTGTCTACCCCACCTACACTCTGCTTTGCAGCAGCTTTAGACAGTCCTATAGTATACTATCAGTGAGGACAGCTTTTCTTTCAGCAGTCTCATTGCACGTTTTTCCCACTTATGAATCTAACACTAATTATTTCAGGTTTAAGATTGCATACTCGCATGAGTCAGCCATTTTCTGCACAGTTTGGCAGCATACCAATCTATTGTTTCTGCAGCTTCTTGATTACACAACTGTGGGGAAGATACCTTCCCTATGTGTCATTTTTCTGAGGACTGGAAGTGCTTCTGAGACATTTCTAGGATTTTGCATGGAGTTCTTCCAGTCTGCAGCTGGTATACATCCAGATACTGCAGAAACACATGGGAGCTATCACCCAGTACAGCTCACAGCATGAATGGGCTTCTTTTGGCTTCCTGTTTACCCAGCCCCACAGCAATGGGGTCCCAGGTCACTCCAAGGAAGGGCTGCCAGAGCTACTGCCAATACTTCCTCTTTTATTTCCTGCAGCTTTGGGGCAAGAAGCTGCTATGAACCCATGATGTCTTCTCTGTACTTCTGGGTTTTGGGGAAGTGTCTCTTCCAGTCTTCATAGCTGTCTGTGACACATGGCTGCCTAATCTCTTTTGCTACCATATCCAGTGTCCTCTCTGGCATTGAACATGAACCTAAGAGAGAACCAGGCAGCCAGTGCTGGCTGATGGTTATTATCTTCTCCTCTTTACCTCCTGCTCTGGGAGTGCTTCGATAGCCAGGAGCTCCCCTGCTTTCCAGCAGAGCTACCTTCTGTTCTGGAGTTCACACAGCCTATCCCAACAGGAAATTGCCAGGTCTTCCTTTGTTATGCCAGGACAGACTCTAAGTAGTCAGCCGGGGAAGGACTGCTGTAATGGAGACTGTGGATTTTGTACAGGAGTCAGAGCAAGAGACAGCTGTGCAGCCCAAAAGATGATCAGAAGATAAAATGACAAAGGCTGAATTTCTAAAGACATTATACTGCCAATTAAAAGTCTGAAATCTTCCTGGCTTGCCCTGCCCCAGAAATTCAGATCAAATCATTCACTGAGTAGTTCCCACAAAAGGAACTGAAAATTCAATAGGTCAGATTGTCAGCTAGAATAAGTCCACTGACTCCAGGGGAACTACTCCAATTTTTGTCATCAGAGCACCTGGCCCCATGACCAAGAGCTTCAGATTTTCCACATGGCTGTTTCCTTGGGACTTACATCATCACCCTGCACAACAAGGAGAGTCCAAGGTCACAGTGTAGGAGCATTTTTAAAGAAGCAAAACAAGACATCAAAAAAAAGTTCAAGTTCATGCTGCACCTCCACAATATCACCTGGTTTGGTAAACCTGTGGATCATTATCTTCCTCAGGTTCCATGTGATTGGTGCCAGATCTTAGTGCTGAGTCCTTCAACTCAGACCAGAAATGGTGGAGGTCAAGGACCCACAGGGCAGCTGTGCTCTGTCTTTGCTTCTTGCCAGTCCAATCCTATCTATGATACAATATTTGTGGCATCAGGGTACAGATAGGGAATTCCCTAAAAGCATCAGTTGCCCTTACTGCTGTCTCCTAACCTGCTGTTCATTAATACAGAAAGGAATACCTTTTATCTCAGTCTTACAGTAAGAACCCAAACCATAAAATACCCGGTAGGATTTCTAGGATTAGCAGTGCCAATGAAAACGAGTTTTAAAAATTCTGCCTGAAATTTCCAAAGCATGACATTCACGCCCAGGCAGAAAGCCTGCAGACACTTCTGTGTATCAATTAAGAGGTGCTAAGTCACTTCTTCAGCCTCATGTGGGCTGCTCTATTGGTGAAATTGCTAAAAATCAGCTAAGAACAAGAACGTCAGTGCTGCTATGAAGAAGAATGATCATTACCTAACACACCTTTTCTTGCAAAGGCATGAGTTCGGTGATTTACTGGTTCTTTCCCATTACTGACTACTGTGATCTTATATGCTGTATATCATATTAACAAAATAAGAGCTTTGGTGTTATCCCTTCCTGTCCTCTGCTGTCACCCCAAACCTTTTATGTGAGGACTGAAAATCTAAACTCTTTCAAAACTGTCAGAACAGCAGGGGTAAAAACTCTTTAAATTGAGATACTAATTATTAGTGTGAATGCTTTTCACATCCATCTCCTACTAACTATCTCAATGGAATGATTCAGTTGAACATTGCTCAGTGAGAAGATCCATTTCTCATACTTCTTTAATTTTTTATCCATTTGTAAAGTTTTCCAAGACCTAGCCAGCAATAAGACAGCAAAGAAATTGCCCAAGGCATCCTCTTAAAGAAGCAGTATGGGCTGGGTTCTGTTCTGCCACAGATTAGTCTAAATTGGTAGTTATTCCATGATGTCAGTGAAACTGAACTGCTGAAATGCAGAGGCGAATCTGGCCCCACAATCTAATTCCATGATGAAATTGCTAGTATAAATAAATGACTGCTGTTGTTCAGTGTTTTGCCCCCCCACTCCCCAAAGTGCTTTAATGAATAATGAATTTTACGAATAAGCTTTAATGAATGACTGAATACATTTTAACGGCCCAACTAATAAGATTGTAAGTTAGAACACTTTACTTCACACTTTCCTCTCCTCCTCTGCCTTCCTTTGCTTCCTTGAACCAGAGAACTGCCCTTTTAAACTACCTGTCAATCACACATACAATTACCACATCCCAAAAGGTGTTATCAAACAGCAAAAGTGGCCAGTTTTTAATTCCAGGAAAGACATTCCATGTTTGTTTTAAACATCTAACTCAGGTTTCAAAATGCAAGTGCTGAAACAGAACAAACCTCTAAGCATTTATTCCTTCCTTCCCTCCACCCCCCAAGATTAAAATCCATTCATTTCAATCAAGTCATTCAGAGGAAGGCTGTAAAATGAATGACATAATTAGCCACTTAATATACTGCATATGGAATTTTAATTTCAGATGAAAATCAGAGAGGCTTTTCTAAAGCTCTTCACTGAGAAAAAAAAATAGTGGTATTTGAAGACAGCCAATGCTTTTCAGTTTAGTGCTTTACTTTTTTGTCTGAGTTCCCTAATACTCTAAGCATTACTGAGTAAACCTTCTTGAATTCCATCAGAAGGGGCAAATATATCCTTACAGAGGGAAGAAGTCAGGAAGACAGTGAGACTAAGAACCTAGTTTTGCCAGGTTATGATGCAATCACAAGGAATGAAGTGACTGCTTCTTCTGACTGAATCTTATGGGAACCAGTTTAGGGACAACTTCCTGAAATGACTTCCAAGACACTGAAGCACAAAAGTGAAAAATGAAGGCACCTCCAAATGGGTCTGTACTTCTGAAAACACTCATTGAGACACCTGGAGTCATATGAATAATATGTATCTGTTCCAGAAACAATTTTAACCAAACACCTGCTGACCAACACAGTGGGATCTTATGGCTGCAGCCTAAGTATTAATCCAAAAAAACCCCCAAAAAAACCCCAAACCAAAAAAAAAAAAAAACCCAACAACAACCACCCCACAGGAGAGCTAGAAAGCAATTGGACAGTTTGCTATCTGATGAAGATATTATGAAGATAGCAAGTTTCTGATCAGAGACTTGACTGTCTCTGTAACCAGTCCATCCTGTTCAATCCTGTTGGTCACTCATTTCTGTCTTTCTTGTATTGACACATTTTGCAGGCTTTTAACCACATTACTGAGTCAGGGAACACCAGAAGATGACCCATTAGCCTGTTAGATTAAACAAGAAACACCAAACAGGAGATGATAGTCAAAGGGGAGGGAATGGGAACAAGTCAACATTACTCAAGGGTTAGAAAGATATTCCAAAATGTAATCTGTGTTCATTACCTTGAGTAAATATACAGTCAACCTCCATTTGCACAAGCCTTGATCACATGAAGTAATAATTTCAGGGGAAAAAAAACCACATTCCAACAGTGTGGAATTTCTGCAATGGCTCTTCCCCACATGTGCTCCTCCCAGACTTTGGGAGAAACTTCATTCACCTGCATTACTTTCACTGCCCCCTGATGACTTTCAGATCCATCTGTCAATACCACAGGGAATGCAGCAAGAAGTACAATGGTTTTGCTGTGATAAAAAAAGTCCCAAGAAAGCTATGGTGACAGAAGGAAAGGTCAAAAAACTTGTGATTAAAGTACTGAAATCCTCTGGCATTGATTTACATCCCAGATTACCTCAATTGTACTACCCTCTTTCTTGTTTTGTTTTGTTTTTTTCTTTTTGTGAACATCAAAACAACTGTATTAAAAATATGCTTATCTGTATAAGTCCATATTATTTCTGTTCTTTTTTAATTTGGATTTTTTTTCAAGGATTGAACTAAACTTCAAAACTTCAACTGAACCTGATTTGCTCTTTGGGTTGCATGTGAGAGTTTTTTCTTATTTTGGTCTAAGAGGGTGGTTGAGGAGGAACTCCTGATCCTAATGGAAACCTTTGAGGGTTCCCTCATACCACATCATACCAATCCCATGCACTTTACTAGATGCATAATTCAAATCGCTGCAACATTATTCTCACCCTAAGCTGGCATACCTCACTGATGGTGGAAAAATTAAAAGTGAACCTGCCCAAGAAAGTAGAAGATTTATGGCATCTAAACACTAAAAGGTTGTGGGGCTGTTTTCCTGAAGAATTGTTCTTGTGGAATAGGAGAAGCACGAAGTCTTGTACCACAACTGGCACACACGAGATGAAAATGTGCACCAAAATCTTGGCTCTTTCTTATGTAGGCAGTTAGAAAATACAGGGTTGTTGGTTCTTTGTGCAAGAGGTATAGGCCTTGCAAGACCACTGGAAGCCCCTTCCAGAACACTAGTCAAGGAGTTTCGGCCAGCAGCTTAGAGTTACATGCCATTCTTTCACTTTGATTGCTACAGAGGATTGATTGGGAAAGAGAAGGGATCTGTCCGGTTTTTCCAGTATTCCAGCTCCCAGCCTCTTGGGGACCTGACACTGAGGCAAGATCCATTGCTCAGATCCTTTGTGTAACCAGGCTCCTGGCCTCATACCCTGGCACCCTGTTACCCCTGGAGCCCCACTGCCTCTCACTTGGCAGCTCTGCAGTGCAGTCCTCAGATGTTAAGCATCAGACCTCACGCTGAAACGCAAATGTTTCAATTTTAGATGTTTATGAAGATCCCCTCACAACACCTCTGGCTTCATATAATGCTCAACAAAACACAACAGCAAAGGCCTGCAGATAGTTAAGTCATCTCGCTGCAGTTAAGTTGTACAAGACCTCCAAAATCATCTTTTCCAGCCTGAGCCAACACAGAGCCTGGCATCGCACTCTGACAGCCAGCATACTTGGATGCAAATGAAGAACCCGCCACTGACGTCTGGCAACTTTGAAAGTGTAATATTACAAAAACTTATTAAAATCCATCTCGGAGTGTCTTGCTTCCACATTTTTTCCTCCTTTAATTACTTGATGTTTTCAGTTGCAGGAAACACCCCCCTGTTCTTGGAACTCGAGCAACTCTGTCACAGAGACCAAGGTCCCTTTAAAGTTCGTGTGGTTACAACATTGCTGTCCCACTTCTATCACAAACAGTGTCACTGCACATCTGGTGTGGCTGTGTCTGTTTTCTGCATGCCCTTTCCTGCCTAGGGATCACCTTGAGCAGCTGTCACCCTTCATCCAGCGGCTGGTGAGCAGCCACGGTGGCACCAATCCAATGAAGGAAACTGATGAGCCATCATGTTTCCCCATCCAATGCCAGCAGGACCTGGCTTGATTGCCCTCTTCAAAATGCTGCTTCCAGATGGAAATTCCCACTTGGAGAAAATTCTCTAAAATGCACGTACCCATAGGACATTACTGGGCAAAAACAAGACGAGGAGTCTGTTTATGTCTCTAAAGCCTGCGTCCGCACTAATCTGACTCCAGGCCTTGTTATTCCCGTTGTGCTCACTGTAATAGCTTACACTGTCAACAGGATGATATATCAGGGCAGCCAAGCACTGACTGACTCAGCACAGTCAGAGCTTAAGAATTCCCTGAGGTTGGATGGACAAAAGTCAGCATGGAGGACAGAGTCACCAGTGATCATCTCGAAATGGCTGCAGGGGGAAGCTCTTCTACAAAATACAATACAGCATCAGGCCAATTTAAACTCTTCTTCCCAGCTACAACCTTTCTCTCCTTCTGGGCAAAGATTGGAGGCTGTTTCAGTGTTGCACCATGGCAACATGAAGGTTCAACATGCTGCTTTCCCACAGTACTGAGTCCTGAACTACAGACCATACTTGCCACCTTTGCACCACACTTTCTGAGTGGGCCAGACCCACAGACCTTCTCTGCTCCCCTCCACGCTACAGACCTGCAACAACATCCTAATGCTCCTGCTGTAGAAGTCAACAAATAAAAAAACTTGTGGCATATCTTCTATAATAAACGTACTTCTCATAATGGCAGGCGTAGAGAAAAGATGTAGAAAAGGTGGATGAGGTTCCTTGAACACTGCTTAGCTGGGAGGACATTATTTCTGCATATTTTCCTGAGCTGTCATTTCAAAGATGATGCTTTGAGTGGGATTTGTCTCACTCTGCTTTAGATATCTACATCTGAGCAAGTCACCTTTCATATTCAATGCAGAGAAACAGGCATGTCTGGGGCGTGAATCATCTGATTTACTTTATACATCTCCTTTAGACTAAGATGAATCACACTCCAGAAGTGCTTACTTTTCTCTATTGACTATGAAGGGAATCAAGATGGATACTCAGATAGAGACACCTACATTTGGTCAGATGACTCTTACCCTGCACCTGCTGAGACACATCTTCAGGTAATATCCTCCACACAGGCAATCATTACTCTGACTCTATCACTCACCCATGCCAAAGCCTACAACCAAGAAAGCTGTTCACTTAAGATACCACTCCAAAATCTGCTACATATCCAAAGCCAGCACAGGGATCTGAACACCAGTCTTTGCTACAAAAATTAATAGGGGAAATAAGTGGGTAATGTGTTACTGTATTGAAGGAAGCCCCAGAATGGAAGTAATGGCAGAATTGGAGTAACATGGATGGAAGGAATTATCATTATTGGTACAGAAGACAGCATCCCATTAGAGACATTTAGTCCAGGGTGGGGTCTGGGGAATATAATCATTTCCATTGGAACAACAGGAATCACAAATTTAAACAAAAGAGAAGTTATCAACTATTAGTAGCTGTTGAATTTTTCACAAAACCCAAGAAAAAAGGAAAAGGAAGTATCCATTTGGAGAACACCTGCATTCATCCCTTAGGGCTCTGTGAAGGCAGGTATAGTTAAGGCTGATTCCTACTGCACTTACAACACTGCAGACCTGATGTGCACAGAGCTCAGAGAAGTGTCAGGTCTCCTGTTGGCATAGCCTTCCACTTACACGGGAGTGGCCATGCCAACCAGAGATCAGTGGGCTGTATCCCTACAGCAGGTATCCATTTCAGTCCATAGCCATCTGCAGCCTGTGAATTCCTCTGAAGTTTAGCCCTGGTTCACTTATACCCATCCTACATTTGTAAGATACTCTTACTTACCTTCTTTTATTCCTATCATCAGCCACATGCTGCTTATATTTATGGCAGGCAAGCT
Source organism: Picathartes gymnocephalus (assembly GCA_013390045.1). Taxonomy (NCBI): domain Eukaryota; kingdom Metazoa; phylum Chordata; class Aves; order Passeriformes; family Picathartidae; genus Picathartes; species Picathartes gymnocephalus. The sequence continues at coordinate 141,233 of WEKY01058395.1, forward strand.
GGTTGGAAGATTTCATTGAGAACCAGCTCATGTCATGAACATGAAACCAGGCACATTCTGTGGTTTTTCAGTGAAATCAGTTAGGTTATCTTGCTTGGAGGAACATTCATTACCCACAGTACGGTTTCCTTGACCCATCAGGGCAAGTTCATAGACTATCTGGATGTCCTCAAGGTTCAGAAATTTCCCCGTCTCTTGTCCTGTTCACATCCATGCCCTCAAGAGCACTCACTCACTCACTGCCAGAGGTGTCCAAAAATACAGCATACACTCCTCACACGAGGCACGTACTAGCCAGAAATAACCAGTGTTTCCATTCAGCGTGGCTATCTACCCTTTGGTCTCCCAAGCATTCACTACACCCACATTCTGCAGCTATGCCAGGAAACATTCATTTGCTCCTTGTCCTGGCCCTAGTCTCCAGCAAGAGATTTCTTAAGTTGGGGCATGGGAGGACAAGCTGGGTTTCTGCAACTGACATGTGGAGTCATAGCACAATATCCATCAGCACAGGCCTATGAAATGTCCAGGACAAACATGAATTTTGGATAAACACAAGCAAAGCAGATTTTTATAACATGGATGAGGTATTAAAAGATTGTTTTATTTTTATGAAGACAATTCAAAACATCTGGAATCTCAAATAAGTCTCTGTACACACTGTTTTAACCCAAAACTCCCTGATATTTATGGAATTTCCCCTGCACTGCACTCTGAGCAGAGCTGACTGGCTGAGGTGAACCAGGCTTCTTTCCTGTGTTAGGAGAAACAGCTGGATACAGGGCGCCTGCTTTGGGTGGACAAACACAGTTAGCTGACAAACTATTTTTTAATGGGAATATTTGGCTGGATATCCATCCCAAAACCGGGTCTGAGTTTCTAAATACTCTGGCATCACAAAAGGACATGTGATACCTTTCTTTATGGGCCTTGCATAGGTCCTTCTATGCTACTGTATCACCTGTCACCCTCTCCATGCAGCTTATGAGTTGACTCACCTGTAGGTGACTCATTTCAAACTCTACTCTGAAAACAAAAGGCTCAGTGCTGGGTCTATAGATATGCTAGTTGCTGCCAGTGCTATCTTTCCATAACAGAGGAAGACAAGTGAAGCCAAAGCAACAATGTCCTTCAGATTGCAACCTGAGGACCTGTGCTTACCATCAGAAAGCCACACTTTCCTAACTCAGTATTTCCTCAGGCTGCCACTGACTTTCTCTGCTTACCACAGCAGGAAGTTGCACCATATGACACCTGCCCAGAATATTGAGCATTTGGCTTAAAAAGCACAAAGTCATGGGGAAACAATGATTAACTGTAAATCACCGTGGAATCCAGTCCCCAGGGGAATACCTGCAGACAGCCTAGCAAATTGGTATAGATGTACATTAGCTTGCCAGACTGCATCCAGGGCTAATTTTATGGAGTATTGCTGCAGCACAAACAGGGACAAGACACTGCCTAGTCTTCCAGCAACCATTTTCAGTGATCTGTTTCAGAATATCATGGATCAAAACTACTCCTATTAAGTTGGCATGCCTAAATGAGGAAAAAACCATGATGTGTCAAATCCATGCCAGCCTCTGAGGATCACTTGCTTCAGACAGATTTAAAAGCTGGTCAGCACAGCCTCTGAAGCCTTTCGTCCTGGCATAATGCATGGGAAGAGGACATGAAAAGTGGAACTTATATGGGGCTGTTGTCATCGGTGCTATGAGGGTACTTCTACATTCACTGAGATCAATGGCAAGGCTCCCGCTGCCTTCTTTGGGTGCATAGGCAGGGAGTGTTGAACTGCACCCAGAAACAGGGAGAAAGTGCTATTGGAAAGCTGATAAGGTGTGCAGAGCTCAAGGGCAAGCTGGCACCCACCTCCTTCAGCTGCAGCTACTTGGTGACTGTAAGCAGCACTCGAGCAACAGAAGTCTTAGGGATTCAGATGTCACTGGGATTATCAAAGTCTAGCTCTCGGTGGTACAAAAGACCTCAACTTGCAGCTTTCTGGGACTAGGAGAAAGTTAATTCACAGAACCATAAAAGTTCAAACTTGTTCAAGAGCTGACCTTCATTCAACAATCTTCTTTTAATAATGACACAAGTAGTCAGGATAGACCAATTGTGTTTTCAAGGCTCTGTTTCTAAAAGTTTTGCTAGGTATTTAACTTTACCTCAGAAAACACTCTTTGCAGCAGACAGGAGCCTTCTGTTATATATAGAAATACATGATAGCAATAGACAGAGAGGAGCCACAGGGTTCATAGTAGGATGGGTCAGGGCTTTGAAGTCAGATTCAGGGCTCATCTCACTTGTTAAGAAAGCTGGGGTCCATAGCAGGTGAATGGAGGCAAGGAGGCAGTCCTTGGAGGGGTGAATTACAAGCTCTGTCTCAGAGAAGTTTTTCACTTTCCTTTGCCCTCCCCACACTGCTGATCCTGCTGTGGGGGCTTCTTCTACCTCAGCCTCTTGTCCCTACAGCACAAAAGCAACCTCCCTCAAGAAGGCAACCACAGCCCTGCGCTGGTCTCTGCAGCAGCCAAGAGGCAAAAGCAGCTACAGCTGGGATCAGTTCTGGTTCTGGCATCTGTGTTCAAGCCCAGCTGCTCAGCTGGAGCCTTGCTCCTGCCTCTGGCCAGGCTGGTAACCTACAGCCAAACACCCCTGGGTCTGCACATCAGTACTGTCCACCTGCCTCCAGCATATGACCCTGTCCCAGTTTTGAATTACCCTTGTGAGTCACATTTTTCCTACCTCCCTCTTCCAGCCCTCCCAGATGAGTGGCAGCATGAGGCCAAGAGTAGAACTCATCGTTATCTGGCTCCAACCAAATGAACACCAGGCTCTGTGAGGGAAGCTGGGGTGCAGACCAAGCAGCTGAATTTGGTTATCTCTATGTGGGATTCAGGTGTCCTGAGGTTAAGGGGAAAGCCAGTTCTGCTGGTGCCCTGAGACAGTGGAAGGCTTGGTTGCTCCTCCCTAGGGATGCTGCTGTAGTGGGTACTCCATGTTCTTCCTCTGAACTGAGTCACTCATCACCTCTTTGTCAAGGGTAAAGCTGGCCGTGAGGACTGGCGACCGGGGAGGTGGCAAAGTGTGAGGACAGGCAGGCGCAGGGCAGGCAGGAGCGTCAGTTCCCCCGCGAGTGTCTGTGCCCGGGCGTGTGCAAAGGCCTCACCTGCAGGGCTCAGCAGCTTCCTCGCTGCTAGCACAGGTGGTCAGCTCAGGGTGCTCGGGGATGTCTCGCCTGCCCTGCAGAGCTGGCCTGGCTGCAGGCAGGGACCGCCCGCCTCCGCTTGGGCCCCAGCGAGCGCCTCCCTCCCCGCTCCGCCCGCCCGTGGCTGCCCAAGGAAACTGCTCGCCGTGGGGGGTACGCGGGAGACAAATTCCAGCGCTGGGGTCAAACTCCTCCAGCGAGGAATCTGGAAGTCTTTCAGTACTGGCTGAAGGCTGCAGAACTGAGTTTCAACCAGCATAGTGGTTTTCTGTTCCGTCAGTGGGTTGCGTGAAATGCATACAAGAGAGATAAATTATCATGAGCACTTTGTAGTGCTCCTTGACCAAAATTAAGTTACTCACGAAGTGATTTCTTAGAATTTCTTCTTTGCTCTCTCTTCCCGAACTATTAAATTACAAGTCTGTGATTAATTACTACAGCAAACTTTAAACTGTCACCTAAGAACAAAAGGTCTTTTTGATAGCGGATGTTTACTTTCAGCTGAAAGGGCACATGCTCAAATTTTGTTCAGTGTATCTTACTTGCATTTTAATTCTTCGAGTTGAAAATATCATTTGGTGGCATGGAGAAGCAGAAAGGTGAAAATGTCATTGGATAAAACCTCAGACTTTTTCTCACAATTGGCACTTACAAATGTCTTCTGGAAGCTAGAGGTCACTGCACACACAGTCCTACACCTTTCGGTCATTAACCTGAAGTTACTGTGTGGAACTGGAATGCCTAAAGCAAGGTCAGATAGTTTATCCCAAATGTTAGCAAATTCCAACAACTGATCTAACACAGATGCTTTCATTCCCTCCAGTGGGATTCTCCGGAGGCAGAGAAGGAGTGGTTTTGAACAGGGCTGCTGCTTTCTCAGTGCGTCCAAACGGCAATCCTGCTGCAGATGGGCTTTGTGCTTCACCCAGATCCGACTGTAACTGCTGTGACCCTCCCCCAAAAGGTATTAAGCCTCATCTACATAGGTATATAATTTTTTAATACATAGGGCAGCAGGAGACACTAGCTACACTGTCACCTAAGTATTTCTGGAAGAGGAAAAAGAGCTATTCAGCATTAAAGATTCAGGAATGTCTGTTGACATATTAAGGAAACAACCTCGGGGGACAGCTGACACGGCTCCAAGAAGCATTACCAAGGGAACAGTGACGCAAATGTCTTCCATTTTTACAGGCTGGCAGCTTGCCAGGTTCCCTCGCCTGATGGCTGATGTAATGCTAATCCCTATCTGGGTTAGCGCTCAGATATCAACCACAGCAGCTCACTGTGCTGCAATCAATATAGCACACTTTTTATAGAAGAGCGTATAAAAAACATTCTGCTCTAATCTACAAGGAATATGTACAGTGGAGTAATAGCAGGGGAAATCTAATGGCTAGCCTGGAGCTCACCCAGCGTGTGCTCTTGCAAGCGTGCATGTGTGTGTGCAGGCTTGTACACAAACCCATCTACACCTCAAATAATGACAAGTCCAGGCGAGGGCCACACATTGAGAAAGGGCTGACTGTTCATCATATACAAGAAGAGCCTTCCAAATCCTTTATTAAGTGATGTATTGGCAGAGGAAAACAAGCAAAATGGGACTGGAAAATAAAATGGGTTATCAGTCATAGCATGGAATAAAATGGATGTTTCTGTTTTAATAACAACATTTTGTAGTCCTGTGAGTACCAGAGAGCTCTGTGAGGATTCAGGAAGCCTTACGGCACACCTCTACAGGGTAGACAGCACTGAGTCAGACTGAAGGACACACAGTGGGTCACTAGCACTCAAAACTCACCAGCCCCGCAGTCGGTGTGTAAATTCCTTCATAGCGCCACCAACACCAGCACCTTAAGACAAAAAATGAGCAGGAAAGGAGTCCAGGGATCCTGAATTACCATGCAATTACCTGAGCAGCAATTTGGCTTCCTCATAAAAGCAGAATTTTGAAATCCTCAGTAATTTACAGTTAATATATTCTTGGCTTTATACCATCTACCACGGAAAACTTTTCCACTGCTTGACTCCACCTAAAACCACTCTAGAGCACTGGTTCGCGGTGACCTGATAGTGCAGCTTCCTGCTTCATCACTCCATTTCCTGTAAGGGATAATTCCCTGCCAGTTTATTTCACAGGATACTGGTGTGGTAACTGTGAAAGTAGCTAAGGGTGTTCTTGTCCCAGATAAAATTTTAAGATAAAATCCATGTGTAACAAAGTAGATGAATTCCAGCCTTATCCCGTGCTTAACTAATGTGATGAGGAATTATGCAGGACAATACATTGTTTCTTTCTATTCCTCCTTTATCAGGTAATATTTAAAGGAAAATTTAGGAAAACACTACTTTAAAATAGATGCTGATATCCCAGTGATATTACTACTTGGGTTAACTCCTGGCAGATGTGAGAAAAGTATTAACCATGTTATTCATGGTTTCCAAAGAGGGTCAGCTTCACAGAACAGCCCAAGAGCTGGGTCGGTATTTTGGGAAAATCCAGTTACATGGCCTATGGAGATTAAAAAGGCAATACTCTCAACCACAGCTTTCCCCAGGCCACACTCAAGACAATCTTTCTACAGCATCTGGTGTTGACTGGACTGAGTAACTGACCCTGCCTTTCACTGCAGCAAAAATGAAGGAAATCAATGTACATTCATGTTAGGCCACACCTACTTAAGCAGCCACATGGCATAAAGCTCCCCTGAGATGCTCACCAGCACCCAGTTGCAACCTCACACACCTCCATCAGGTGTTCCCTTGTATTTCTGCCTCCCTTTTGCCAGGAGCTGCCAGGGCACAGTGCTGTTTGTGGCCATCCCTCCCTCCTTTGCTTTTAATTCCCCACCAACAGGGTCCTGTACACAGCAGGAGTAGCTTCAGGAAGGGTTAACTGTGGGAGTGACATGGGGGCAGTGGTCTGCCAGAGGGTTTTCTGGATCCCTCCAGCAGGCAGAAAGGCTCAAGGAGCAAAACAAGGAAGAAGAGTGAGGCAGGAGTTACAAAAAAAAAAACAGAGAAGGTGTGGTGAGACAAAACCAAGAAAAGGTCAGCATCTGGCTTCATAACTTCTTCCTTCATTTCTACACTTTGGTCACCAGAAGCCATGGCCCTCTTCCATCCACCTATCCTGCCCAGTGCTTCCCGGCCCAATATTGGCTCCTCTGCCTTTAGTTTTCAAAATACACTCTAAGCAAAGGGATAGTCTTGTTACAACAGCCTCATAAAACAGACCAGTTGAGACCATTAATATAGTTGTATACCCTCTCTCTGATTTGTTAAGGGGTAGAATGTTTGATCACCAAAGAGTTCTGTTCTCCAGCAAAGGATTTAACTGAGGTTGCTCACATGTCAATACGGGATGAGAAAGTGTATTTCCTTTTCAAAAGAAAAGTAAGGATGAGGCAATAGCTCAAGCAAAGGTACATTTCAGCCCACTGTGGAGCACATGTCAGTGCTCCAGACATGCCCTCCCTTTGTAGCACATATACATGTAACAGGGAGGAAACTATAAGCCCCATCCTCCTTGCAGACAAAGACAACCTCATGGAATTTTGGTGCAATACCAACGTGAAAGGAAAATCCAAGTCCTTCCTATGCAATCTATAGGACATTGGCACAATTTTTAACATATGTGTTTATATTTCCTTAATATTTGATGAAATGCTTAAGAAAAACAGGTTCTAAAAATTTTGATGTAATTACAGTTTGTTGTGCTTGAATTCTGAATGAAGAACAGTCTCCATTATTTTTTCCACATGCTCATACAACATTATATTAAAAGCATACACTGCTCTGACAGACATGTTGTGTGCTTTTATAAACACTTTGCACAGTTGGAAACATTAATGTTTAGCAAAAATCCTAGTGCTGGCAAATGTAGTGTGGAGAACCTTCTTTGTAGCAAATGGTCTGCACACAGATCATGCATGAAGGACTTACTCCGTACCTCCATGCAGCTCAGCAGGGCTCCTCAGGGTCCAGCTCTGCTGCGTGGAGCACTCACCTCTCTGGAGGACACAAACCCAAGTGAGAGACTCCAGACAAGTTCATACTCAGGTCTAGGTGGCTTTTGTATTACTGTATTTTAAAATACAAGATACATATCAGTTAGCACCAGTGCCCTGCAAGGTTCATCGCCTTCCCAGCTTCTCTCACTTATGTCAGGGTTCAGTAGTCACTGACAATCCAATTAATGTGATTCAGGCATTATCACACAATCTTTCTGACTCTAAACACCCTACTTCATTGCAGTACTCCTAGAAATAGTCAGAAAGCTCCAAAAAGATCATTCTAGTATTTTGTTGTAAAATCTTAATGCAAGGCTGATATTCATAATCTCTAGTGACCAATTAGTAAAACTAGGTGATTTTCAGGGCAAAATCATTAGACAAAATTCACAGGAATGAGAAAATGTTATCTTTTCATTCTCAGAGCAAATATGGTTCTGTGTTTTCAGTGCAAGAATCATTCTTATCCAGGCCAGCAGCATCTGGGGATTTCCACATTTTCCCTACGTATAAACAAAATAAACTTGGGGTGTGGATCAGTCTCAAGTTTCAAACCCTCTGATTCCCTTCCAAAATGAAGGCCATGTCAGGTGCAAAACTGACTCCAGTTCCCAACTGAAATAATATGTTCTCTATGTGCAGAGCTGGAGTCAATGTGTTTGTGGATGGATTTGTGTTCATTCCATATTAATGGCAGGGTCAGAAGGAAAACGTTAGTGAACAAGTGCATTTTACACACCTTCCCTTTACAATGTATCAGCCTACACCACATCAATATACATTGGCAGCATGTGAGAGATACAAGCCAGTTCTTACGCTTTAATGCCTGGTGGTACCTTGATGTGGTGAAAACATGGTTGAACAACATGCAGGAAATACTGCTAATGGAAATAGGCATTTAGAAAAGAAAAAGCAAATTTCTTTGCCTGAGAAACATTGAAATGGAGCATTCTTTCCTGAATTCATGAGAACGCATTTCCTTTATTCGTGTTAGCAACTGTGTGGCATTTGATGGTAATTTTCCTCATGGTTTTCATTTTATACTCTCTGTTTTGATATGTTGTTCCTTGTCTAAGGCACACACTGGTCAGCAGCAAGGCTGAGATCTGTGAACCCTCCTAGCGGCCCTGGGAAAAGCAAGACCTGTGCTCACATTCAGGTGATGTGAGGACTGCAGAACACAAAAATTCTATTCCTAAATGTAGAGAAGAATCTGCTTTAGCCCAGAGCACAGGGGTCTGGGTTTCTTTTCACACTCCTGCACGGGCATGAATTAGCTAGAAAGGGACTTGCCTGTTCTGTTGTAATAAGTGTCACACAAAAGTAGAGGAACAATAACCTTGGTCTTAACAGCAGCATCTGCCTTTGAAGATGCATTTCTTAGTGGCAAGACACCCATCAAGTTGAAAATTTGGCCTTATGCCTTAAAGAGAAGGCACAGTCAGCTGAAGAGCTGAGCTGAGACCTGGCCTGGTGAACATTGCCCAGTGGTAATTTTGAGAAGGCCGAAGAGAATGACACTTCTTTATCCTGCCCATTAGGCACTCGTGCTCTGTCCGGCTGCGTGCAACTGCACCACCGAGTCTCTGACCATCAGAGGAGCCGTGCTTGGATCTGAGTAGCTGGAATCACTTCACCCCTGGGTCATTACAATATTCAATTATGGCTCTGTACTTAAGTGACACAATAGGTACGGGAATTGAAAGCACAAGAACTCCTAACCTCTGATCCCAGCTCTACAACAGAATCCCTCACTGGCTTTAGGCAAGGTACTTAACAACTCCGCCTCAGTTTTCCCATTTGCAGAAGGGGGCTAATAATACTCAGCTACCTACTCCACTGGGAAGTCCTGAGGATTCATTACTTAATGTAAAGTGGCTAGAAGATGAAAACCTGCATGTAAGTGCCAAGCGCTATTACAGTTACCAGGTTCAGCTTCAATTTTTGAGACTTGCTTTCCTCTTTGAAATGAGAAAAAGTGTTCCTTTTAGTTGACCAAGATTAGTGTTCTGCACTGCATTTCCTATAGAAGTGGGAAGGTGCCCTGGGAATATGAAAGAAAAGGAGAAAAATGTGTCCCTTTGGATTCCAATCTACCTTTCACATCCTCTCAGGAAATTGTTTTGAAAGTGTCCAACACATAGTGCAATATGCTGCAGTCACAAGGCAAAAAATTTTACTCTTTCAAGAATGTTTAATGAGCCCAAGAAATAAATCATCTCTAGCAGGGATGGTGAAGCATAATGTTAAGGGTCTGTGATTTTCCTCAGAGGTAAAGAAATTATTCTAAGCTTTTCTCCAATTTGTTCGTGAAACTTTAAAAAGAAAATACCGAGGGCCATTCTGGCACATCACTGGGATACATACATCAAGAAAATCCAAGGGAAGTGTTTCAATTGACCAAATTATTTCCTTCAGCCTCAAATGTTATAAATGTTTGATTTGAAGCCACAGTTCTGGTATGGCAAACTACTTTCATGGCAAGGCAGTCAACATTATGTTTGGGCAATATCTTTAAACAGACTGGTGTAATTGTGTGATGGAGGGCAGGGGGATTGGTCATCCTAACATGAGCTGCACTGAAACTACAATCTGCAATAAATGGACACAGTAAACAAAAGGACCAATTCAGTATTTTCAAATGCTGAGATTATTGGAAACAAAGGAAACAATTTTGTCACCCCAGGAAAAAAGAAAAAAATCCTTTTATGATTGTTCTGAAAAAGCCCTCTGCCATGAACGGCTGCCACTCCTAAGAATTCAAAACATGCACTTAATGCATATGGCTCTGCTTCCAGCTTCATTAATATGAGATTTTGGCACTGCAGGAGCACCTCCTTTGTGTACTGGATCTGTATCTGGCATAAGCACACCAGTATGTTTCTGTTGAATTAGTCAGAGCACACGATGTGGTGTTTATGCCAGTTTTATGCTGACTGGAGGACAGACCTTACCTGATTTGGTACAATGTCTGCCAGAATGTGTCAAACATATCTGAACCAGCATAGTAAGTTTGTGCTTGTTCAGTGCTTGGCTGGACATGGCTGTGATGTCCTGGTCCAGCACAAAATGCTTTTTAGGCCAGATTTTCTATCCCATGAAACTGTGATTTAAGACATACAGTGCAGTTACATGCGTTGCTTGTATTAACTAAGATGTCCTGCCGCTTTACTCTAAAGTGTTGTTTAATTATAATATTCATAACAGAGATTATATAATTCTAGAGAAAAAACTCTCCTTTGATGTTTACTCCCAGACTTCAGGTTTCTTAGTGAATACGGGAATTGTCAGGTGCCCCCTGAATGTAAAACAGTTATGTCTCTCTTCAATAAGTAAACAAAAGGCACCAAGTTAATGTGAGCAAAGCATGTAAACAAAAGGAGTATTAAATCAGAAGAGAAATCTACAGTCTGCTTCTGCTTTTCTCACTTCCCATTGACTGAGGACAAGGACCAAGCCACCCAGCACTCTGAGTTGCTCCACTTTCCACAAATATTGGTCAAATCCTGCAGGATCAGAGCCAGCTTTGAGACATGCTGGCAAGAGGCTTCTGCTAGGATCCTCCCTTCCTCATCATCCCTCCCAGGCAGAACAGAGTAATTTGCAGCAAAGTGGGTGGGAAGGTTCAGAAATCTTTGAGCCCCTACAGCTTACCCAGGCGACACAGAGGCCAGCCACATGTACACTGGGAATGTCAGCGTCCCAGCTATTTTCTAGAAACAATTCCCTCTGAAGAGAGCAGTCCTTCACACAAAGCCTTATGACACATCCGGGTGACTCTTAGGCTCTTTTCCTTTTCTCCTAATTACTTAGTCATGGAACCCGGAATAATTAGCCGTAAGTGGTCAAAAGAGACACAGAAACAAAATGCCTCTTGGGACATTGCAACACAATGCTGAACTACAAAAAAAAGAAACTTCATTAACCTAGGAACAGCGTGAGTCTCGTTGTTTCACCTGCTTTCGCCTGTGTCTCTGTCTTATTGCTCCTCCTTCCAGCTCTGACTTTTTCTATTTTCTCCACATAATTTGCTCCTGTGTTGGTTTGCCTTCCCTCTTCTAAGAACAATTTTCTTCTCTTGTTCATTATGTCACTCCTTGTCTTTATGGTTTCACCTACTTCTCTCATTTTTTTCTCTGGTCATTCCCATTCATTCCTGGCCATTGTCATCCTCAGTTTCTTTGGCCTGGCTCTTTAGGTCTCCACTGCTCTTCTCTCCACTTCACTTCTCCCTGTCTGATGTTTTCTCTTCTTTCACATTTGCATCCCTGAGGAAATTAAGTTCTTTCACTTTGAATCTTACATATTCTTATTCCCCATTCTTGCAGTCGTTCCCTTTCTTACACTGTGTGTTATTCTTATTCCCTCAGACCTCACTGCCCTGCAAACTTTCTGTATCCTTACCCATTAGCTACTTGGCAAAATGTCATTGACAAGCTATGGATGTCACTACAGCCACAGGAGCCACAGCCATGGGAGTGATGTTTACAGAAGCAAGATTGGGCTGAAAAGAAGCTCTGCTTGTGCACAAGTTAACCCATGGAGAGTTATTAGTTTGGCTTATTGGAGGGTGGGTCAGCAGACAGGAAAATCCCAAGCTTATCTGTTTGTCCTTTGGACAGCTATGCCTGTTTTGTCATTGTTACTAATCCCTCCCACTTTCCCAAAGAATGTTGTGGGTGCTGCACAGATCAAGGGCTGCTGGTTGCCCATTCCCTTGTCCCTCTTGGAAGTGAGGAGGGTTGCTGTGGCCAAAAGCATGTGGTAGCAGAGCCAGATCCCCTCTTCCACTTATGTTGGTATGCAGTTTGGAGTCACATCAGCTCTTTGGATGAGATGTTCTTTCTGTGGCTGGAAATTGCATCAGAAGTTCATTGCAGAGGACAGCTGAGCCACCAGGTAGCAGCCAGCAGTGCCTGTTAGGGTGCTTTTGCACTCCCTTCCTGAGCTTTTCCCGGGTAGTTCCCTGCTGCACTGCCAGGCGTTCCACAGGAAGGACAGCCATGCACAACCCAGGTGCTAGAGCTGGGCATCGGCCATGTAGAAATAGTACACGATGTTCTTGTTAGCTGCTGTGATGAATCCCCTCTGCTCATGGCCAGCCTTCGCACTAAATTCTCTCTTGACAGTGAAAAAGTCTAGAAACTACCCAGACTAAGTCCTTCCCAAGGGTACCATCACTAAGCCAACAAAGTGCGGTATAAATGCATGAGTCCCACTGTTAGGGGTGGGAGAGGCAAAACTGACAGGGGTTTGTCAGGAACACCCACAAAGATCCCTAGACACAGAGCAACCAAGTTTAAAGATCCAAAGGCCAGTGTCTTGCAACAGCAGCAGCCAAGCACAGTCAAGCAACAAACGAACATTTGCTTTTCTGCTTCACATCCTTCCCAGTTCTTTCCTTAAGAAACGCAGAGGATTAATAATTTTGGCCACAGAGCCTGAGTTCACACAAACACATATGAAACCGGAAAACAATACCCCCATTAAACGCATCAAGAAGCTCAGAGACTGGAACAACTCACCTCCAAGAGCTTCACCCAAGTCCCACAGGAAGGCTGCAGTGGAGCCAGAAATAGAGCCCAGACCTCCTGACTCCAAGCCCTGGGCCCTAACAAAAACACCAGCTTCCCTCCACCAACCCTCTCTTCATACACTACATTGACCAGACTGGAAAAGGCATTCAAAACAAATAAAACCTGCTTCTCGCGCCAAGTTTTAAAAAACATTTTCTTGTCATGGCTGGTTGTTTTTCTCCTGCTAGACGTTAGGCAGTCTCCACGAGTGAGACAGCTCTCCTTTCTTCTCCAGGAAACACAGTTGTCTCCCACATGTTGCACTTAATGTCACTCAAAGAAATGTTTTAGGAAATTCCCCCTAATTCGGTGAAATTGTTAGCTTGGCAGTAGTGTGCTGGAAACAGGACTGAAAGATTGCCTTGGAGCTTTTTTCTCATTTTTCCTTTTTAAAGTGTACAGGAGAGCTCGGGCTTCAGACGGGCTGCTGAGGAAGACAGAAACTCATGTTACATAGGAAGGATTTGGCAGGCCTGAACACAGAAATTTCCAGAAGTGTTTGCGTGGCAAGAGCTCTGTGCCAATCCACATTTTTTAGCTATTCTGGCTTCATGCCCAGCCGAAAAGAAAGTCATGTATCTCTGCGCAGTTCACTGGCTTCCCTGAGGAGTTTCCATACTGCATGGCAACATTGGATAATCTCATTTGCAGGCCAGAAAAACTCCTGCTACTTACACTGTTACTAAATACCAGATGTGCTTAATAAAGAGTAAGTGGAGCCAAACCTAGGGTAATCACATAACCTATCATTAACATTTTCTAAAAACAAAAAAATGCCATTGGAACAGCAGATTACTGTTTTGCTTTGTTTGCTTTACGCCCTGTTACAGGAACCCCTGGGGTGCTGGGAAGGGAGCAGGGCAGGAGCAGACAGCTCTGGCACGGCCGATGACATTGTTTACAATCACACCCTTGCACATCTGAAACATGTGTGAGAAAGTAAAGGCTAAGCAGATTTCGCTGTGCTGGAGAGGGAGGGGAGGATTGCAACAGGAAGTCTACGCCACCAAGAAAGTTCTGGAGTCTCCTGTTTCTTCATTCCGGGGAGGTGGCCGAGCAGGGGGCATGCATCAAGGGCGGTGTGAGTTTGGTCTTACACGACACGCACATCCCCAGGTCCCTGGTGCACAGGAATACAGGAGTGGGCCTCGTTCCTTGAAATTTAATGACAGCCCAAATCCTCCAAGCCCATTTAAAATGCATTTTTGTGTGAGTCAGGGGGCCAGTCACTATACAAAATGTCTGTGCACATTTATTATGGATTTAAATGGATGTTGCACATGTGCATATCTGATGCTGACCAGACCCTTGAGGGAAATAGCTAAATCTCAGTGATGGCGAGTGAATTCTGTCACCCTTCACAGGTCTGCTTGCTCTGGCTGTGTGGAAAGCGAGATTAGGGGATGGGAACAGGGACAAGTCCAGGCCTTGCTTGTTTTGTATGGGAAGCAGAAGGGAGGGAGCAGGAGTGGTGAGTCACTCTCATCACACAACAGCCCAGAGCAGTGCCACTGCTCTAGGCCCTCAAGGTAAACTCTGACCCAAGACAGTAGGAGTTGCAACTATGCAAAGCTGGGATATCTGATGCCAGGAGCTGTGCCAAGGGCACAGGGTGAGGAGGTCACAGTAGGTGTCAGCCTGCCACAGCCCAGCAGCAGGAGGGCGGCCACAGCCCAGTGCTCACATGGCTCCCAGTGTGACTGAACCCCAGTGTCTTCCAAAGCCTGGACACAAGGAGAGAAAAGCCAGCAGGCCAGGGAAACACAACGGTTTTGATGCTAGAAGCCCACTGGTTGTGCCATCGCTGCTTGGGCCCATTCATTGCACCCACTGTGCAAGGTCGTGCCCATACTCCAAGTTTCCCCACAGATTCAGCAGCACTGGTCCCAAAGGCTGTGCAGTGTGTCAGCGAGTAGCACGGCCGCCTGTGCTGCCCCCAGGCCAGACAGATGGTACAATCCTGCTTCCTTGCACAGGAGCCAGCTGCACAGTGGTAGTGATGGAGCAGCTGGTCTTGCTCGGGGCAGGCTTTTGCCTGATGTAGGTGTTGCTTGGCTGGCCCTTAGCCAGAGGCTCAGGGCAGCAGATGACTCAGGGCACCAAAACACCCACCAGATATTCTGTCTGCACCGCAGCCCTGGAGAGCTGGGCTTGCTGCTGCTACCACTCAGAGGTCAGGCTGAGGAGGATGTGGTTAGCTGTTGAGGGAGCGAAATTCTAGGACGCTTGGGTCCTGCCACACATCTCCCCATTCCAGCTCACCCTTCCCCTTGTCCCATGGCCAGGGTGGTCCTGGCTGCTCTGCTTCCAGATGAAAATACTTGGTTTCACCTGTGCTACTGAGCAGCCCCAAAACATCCTGCAGTATTCCACTCTTGTTGCTGGTGCCTTTCCTGTCTTTGTCACCACAGTGCCTTGGGCACTTCTGGAGCATTGAGGGAGCAGTCTGTTACTTGGCAGCCAGAACAGGAACAAGAGGCCTTCTTCACCCACAGGCACAGGCACAGAGTGACCAGCTTTCCCAAACTAAAACCTGGGACAACAGTGGCGTAGCCAGCAGCTCACTCCCTCGGTCTGCCCACTCCCTGTCAAGCAGAAGACCTCGTGTCAGTGCAGCTGCTGGTTCAGGGAAGCCTCACCCCACCAGCTGTGGGTGGTGTGCAAGAGAACCAGGAGAAAATTAGGTAGCTGCTGCCCAATGCTGTATCACTGCTTCCACTTCAAGGTCTAAGGATCTTAAAAAGTCAGGAAACAGCAGAGAAGAACAGCTAATCAGCTGCATAAAGCCACTCCTTCCTTCCCCTCACTGCTGCCAGTGTCTCCCAGCCCCTGCCCACCCTGCCAGATGCCTCCAGCTAGCTGCTGCCTCTTGGCCTCCCCCAGGAGGCTGAGGGAATACTCAGGAAAGGTTCCTTGACTGCGAGGATCCAGGCACCTCCACACACCCCAGCGGATCTGTCCCCTTCCTCGCTGCACTGCATAGGCCACTCACTTCAGTTTGTAGACTAACAACATGTTTTCCTACAACTGCTTCCAGGAGTTCAGCAACTGCACTGCTCTTTGGAGGCTGGTTCGATCGTTGTGTTGTGAAGGGACACCCATCAGAAGGTCCTGGAAATGAACATCCCTAGCTGGCAGCAGGAAGGAAAGGCTCCTGCCAAGCAGTCACAAGGCATGCCACAAAAAGCTTGCTTCACTGCCCCACCAGGTAACAAAGTCCATGGCCAGTAGGAGGCTTCAGTCTGCAAAGTGGAGCTCATGAGCTTTATGGTCTTGGGATGCACGTGAGGTTTCTATTGTCTGCTGTGGCCAAGCAGAACTGGAGCAACACTTGACAAGCCATTGCACAGGTCTGAACTGTGGGGCAGTCCTTGACCTGAAGAGCTATCTCAAGAGAGACAATAAAGGCAATAAAAGGAACAAGGAAGCAGAAGGAACATAAAGAGAATTTGCAAATATAGTGGTATGATCAATGTGCGAAGTGATGGGGTTTAAGATCTTAGTTAGGGAAGAGCTAAGGAAGAGGTATGAGAAGGACAAGAACAGGAAAGAGCAGGAAAGGCAGATGAGATGAGACTGAGAGGAAGGCAAAGGAGAAATGGAAGGAAGTTCTGGCAGGTCCTATTACACCTTCTTCTGCTCCCCAGCAGGCCGGATATAGGGAAAGCTGACATGAAACATCACGTGCAGTAAAGGTGCAGAGGGTGACTGCTTCATCCTTCACTTCTTACACTGGTAAGCCTAAGTTGACCCTGTCTTTTCCCATTCACAAGGCTGCCGTGTCTGTTAAAACAACCTCTCCTAGCTCCCATCAATCAGAGCCAAAGTTGGACAATCAGGCAGCACAACGTCAGGGAACAACCACAACATAATGCACACAGGAAAGATCTGCTAGAGCTCTCCAATACATTGACAGGTTTTGTCTTACCTGTTGCCAGGAGGGACAAAGAGCTGGAGGGACAGTGAAGGTCAATCAGGCATTTAGGAGAGCTCAGAACAAGGGAGTAACTGATTGTGTTGAAGGACATCACATTTGCAATTAAGGCTGAGCTCCAAAATTGTGGGGGAAGTAAGTTATTTCTCTTCCCTAGTTCAGTGTAAGAAAGATTCTCCAACCACCAGAACCAACAACTGTGTGGAACTGTTGTTCTCCTTCCTACATGCCCACCAGGTTCTGAATGAGGGAGGGTGAGCAATAATCCTGTGGGTATTTACAAGAAAAAGACTTAGCACAGAGTGCTTCTGGGCACAGCTCTATTGCCAGTAAAAAGCATGATGAAAAGCATACTTTCTTTGATGAAGCCTCATTCGAGTGATTTATGGGCGAAGGTGAATCTAATATATATCATATCTGTCTGATGGCAAACGGAGTGCACTTGTGAAATCCATCTGACTGGATGTTCTGAGAAAATCTTCATGAAGCATCTGTGAGCTTTGAATCACTCCACTGTTGTCACGGTTTCAGCTGGAAATTGTTCCGGATGCAAAGGTATGGCAGGTCACTAATGGCTTATTTCTTATTAAATGCTTTGAGTTTAGGAACTTAGAGGATATGTAGATACTTTCCTCATTTACAGCTTCACAGGAAGCAAAATACTAGATGAAGAAAAATAACCGAAGTTACTTGCTTTCTGTAAAAACACTGGTTTGTGTTGTTAAAAAAATGTGTGAAACTATGTGAAAAGTGCTTTTTACCCTCTGTAAGAGAATTGCTCTGTCACTGATCCATATTAGCAGGCCTTGAAATGCAACTGCTGTGGGCCAAAGAGAAAGGTGTGTACCAGAAAGGTTATGTCACAGAGAGAGATTCAGTACATCTGGCTTAACCACCCAACTCTGTTGCTGATGTCCTAGCATTTTATCCATCTTTCTTGGTTTAGCAGCCATTTCAGAGCATCAAAACAAATTGATTGCTTATGGGTTTAGAGTTAGGTCCTCTCCTGGATGGCCCTTAAATCCCCTCATCAAAAATGGCAAGCATAAGATGCCTTTCCTGACGGCTTCAGCCTGAAAAGAGCAGTTTCATGCTCCAGGGAACTGCTGAAAAGATAAAAAGGCTGTATCTGCTGGACACCCCCTGTCTGTCACCTCTGCTCATAAGCAAAGCCTTGCAAGTTATCTCCCAGCTTTCACCGAAGTGGGAAAAAATTGATTTCCTGATTTAGTGCACCCCTCAGTGGACTTTCATCCGCATAGGGCCACATGACAGTGTCCCTGCTATCCCAGCCTGCTGTCAATTCAGCCTTCTCTCACTTCATTTTCTTGGCTGCTAAACGATGGTGAAGTCACAGTCAGAACATCAGTTGCAGTGAAACAGGGGACTACTACACTGAAATGAGAATCTCTATGGAAACACCTCCCAAAATAATGAAAGGTGTGGTGTGAAACTGGCTTAGGTGTTTGAGTACTGTGTCTGCATGTCACATAACTATGATACTGGCCTACAGCTGGTGGTAGGAAATTTGCCAGTGCAAGCTATGATATATCAGGTCCAGACCCCCGCAAGACCCCTCCCATCCCTCCAGGTGCCAGTAAAATCTCTTTATTCCTGCTGTGTCCCAGGCAATTCTTGTCTTTTCCATTGCACATGTGACCTTTAAGACAACCAGGAACAAGCAGGGAGATGCCACAGCCATTGCTCTTGTCCCCTAGCTCTCTGTCTCAGCCATACTCTCCACTCAAAGGAAGTGAGGTCTGATCACGGTGGGAATTTTTGGGGTAATGTGTTAAAAAAGGGGCTTCACCATTCGCACATAGGGCTTCCCCTTGCCACCTGCAGTTAGGAGTGTGCAGCCTGGGAAATGGCTGCTGGTTCCAGAGTGACAGCAGACACAAGACCTCAGCTACCCGTGTCCCTTCAGCACCCTGTTGGGAGGCTTGGGAGCTTCATCTCATCGGTGGGGCTCCTCCTCCCTTCCCCACATCTGTGCCACGGTCTCTCAGCTATAACACTGCTACAAAAATTTTTGCCCAGGCACCATTGAGACAAGCTCCTTGCAGCTTTCCAGAATATTAATGCCAAGTGGCACTTGTGCAAGATTTGGCCTAGGAATAGGCAATTGTCCTCAACTACCCACATGGCTATGGCTGAAGCCCAAACAGGGAGCAAAGTATCTGACACCAAGCAAGCTGGTGGAGGTACAGCAAGAGACCACCTAAGCCCTCAGTTTTTAATATGTGAGGATCATGACCTTAGGGGAAAGGCAGAAGTTCTTTTCCAGTGTTACTGAGAGGAATGGAGGCAGACAGCTACTGGATTCTCCCAATATCACACAAAACAGGCATTACATGATCAGGAATGAATGTAGATTTACTAATTCCCAGACCCGTGGCAGCCATTATACTGGTCCCTGCCCAGTATGTGCCATCAGACTTCATTCAGCCTTTTGAAATGACAGCTAGCTATTTATACATGCTGTCTACATTACTCCAAGGAGCAGCATCTTTCTATATTTTACAAACCCACTCCAAGTTTCCTTCAGTACCCTGCCAACACAGGGTGAATTTCTGAGAGTAATCATCCCTCCTTTTTCCCAGAACAGTGAACATCTGGGACTACTGAGATATCATCTTCTGGCATTGGCTGCCTTTTTTGTTTTTTAAATTAGTTTCTGTGTAACAACTTCATGATGTTTTTCCTGGGAAGACAACTGTCTCATTTAAAACCTTGTCTCACATATTCCTTTATGGAGGACGTTTTATGCTAAGATTCTTTAAAGAATTTCCTTTTGTACTGTGTCCCCACCTTTCTCTGTTAAATTCCTCCCAAGTATCTCTCTGATGCTTAACCTGCAGGTTGCCCTATTCAACAAACCAGCAAACTGCTGGTTTGAATAAGCTCAGAATACATTGATGTCATTTTTGAATATTAGCAGGCCACATGATACTACCATCTTTATTTGATCCTATTTGCTGAAGCAGCCTGAATTTCTCAGGGGCAGGTTTTTTTAATCCTGTTTCATTATTGTTCAAACCCATCAAGTAAATGGCTGTGGAGCGGAAGCTTGAATGGGCTTGTTTAATAGGAGAAGTCATTCATCTGCAGCATAGCAGCTCTGCAGCAAGGCTATCTACCCTCCTCTGCTTCATACTGGGTCTGCATCCGCAGCAGTGATGTTAAACCCTGGTAGGAAAATGCTGGGAAGAGTAGATCTTTGCCTTCACACTGACTGCTTTTGTTCACTGCAAGAAATCCTTTCCAAAGTAAACAGTCTGATTGTTTCCATGGGTCAGCTGCCTGTTTTAAATTTATTTCTCACATATCACTTGATACTGCTGAGGACACTGGCTCCATGGCAAGCTGTGCTCTTTATCTGAGGCAGCAACCCACTCAGGCCCCAAATTGTAACCTTGGGATCTGTTGATGCTACATTTGCAGCTCCCTACAGGTCTTATCACTGTTGCTATGGAAAGCCGAGATAGGCTGTGGAACCACGGCACCTGCCAGCTCTGGAAAACTAGCCCTAAGGTGTTGGGAAGGGCATGACCCTGTGAGCTAGGAGCTGCACTGATCTTCTTTACTCTCCTGACTTGCACCATGTTTAAATTAAGAATCAGACCCTGAAATGGCCTGAACTGGTGCATAGAAATCCAGTGGAGCCCTGCCAGGTAATGGCAGATGAAGTTCTGGCACTCAAGCCTATATTTTTATACATAAAACTTGCTATTTCTTCCTGGCCTTTGGCTTCACAGCAATGCCAGGAAAGTGCCCTGGCTGCATTTCCCCTATGAAAGCACAAATGTAAGATCTTGTTGCTGAACACTTGCACTAAAGACGTGTTCAAGGCAGAAAACTGCTGGTATTGGTCACAATGCCATTTCTGCAGCGAGCAATGTGCGTGGGACCCCAGCCCGTCCCCTGCTCCCTGCCTGCCAAAACCCAACTGAAACTCATTACATACCAGGAATACCAGCATCCCCACAAAGCCTGTGCTGGGTGGAGGAGGAGGCTCTCCCTCTCTCCCTTTTTTCCTTTCCGCCTAGCTTGGCTAGTTCTTTGGCAGAGCCCCAGAACTTGGAAGGGGGAGCAGAGGGGGGCTTGGGAGGGCAGCAACTTCCCGAGCTTACCCATGGCCTCATTTTGATCTGCAGTACTGCCTGCTCATTTCCACTTCACAGATGCTGCTGAGCTCTGCCACAGAGAGACAAATCCCAGAAGGGGAAGGGAGCGTGGTGGGGAGGGAAGAGATGAAAGCAGAAAAGAGCCGCATTTATTAAGCTGTTTTTCTTTCAGTGAAAAGAAGCATTTATCAGTGATTTCATATGTCATGTGAGATGTGGCTCCCTGCCAATTTCTAAGGATGCAAACAAGGCGCTGACATCATACACTAAATATAGAGCAGCTCTTGCTTTAGGTGAATAAATAATGCAGATGCAAAAGCCCAGGTTTTCAGTTACACATTCATTACCATCCGTCTGTCAGGTTCTCATCATCAGGAGAAAAACGTCCGACTCCAGCAAGGAGTGACAGGTGAAGAATGCAAAACAACTGCAGACAATAGGTGATTAAGCAGAATTTCCTTGTTCTCTGCGTTTTTTCCTTACAGCTATATTTCATTTCAGCAGTAATCCATGGTGCAGCTTTTCTAGCACATCTCTGCTGCCTCCCTGCCTTTCCCTTCAAGCCAAGCTAGAGTGACAAGCCTGGGTGGGGAGAGCCTGAACAATGAACATGGCCAAAATGTGGAAACTTCCCTAGGCACTTAGCAGGGGAAAAAAGCAGAAGAAAGAAAACGGACAAAAAAAAAAAAAAAAAAAAAAAAAAAAAAAACCAAAAAAAAAAACCACCAAAAAAACCCCTCTGATCAGACCGTGCCAGAAGTAAAGCAGCAGCATCCCCCAGCGAAGCAGTTTTCTATGCCCTGTCAGAGAGAGGTTTTAATTATGGTCTCCCAATGCTAATCATTCTTGACTCCTCTATTGAGGTTTTTTTTTTAAGGCACCCATTTTAACAACCACACAAGCAAACCCATAACTAGTTGCATGGCATATTATTTTATCTCTCAGAAAGCCCTCCAGGAAGGATTACAATTGGTAATAAAGCTGAATCAATAACTTTGTCCCTTCTCCTCCTTCAGATCAAAGGCCCTGAGCAGAAAGAAGCATCCCCAACCCATTCTTTCTGGGGGAGAACACAGACAGGAGAGCAGGAAACAAGAATACAATGAGCCATCAAAGCTGCCGCAAGGTGTTGGATCAATGACAACATCTGCATGAGGGTCTGGGCTACAATAGAAGCTGTTACTATGGAAACAGGTGCAAAAGAGTCAGGTGGGAAGAAGCAGGCGATGATGAAAGGTGAGAAAGAAGGAGAGAGTATTTTTAGCTCCCTTAGGAGGAACGCTATACAATGACATCACCCTATCTCATTATTTGCACAGTGCTGTACAACACATTGTGGCACCTGCCCCAGACTGCTAAACAGGAAAATGTTATTATGGACGTGAATTATAAATACTGCAGTGAAACTCGAGGCTGGGAGTTATTAGACATCACTATTCTGTAATAAAGGAGAGCATTTAATACATTGCGCTGTAGACATTCACTGTACAGTGTAAGATGCATCATGTCTGGAATTTCAATATTCTCAGAAAGTAATTATGACTCATCCTTTTATTGTTATTAAGAAGCAGAGTGAGAATAATTTTACACATTTGATATCCCACACATCAACAAGCTTTTTGCACTGGAGAAACATGGCCTAATTTTCCAGAGCTCTGCATGCCAACATGTTCTGAGTGAATGTGGTAGTAGTCATAGGTGCTCAGCACTGCCAAAAATCCAGCCATCTGTGTCACATGTGAATGAAGCCTCATTAATCTCAAAAATACAAAGTGTACGTTTCACTGCCTGTGTTCAGCTCCTTTGGAAGGACCCGACCCCTTTTGCAGTTAAGGACCATTAGATACCCATAACATCTGCTGAAGCCCTGATTCCAGGCAGGGAAAAAATTCTGGCTGTCAGACATCGCTTCTGGCTGCCAAACAGAGGGGAAAACCTCCAGCCTGGGGAGTAGAAACAAGTTGGGGCTCATCTGCCTTGCGCCAAGAGATGGATGCCCGGATCTCACCACACTAGAGAGGCTGGAATCATGTCATGCTGCTCACAGGGCAGCTGGAAGAATAAACCCAGAGGAATGTGTGTTCCTGGCGGCTGCAGAACTCTGAGCCTGCTCCCAACCCTGGAATAACTATCGATAAATGCCACGCTCAGCCAGAGTGTGTCAGGGTCACCGGGGCCTGTCACTGGAGATAGGCAGGGACTGAAATTCCTAAGCCGTGCTGATACCCAGCAGTGCTGCCAAAACAGCGGCCGGTGAGTGACAGGGCTTGCCCTGGCTCTTGCCCTGTGCACAGCAGAGCACGTGGGCACTCAGCCATTTGTGTTCGCCGTTTGGCCGCATCCTGCGTCAGCAGGCCTCAGCAGGAGCGGGTGACCGGGGCGGCGCCACGCACTGATGCCAAGGGTGTAGGGCAGGCAGTGGAGCGTGGCCTGGCTGCAAGGAGTGAGACAGGCTGATGTCAAGCTGTAGCCCTCCTCCTTGGTGAGCTAAATATACCCTCCCTGCCCCCCACTGCCTGTCCCGGGAGCACGGGTGGGCTGGAGGCAGCAGCGAGAGGCTGGGGGCACAGCTGAAGCCCTGGCCTCACCTGCCCTGCCATAAAAGGCCCTGGTGCACAACCCAGCCAACTGGGGATACAGAGCAAGAAATAGCATATGGTGGATGACAAGAAACACGAGGGAGCCAGGGAGTTACCACCTAGCGGCAGCCAGAGGGGGCTTACACCAAGGACAACTCATAGCAAAACCTGATTTTCGTTGTCGTTTCGTTTTTTTGCACCACGTGGTCACAATGTACACTCTTCTCTCTGTCTGAGCTATCTTTCCTACCAGAAGATCTGAGTCTTTAGATGTATAATAAATAGTGAAATGTACTGACGTATGTGTGCCACTTCTGATCCATCTTCAGGGGGAGAAGACGAAGGTTACCCAACACAGCACAGCTCAGGCTGCTGAAGGTCCCATAGGGCACATCTATGAAGAGGGGTAGAAAAGGTGAGTGAATTTAGCTGAAGCTGAAATTACATCACCTGAAAACATTTTCTTTCCTAGTCTAAACACAGCCTTCTTGCTCCAGCATCCCTGAGTCTATTGTACCTAATCCTTATGATGATTAACCAGACCATGCCTGAAACTGCAGCCTTTTTTATTATATCACTGGCTAACTTGAACTATTCTGCACATCAGCTTCACTGAGCTTAACCTCACCCCCATTTCCTAGTTAAGCTAATGCCCAGCACAATGCTGAATTACTTTTGCTTTCTTCCTGGCACCCCTTTTTTGGCACTTCTCATTTTATTTTTGAGGCAGGAGTTTACTGTTCTACATCTTACAGTATTAGTGTTGGATATAGATGAAACAATATTTCATTGGACTTATCATATAATTTGTCTTATATGTTAGCTTTGGCACTGCCAGCATTGTAGTCATGCCAGTAGAGAAACTTTGATCTGAATGAGTGTAAAACTCAGCCAGGTTTAATGCATGGTTGCAGAAAATAATTTCAAATATGAAAAATCTGGCCTGTGCATTTGGGGATAAAAGTGCTGTTGATATCCTAAATATCACATTTTATAGGAGGTATGACCTCTCTGCTAAAATCAAGTACCATTTTAGGACAACATAAGGAGTCACTCTGGGCACGTGTGGAATTCACCAGACACATTTTGGGCACTGCCCCAGTCTGAATCACTGCAGTCGTGGACATGTATGGCTCAAGAGACCATCCAGCTCCTCCTTCCCTCCCCTTCCCTCTCTTTCTAGCTGATATCCCCTACTGATATGTGTTCAACCTTTTTAAAATATCTTTGGTGACAGGAATAGCCCTCAGCCAGGGCTCACTTCACTTGCTGGTTACAGCATGTTTTTCTCTAGCTGTAACCAAGCTCACTCTGCCTGAGAAAGAGCTCATCTCTGCCTACCTGAAGACTAGTTGGTCTAATGGCAGTCCTTAGATATTTGACATGCTACCACATCTGCCCTTGTCCTCCAGTCCTCCATCCTGAACAAAGCAGTTCTTTCTATCACTCCCTGTAAGCCAAGTCTTCCAGGCTACCACCATGCCCCTCTCTGTTCCATGCTCACCTGCATCATCCCTGGATTGGCAGGATGCTCTTCTCCGCCTGGCTCAGTCCCGATGAGGGAGAAATGGTGATTTCCCCAAACTCACATCTGGCATGACCTCTGGCACCTCCCACTTGGCCCCTTCCCCATTCCAGACCTCCGTCTTCTGCCTTGCCACTGGCCCAGACCCACCCTGCTCTGCAGCTGCCAGCCTGGCACTTCCCCACAGCATCATTCTATGAGTCCTCCTTCTAAGTGTGTGCTGAGCACTCCCCTGTATTGAAATTCAGTTTATTGATCTCAGACCGTTTCTCCCATTTGCCAAGACCACTTTAACTTCCAGCCCTTCAAAGTGCTTCCAGACTGTGCTTCCCCACCTGGAGGAACTCACAGATTTTAAAGTGTACTTTCTATTCCATTATGCTCATTAACAATATAAGTAATAGTAGCACCATCCAATACTGTCTGCTTCCTTGCTGCTCTCCCTTCTCTTCAACCTCTCTAGGTACTAGAATAGTGAGCACTCTTGCCTGTGAGACAGAAAAGACATGGGCTTGCCACGTGGGTGGCACCTGGGTAACATCAGTGCCCTGAGAACAGGGGGTAACGCACATTGTCTCATGTCTCAGCCTCTTGTTGCTGCCAGCATCAGGCATTAGGGCCTCATGTCTGACTTAAACTTGCCTCCATCCACAGTCAAAAACTGCTCCCATGTGCAGTGTGCATGCATGGGAGTGTTGAACCACAAGCTAGAAGACAAGCAGGAATTGGTTTGGCTCAGCTGGACTGCTGAAGGTCGGACTACTAGAAATGTTTGCTGAGCGAGTTTGTGCAGCTTCAGCTCATGCTTGCCAGGGACCCAGCTGAACAATTAAAGGAAATATCAGTTCAGTCACAGGTTGCAGCACACTCACAGCCCTGCCTTCAATGAATAAAATAAATCATTCACACTGATTCTCTAATCAACCCAATCCTCAGAGGTGTAAATTATGCTGCCAGGTGTATAATCAGTGAAGTTTCCAAATTAACCTAAAAAACCCCAAAGAACCCTCTGAGTCTCTCAGCATTGGCTGAGCTTAGCAAAGGCTGTCTAAAACAAGTGGAACACAAAACTGGGTGGCAGCAACTGTGCCTTGCAAAACCTGATAGAAAAACTACCATCCTGGAACCTAGAGCTTTGGTTCAAAAGGATGATGCTAAAACCCGGGCTGTCCTTTCCTCTCTGACCCTGCCCAGATGCTCAGGGTATGCCTTGTTTGCATGAAAATCCCATCAGGATCCTACACCTCTGCAGGATCATCTTAGGAAAGGTCCTAATCCTTTCAGCCAGCAGACCTGTAGTCAGGAAATACACCGTAGCACATGACCAGGAATAAAACACAGAGTGGAGGGGTATGGCCATCAGTTGGTGTCACCCTCTGCTAAATACACCCCTGACAGCAGCCTCAGTCTGGCTGTTGGCTGGAAGGGGACATCAGCTTGACAGCCTCAGCTTGATTTTGTCCTCTCACTGCCTCTGTAGTGGGAAACACCAGTGTTCCTTGGAGAAGTGAAGATGGCTGCTGTGTGACAGCACCCAGCAGACTGCCAATTTTTTTCACCCACTGACCCAGGTCTGCAAAGGAACTGGGAACCACTTTATTTATTCTCTATAGAGATGTGGGTTGAATAATTTACTGGTGTGGACTAAGTAACAAAAAAAGAGATGTCCGGATTCCAAATGCAGCATTTGGAGCTGTTAGAGGAAAGCAGTGAAACAAAGCAGCAAAAACTGAGTTAAAAGCATATTTCCTGCTCAGCCTGGGAGGACAAAAAGTCTTTGGATATGGCCCAGCCTGCTGCTTTATGTAGCCACTGTTTTATTGTGTAAAATAAAAATAAAATGGATCCCAGGAAATAATGGTAAATATTTGATGATATAATTATGTCTTATTAATGCAATGTTCTTTCTTTTGCAAATTAAATTTTCACAAGAATTCATCACCCATTTAATTTTTATTATTTAGGCCATGAGTATGTCACAGTTGTTTGTTATGTACTTTCATAACCATTTGATTAATATTAAATGTTTGAAATAAAAACTCCATTTATATTTTAGTTATAATGGCCCTATGAAAATATTACAAATACAAGTTGGTATATATGGCCCACATTAGCTCTTAGTACTACTTTTGATATTTTTATTGCTATGCAGGACATGCACAGTTCATTACATACGAAATATAGTTTAATTTTCAGGAGCTTTGTAATGATCCATAAACTGAAGAATTTTCCCTGCCATGCCACAGAAACCCTCTCAGCATTCCTGATTGCACCCCTTTTATCCTGAAGAAGGCAGATCGGAGGAAGGGACAAATCTACTCTATTTATATGTATGGCTGTAAGAGAGGATCTCTTAAAAGCAGGAAAGTAGGAGATAAAAGGTTTGAAAATCCTGAATACACAGCTCCTCTTTATCCAAATGTACAGATATGGACAATAACTGGGCAGGAATTGAGGGAGAGCATCAACCATCAGTAGTTATCTCCTGGGTTTGCAAGGCATCTGTCATACCTGTTGAATGTGGTAATAAACTGAACCCTGTCTGTTTGACAGTTGCTCCACACAAAAAGCTCCTTCTGGCCACTTACAGTGGGTGGCTGATGTGGGTTTCAGGCTCCAAAAATGCCCAGGAACAGGCTCCCTTGCAGCATCAGGAGCAGCATTAGGTTTTCTGCTCCAGTAGCTCAAGCAATTTCAAGTGCATCAGTTTTGTTTTTTTTAATTTTACAGTACTACGGAGAAGTGCTGGTGGCTTCTAAAATAAATACCCCTATCAAAAAGAAAAGGATCAAAAAAATCCTCCCCAGCATTCCCCCTGCTCCCTGCCAATCCACTGGGCATCAAGCAATCCTATGCAGTATTTTCAGAAGGATAAAAAGCACCACAGTCATTAGCGTGTCTGTGTATGATGTTAGACCTAAACCTACAAAGGCCTTACTTTCCTTTAGCTACACCAGGTCGGTGCTCTGTCAGCTTTGACAACTCCTCCCACAGAGCATCTTCTTACCAGCTCCATTTATGCTGGATTTCACCTACGTGGTCATTCATTACCTTCTGGAAGAAAATTAGATCCCAGGATTTGCTAAGCATCCTAATGCCAGCAGGAAACATAGGGCTGCAGGTAACAGCATCCATGCCCACCACCACTTCCAGTGCTGGAAAATGACAGGGTGACAGGGCACAACCAGGCTTTCCTTGCCCAGCTTTCTCTTAGCAGCTTGGAAGAAGCATGCTTACATCCAGCTGCACTGGGCTTTTATGAGGGGTGGTGGACTTCTGCCATACACCTCGTGCTCATTTATAGGGGTGCACAAAACCTCTCCTGTCTGTCCTGATGGTTTCCTATATGCCTTTCCTTGCTACACCTGACTAGCCAAGGCAAGTACAAGAAAGACAAAGAGGAAAAGTGAGAGTGTGCTGGAGAAAGTCCAGCACAGGGCCAAAGATGATAAGAGGTCTGGAGCATCTCACTTTTGAGGTGAGACTGTGGGCGTTGGGCCTGTTTAGTCTGGAGAAGACAAGGCTGAGAGGAGACCTCATTAATGCATATAAATATGTCAAATGTGGGTATCAAAAGGAAGACTCTTTTCAGAGATGCCCAGTGACAGGGTGAGGAGCAGTGGCCATAAACTAAAACACAAGAAGTTCCACCTCAACACGAGGAAGAACTTCTTTACACTGAGGGTGGCAGAGCACTGGAACAGGCTGCGCAGGGAGCTCCTGCAGTCTCCTTGTCTGGAGACATTCAAAACCCACCTTGAGGTATTCCTGTGTCACCTGCTCAAGGTGACCATGCCATGGCAGGAGGGTTGGACTAGATGATGGAACAGAGATCCCTTCCTATGCTAACAAATCCGTGATTCTGTGAAGTGGCTGCATTGGTGGGTCTATACCGCAGTGGTATGTGCCTCACCTGGGTGAAGCCAACTAATGGTGCCAGGCTTCAGAAAGTTAAACAGTCCTTCTAAATATTCTCTGCTCCTCTGTTTCTGAAAGGCTGACAGACAGCCATCCTACCTCTGTGGTGGGTGGTGCCCCCTGTGATTTGGAGTTTGCTAGGCAGAGTGAGAAGACACAGCCACCAACAAAAGGCATATATTCTCCTCAGAGGCTGCTGAAGTGGCATTTCAAACAAGCACAGAAAATGCTCCTGAAGGTATAGTGGTTTACGTACCAGAGGTGAAAGCAGTAGTTTCCCCCTGCACCTCCAGCACATGCTCTCCAGAGCTCATCCTGATTCTCATTTTAGTTCGCCAGGCTCTGCGTGTGTATCAGGCGTGACTTTTCACTGAACTGAAACCTCTCATTTCAGGTAATGTTTAGCAAAATATTTTCTTCCTGAGGCTGGTTTGGGAACATTTTGGCTATGAGAGGCAGAGTGTGCAATGGGCCTACATGTGTTGTTTCCACCCCTTCCCTCTCTCAGCCAGATGCCCATGCTGTCTGCCTCCACATGTGAAGACCACTGGAGGAACACAAGCCGGGTGTGGCCATGACCTTGTCATTGCAGCCCATTGTGGGCTGCTAAGTCTGAGGAAGTGAATCCAGACCTTAGTTTGCAGAAGTAGGGCAGCCAGGACCCCATTTCTAACTGCTGTTGAAGACCCTGCTGGGAGCAGGGACCTTCCCTTACTGCCAGAACAGGATGTGCTTTGTTTTCCTCCAATGCTGCCATCTCAGAAGGCAGGAGGGAAGCTGTGCCCAGCAGTGCCTGGGGTGGGGCTGTTGGTTGCGATCTGGAAGGAGGTTTGTGTCCCCTCACCCCCAACACTGCTCTCCACTCACTGGGCTGCTGTTTCCATTTAGTGCAAAGCACTCCATGTTTCTCAGCCACCATCATAAAATAGGTTAGAGGGGGTCGACGTGGAGACTTGATTAATTTGGTTTGTAGGTAACAGCAGCCACGGAAAATAGGAGGCTGTTTGGCCCCTGGGTCCCATCGTGCATCTCTGCTAAATGGAAAGGAAGCCTTTCTCCCTTCAGAAACTGTGCTTCCCTTCAGCTGTTGGGTTTTGGGATCCTTGGAAATTAACACAGCCCTGGTATGGAAACGAGCAGCAAAAGCCTAGGACAACAACTGAATTACACTGTTAAAAATGCTCAGTCCTTTGAAGGAACTGAAAAGATTTTTTCTTACATACTAGGAGAAAAGATGCAGCTGCATTATCAGCTTCAATGAGGGCTAGACAGTGCACAAGCATATCACAGAAAGGCAAGGGCAGGGGGAATGAAGCCCATCAAGTCCCTTTGCCCTGTATCATTCCCAAAGTGCAGAGCCCAGCTGTTTCCGGAGGTGCTGCCATGCTGGGCTCTGCAGCAGCCAGGGCCATTGGGCTGCCTCCTGTGAGCTTTGTTTGTTTCTGGAAACTGAAATGCCTCAGCTTCCAAATCATGACAGGAGATGATGCTTTACTTAGGGTTGAAATTCGAGCCAAAATCTATTCCTGGCAATGACTTGAAGGTCATGCACCAGTAAAGAGTTCCTACCCCAATGGTATGTGCTATTAGGCAGATGCGGCTGTTGCTCTTTCTCTGACAGTGACAGATTTTAGGCCACCATTTAATGGGTGTGTTTGTTTTCTCCTCCAGTCTGCATTGCTCTCCTAATCTGTGCCCCCAACTCAGGTTTCACTCACTTGTGCCCTCCCCAAAGTGATGTGATTAAGCACAGCTAGTGCAGAACTTTACAGTAACAGCAAATTCCTTCATGCCTGCAGAGTTCACCAGCAATGAGATGGCAGTGTGACTTTGCAAGCATGCCTTGCATAGCTTCTCATCTTCATATCCCCTGATGTGAGCAAAGCAGTTCACACACAGCCCTTGCACCTGTCACAGGAGCTGGGGACAGCCTAGGGGACTCAGAAGTGGAAGCCGGTCAGCAAACCCATGAGAAGTGTCCACGGAGAGATGTCCTATTACTGCCCTTTCCCAGCTGGTGGGCTGCAGCACTGCACTCTGACCTCTGAGGTGGCTGTGAGGAGCACAGCTCTGGTTTGCAGCGCTAAGGGTCTGGCTCCCTTTCTTGAGAACACGACAGATATCCTTTACAGGGAAAATGTCTTGGTCTTCACGCTGAGGAGGAGCTCAGGGTCCCACAATACAGAGGTAGTTTATTACCAAATCCCATTCCTCCTCACCCTTTTCTGGAGTAACACACCCATCGTGCAGAACAGACAGGAATAAATTTCCTAAAACGGCTGCACTGCTGTGCGCACCCACCCTGCAGCACTCCGGTGCCTCTGCATCTCAAGAAGATGATTTTTTTTTTAAGGCAGCTCTCTGTGGGTGTTTGGCATATAAGGAGACATCAGTTAGAAATGAAAAAAGCTGAGTATTATGAATGGTGGCCACAGGATGGGCAAGTCAATCAGGGATAAATTGGGAGTAAGGAAAGAGGAGCCTGGTGCACTACTTATCCCTATGGTCAGAGCTGGATTAGAACAAACAGTTGATTGTATTTATAAACTTCCCAACAGCCTGCTGTGCCTGAAGAAGAGGAGAGAGGAAGGATCACAAGACCCTCACTGGCTGGGGCTTGGGAAAGGAAGCCTCTGAAGTATGAATGCTGGACATTCTCTTCCCCTCCCCCCAGGGTGAAGATTTTCCACGGTGTCACTCCCGCTGTCACTCATAGTGGGAGCACCCTGGTGATCTGATCCTCACTCCCTAACCGTCAGGAGAGATTTTGTGTGCCCAGAGACCCAACCTGAAGGGAGGCAGGGAGAAATCTGCTCCTCCAGTCCCTGCCCCTCACTCCCTGCTGCTTCCAAGGACTGGTGGAGCTAATTGATTTATTATTAGTACAGTCCTTTACAGTGTGGGTCTGTGTTTATGTTTACTTTCAGGAGCTAGAGATGGTACAGATGGCTAATTTGTTTGTTCGGTATTGTTCTTGCTGGCTGCCTAAAGCTGTTTTTGTACTTCTGTATTTGTCATGGTTACTGCATACTCAAAATCTCAAGTGCCTCTTTTCCTGTGTGATGGAAAGCTTACTGAGTATCAGCTGAAAAGTCATGCATGTTTAGAAGGATTCTCTCTTTTGTCCCATTGTCCGGCACTATCCCCCATTGCTTTTGTTTAGGTGGGGTGTTCTGGGCAGCAGAGAGCCAGCTACAGTCCGGAGGTTTTCCAGAACACCCAGAAAACATGGACAATGGGCTTTTCCCTGGCTCTGAGAGCCTCCAAAATGGGTCACCTTCTGTGCCGATTAGCAAGGAACATGGGCAGGGACAACTAGTGCTGCTGGCAAGAGAAATGGTGGTGGTGGGGAGGGAAGCATCTGCATTTGATCACACAGCATTGCTGCCCAGTTGCTGCTGGTGGGAAGAACAAGCCTGCTGATTAGCATTCCCAAGAATACAATTAGGAGACAAGGCTATTTTCAGCAGTGTCCCCTCTCAAGGCTTGTAAAGACACAAGTGCAAAGAAGCCCGGAGTAGGCGCTTCCTCCACCGCAGGCACTGGATGGCTTATATTAGCACAATGCTCCAAATCCCCTGTAAGTCCTCCCAGAAAGGGAGAGTAAATATAGTTTGTCAAACAGTTATCTTTAGCACACTGTCTCGTCTGCCAGCACGGATCTTTCTGCATGACCTCTTGCTAAGTCAGGGCAATTTCTTCTCGTTCACTTACTCCTGCCTGTGATGCCATTCCCGGAGGGGAACCGGCGCTCCCTAGAGCTGGGGGAGAGACTATTTCCCCCCCCCTTGCTGACCAGCCACTGTACGGACATAGCTGGGTTACTGACCTCTAAACCCAGTTTTTCCCATCTGCTTTAAAAGGCACAAGAATTGGGATGGAATATCACACAAAAGGAGGGCGAAGGAAAAGCAAGCTGGCTCTGCTAGGGACCCCTTCTGAACTCCAGCAGGAAAGGGACATGCTGAGTCCACACCTCTGCAACAGATTCTCTGTGATGATGGGATGGTGATGGAAGGAGAGATATGGGGAGGTTTTGCAGGGGCTGAAACCAGCCCTACCTCACACTGCTGCTTAGACTGGCAGTCTTTCCTGGCCTGGCCTCCCTTTGGCACCACTTCTCTTGTGCCACTGCTCATGCACACATACACACACAGTTCTCCACTGGGTCAGGCTGCCTCTGACCTGCCAATTGCACAAGCAGTAGCATAAGCACAACGAGGAGGGTGGGCAAGTTCCATCTTTGGAGGTTTGCTCAGCCTGGGACGATTGTGGCTGGCTCATGGGCTATGCATGGGGTTTTGGCAAGGCTGGGACATCACAAGGCAGCAACTAAACCCTTTTAAGCTGAAAAGAGGACATCTGGGAAACGGGACCCCACACACCAGCAGGCACCTTGCCTGCAAGATGAAGAGCATCCTTTTTTGTAGCAAAGGAAAAAGAGTGAAGGATCAGAGATGACTGCAGCTCTGGCTGCCCACCAGATGCCTTGTAAACTGGGGCTCTGCAGCAGGGGAAACCCCCTGCCCCTGGGTCTGCAGTCTCTGCCCCACTACAACGCAGCCCCCTCACAGCAAGCAGCTATCTGGACAACTTGATAGCACCCAGCAGCCAAAAAAGCCTGATCCAGGACAGGTCATGGTAATACCAGAAAGTCAGAGGCAGAGTTTGCCTTCCCCAGGGTAAGCTGGAGCAGGGAGAAGGCAGGCAGCCCCAGCATGCTGTGTCCATAGGAGAGCTGCGTTTCACAGCAGGTCTCCTGTGCCTATTGCAATGGGCAGTGATGTGCCTCTGCACAAAATTCCATATGTCCAAGCCACTAATTTTCAAACAAATCATTTCCTTTTTATTAATCTCAGTGGAGTCTCATCTCTTCAGGATACTGCCACAGGCAAGTGGTGTAACGCAAAGCTCAGATACTCTGCTGTAATGAAAAGAGGGATATTAGAGAGTTAATGGCCCCAGCTGCTACTATAAGCTTCACTCTCCAGGCTGCACTCAGTTGGAGAGGCATCATATTGCAGCTCCTTCCCTTGTGCCACTCTCTACGTGGTTGGGGAACTCTCCAGAACAAGAACAACATCAGTTTGTTGCCGTCTGCCAGACGGAGAAACCGAACCGTGCTCTTTCATCAGGAGGCCCCCTGCTTCCTTCTGCACTACTGCACAGAGCTGTTCCAACCCACCGAGGCCAGGTCCCCGTCTCTGCTGTGCTGCTGTACATGTACAGTGACTCCAGCCTGGGGGAAAGGAGGCCAGTGTGGGGCCTGGTGAGCTGCTGCTTATCCTGGAGATGTTAAAGAGGGACCAGCTGTCCCATGGGGTGGCTACGTTTAATAGTGCTCTGGGGATGGAGAGTGAACCCAGCTCTACCAGGAAGGGGATAGAAGAGGAGCTGTCACCAGCATCCAACTGCCCCCTGCGGAGGATCACATCCACCAAACCTCCCTCTCCTGGCAATAACCAAGGGTAGCTCCATTAAATATATATATCTGTAAGAAACCTGTGTGCGGGGGTGACCTGGGTGACTTCAGCCAAAGGGAAGTCAGACAGCTGCATGCCAGGTGTGCGGCACACAGCTGCATGTATCCTGTGGCCAAGGCAATGCAGGGGCACCATAACCACCTGCTACAACACAGGCTGCATGACAGGCTCCAATCCACATGCTCTTTCCTCAGCTCCATCTTTTCCTCCATTAACTTTGAGTGAGGGAAGAAGGGAGTGATGGCAGGAGCCTGTGCTGCTCCGGGTGCAGGGGTGCCGCTCATCTCTTTCCATGTAGGACATTTCTCAGCCCTCCTCTCTATGAAAAGGCCTTTTCCAGGCACCTCGTGGTGCCTCCTGATGGAAGTGGTGCTATCCCTTTGCAATTCTCTCCTGCCCAGTGCATGCCAAAATGCGTTGCCTTGGCCCTGCACAGCCATTTGGTGCTTCCCCACCTCCTGCCAGTAGGGAAATGATATTAAGACCAGCCACCGGACTCCTTCATCCAGCACAGCTCCACTCCAGCCAGCTATGACATGGTGGTCAGTCTTATTCCCAGGTAATTTCCCCATGGTTTCCTGAGATGTCAATGCACACATGCAGCACAGACATGCCAGCAGACAGAAAACCTCTCAGAGAGCATATCCGGTGATTCAAATGAAGTTCAGTACTTCAGCTCAGTTCTCCAGCTTATACTTTTCCTTAACTTTGAAGCAATTCCTGACTCTATCGTAACTTCCATGTGCCTGACCCAGTTATGCTTGCCCCAGTTCCAGCCTTCACCAGCTCTCCGGTGGGATTGAGGATAACAGAGCACACCACAGTACTGGAGTCCAGCCACCCCCACCCCTGATCCTGACATTGTTTGCATCCCAGAACTCACAAAACTCTTTCCCATTAGGACACTGCTAAGGAAACAGCAACAGTAAGAAATGGCTTCAAGAAATTCTCCCAGCCCTTCATATTTATTATAAAACAGTGAGATGCCAGTACCAATGAGCAAAGTCTTAAAATACTTGTGAGATTCTGCTTGGAATCATGGTGTTTTTCTCTTGCTATTCATGAACAAAGATTGTATTTCCCAGGTAAATTAACTTGAAAAGCATTTCTAAAGTTAAAGTGTGGATTTTTCAACATTTCTTGCTTGTTTTTCAAAAGGCAAATTAAACTTGCAGTGACAACAAAAACAATTTTGCCTTTACTTGAAGGGAAACAAATGCTTTGTAATAAAGGCAGACCAGTGGATCAAGTCCTTCACTCCTTCAATTCTGTACTTCCTTCTGGTTATTCGGAAAAGCAGCCAGGACATGCCCAGCATGGAGACAAAATGTCCTGCAATGCTGCAGACAGGACCCAGCATTTTATTTGGCCACTCATTGGCCACCCCACGCCCCTTTCCTTCCCAATTTTTCTGAAGACGTGGTTGTGAAAAAGTTGAGGATGGAGCAACTTTGCTCTGCTCAGGTCCAGATTGCTCTTCCGCCTTATGTGAACATATAAAGTACCCTGAAAGAACCAACATTTCTTCTGAATTATTTATAGTTTATGGAAATGATAATAACATAGAAATCTGCAATGATTTAATTAATTATGGATCAGTAACAAGGTAATGCTAGCAATACATTTAACTGAAAAACCTATTTATAATGAAATGATTTCTTATAAATAATTAAAGCAAAACTGTCTGTGTTGTAACTCATAACTTACATTTAAGTCCTGATTTTTCTGGCATTTCTGGTGAAACTTTACTCATAGGAATGCTCCCATGAAGCTGATGAAGTCAATGACAGAGCTGTTGGCTGGATGGAATCCAGTTTAGAATTAGAAGAACAGATTCCAAAAGAAAAACGTCACTTTTTCTGTTTTGTTTTTTAAACTAACTAAGGGTCAGCAATTCAGTCCCTAAAAGATGAGCTTTGCTTTTTGCTTGGTGAGGAAATTCACCTTATTTTGCCTTTCTTACCCCCATTTTAAAAGCAAATGAAGCCCAGATGACACCGACTGCTTCACAAGTATTGTTTACCATTTCCTTAAACCACTTTTGCCCGACTGTACAACACCTCCCAGCAATTTGGACCCTCACTGATACACTTGTGGGTACCATGACAAAGCCCAAAATTTGGTTACTGAGCAGTGATGGGAGGAAGACCACTTGAAGGAGTATGCCACGTAGCAACTACGCAAGAGGAATCAAATTCAGACTGCCATCACCAGCCTCTCCCTGGTGAGTATTTCACTGAATTTGAGGATTGCAAGATGTTGCTCTTTTGTTTTTTCCCTTTTCAAGAAGGTGACAGTAAAGAACCATCCTTTCTATTTAGAACCATCCATTTCTGTCTATAAAGAACCATCTTTTCTGTTTCTATTCTGCGAGTTCAGTGAAACATTCACTTCAAGTACCCTGGCATCTCTCAACAGGCAAGAGTTGAGCCTCAAGGAGTGGAGGATTTCAGTTCAGGCCCTGTTGTCAGCTTTTCTCAGTGGTTCTCAGAACTTTGCAAACTTGAGGATCTGTGAGCTCCAAAAGCTGTCCCACTCAGGGAGATACTGGTGGCGTCTCGCAGTCACCCAGGAGAGCTCAAAGTGCCTTACATGGGACCACTGTTCATAGGGTTGTGAGATGACTGGCTTTAGTAATCAACAGGTTTCCATCCTGGACACAATCTGGGTCAGTAATTACTGGAATTTTCTACAGTCCAGTAATAATGACAGTGTCCCACTCAGGCTACAATTCAGCTAAGGAAAGTTCCAAGGCTGTCAAGGAATGACTGATTATTCCTGCTCTTTTCACGACCGTGGCCACGCAAGAGTTCCTGGTACAACCAAGGGATGTTTCATTGGCCAACTCTATATACAGAGCCCAAGGCCTGATAGGAATCCCTTAGGTCACAAAGGGGTCCAGAGGAACCGGGGTAAATGCACCATCACAGTCATGACAAAATGGGCTGTGCCACAGCACCTCTTTGGAGCTGCTTGGAGAGAGCTTAAACAAACCCTGAGGTTGTGCATGGTGAGAAGGGTCAATATGGCTGAAGAAGGTGCCACCGGTAGCAGGGGAAGGGAAAAGGGGAAGTTGGCAGGGGTGGTACTCCTGCCCCTCTGCAGCCAAGGAGCAGCTAAAAAGGGAACCCGGAAGCTTTCCTACACAAACCACATTTATTGTTGTTGCTCCAGTGCTTCATGGACTGCTATCCAGCAAAA
Organism: Picathartes gymnocephalus; assembly: GCA_013390045.1. Classification (NCBI taxonomy): domain Eukaryota; kingdom Metazoa; phylum Chordata; class Aves; order Passeriformes; family Picathartidae; genus Picathartes; species Picathartes gymnocephalus. The sequence goes on from WEKY01058395.1 coordinate 178,800, forward strand.
GCAGCACTGAAATTGGCACTCCTCACAAAAGAGGAAGGGATCCACCCCAAAACACTAAATGTCAGGAAACTTTTGTGACACAGGATGAAGAAACGCACACTGCCACCGCAGTTCAAAATGTTCCTGCTCAGAAGATAACGAGGAAGCAGCATGGCTGGTTCACACCTTCCACCGGTGCCAGGACCTCACAAAACCCCCAGAGACCCTGCTGCAAGCCCTCCCTGAGGGGTGGCCTGAGGCCAAATGACTAACCACCACCATTCCCAGAAAGTCTTACTAGCTGAAGAACCTCCCCATTAAGAGGTAGCTTTCAGGGAATACCCAAATTGTGCAGGAAAGGAGCTGAAATCAGTCATCTACCTTCACAAGTTAATTTTAACATGGTTGGACAAAGAGGTCTGGACAAAGAGCTACAGTAACCCAAAGAAGCAGAACTGGTAAGATAAAATAACCATTTGGATTATAAAAATATGAATTGGGTGCATAAAGGAGCTGGTTCAGTTAAGGGCACAGGTTATTTGTCTCTCCAAAGCAAAGCAGAGGGCTTACACGAATGGAAGAGCTCTCAGTATGAAAGTAAACATCAAAATACTAATTAAAAAGCACATCTAAAAATGTTTATCATGGCTTGTTTCCTCCAAGAAAACAAGAATGGATGTCTAAGCAGAATTTTTGAACTAATTAGAGCAAGTTAAAGCCCCAGCTGGGCCCATCCAGCTCCCTTCTTTCCAGGTGCAGGGAAGCCCATACCCAGTGCCATTACTGCATGACGTGTTGCATTGCCCAGAGTTAATAAAGACAGCACTGTACTTTCTGCAACAAAAATAACACCTTCCCTCTGTAATTTCTGTAGGGGAGGTTGCCCTAATTGTATTCTCATGGGGAAGATGGATAGAACCCTATTTAATCACCACCACAAAATCACAGGGAGCTTAGTATTTGGATTTTTAAAAATTATTACAATATGAATAGTTATGGAAGTGTGATGGAAAAAGTGGTCCTTGTGCTGGTTTGATTTCACTGCAGTTCCTGAAGTGGGATCTGCAAAGGCATGAGTCAGTGTGCAGAAGCTGATTTACTTCCCAATTTTTGTGAAGTGAAAGAAACATGATGTTCAGCATCACCTTCCTGTGCTTGTATTGAAGCCTTTCATCAGTACCCTGATTTCAGAGTTTTCTAACTGTCAGCTGAGGGGTGATATATCTAAAAAGAGAAAATTATTTGTTCTTAGTGCTTAGTAGCACCTGAATAAGGTAGATGAAAAAAAATACTTGTAAGTAGTCTGGACAAAATTAAATGCCTCATTCTGTTATGCAGTTTTTGTCTAACATCTGTAAGTCCCTTTCTACACACAGTTGGAGACTATGACATACCTGTAAGAAAGGGTTAGAAAATGACTGGAGAAAACATGGATTTGCTGAAAATCATAGACTCATAGAATGGTTTGGGTTGAAAGGGGACCTTGAAGATCATCTAGTTTCAACCCCCCTGCCATGGGCAGGGACACCTTCCACTAGATCAGGTTGCTCAGAGCCCCATCCAACCTGGCCTTGAACACCTCCAAGATGCCTCCAAATTGGAGACTCCCCAGGATTTATTTCTCAGGGAAGCCACAGCCCCACACCGAGAAGGGCACCCCACAGCCCTGGACAGGGCACCCCAGGATGGGATGGGGGCACCCCACAGCTGGGGACCACCAGGGCCAAAGGCAGCAGGTTGGGAGGCAGAAAAAGGGACTTCGAGATGGGGGCATGGACGGGTGCTGTAATATTCTTTTATAGGGGGTTTCAACTTGATGTAACATTTTGGGGTTTAGCATGTACTCCTCTATTCCAGTCTCTACAAAACCAGCTCTAGAGTGGCAGAAAGAAAAGCAAAGTTAGGTGAAGTATGTCTAAAAATACCTGCAGAGCTGTCACTCCATCTTCAGTGTATCTATGCCAGCCAGCAAGACAGCCATATGGGCACTAACATGCACTTGGGAGCTTTCTATGGGAGATGTCAGTGTGTCTTCTCTCCCAGCAGGGAGAGTTCAGCCTCTCAGGGAGTTCCATGATTAGAATTTGAATCCCACACTTAGTGCTCAAAGCCTGTGGCATGCTCCAGAGGTTGTCTGGAGGCATTGAAAGAGTTACCTCTGGAGCAGAGCAGCAGCTTCTAGTGGTGAAGTGGATAAGCAGGCACTTCATACATCTGCTTCAAGCACTGCCTGACCTTGCGCCCTGGCAGAGGAAAGGCTCCTGGGAACAAAGGGCAGGGCAAGGAGGATGACTCAGGAATACTGGTGGCCTACATGGATGGGATCAGAGCAGGGCAGCTCAGCTGTTCCATGGCCGTGCCTGGCAAGTGGCAAGGGTCACTGGCTCCAATGCACCTACTGCAGGAAGTGCTTCCATACACTGCCCAAGCCCATCTTCTGTTTTAACAGGGGAAAAATCTTCCTTCCTTCCCTCCTTCCTCCCTTTATTTTCTTTCTTTCTTATTATGGGAGCATATACTGAAGGTAGTTTATATTGGGCTGGACCTACGTCGTCTGTAGAGACAAGAGTCCACTTGAGGAAAAGTGGTGGTCGAGTTTGGGGTTTTTTCAATTATTATTCAAAAGATGCAGCTGCAGCTACCTAAATGCAAATGCTCAAGGAGGAGAAACATGAAATGCTGAGGGCTGAGACTTTTCAAGCCTAATGACTGGACATAGCCTTGTAGTGGTGAAGCAGTAGTAAGGGCTCCAAGCAGCTCAGACACCCCGGTGCCAATAATTTCCACACAGTCTGGTGTTTTCTCCTCCCTCCTGAGGAGAGACTGCACATGGTGTGGGTGCTGCAGCTGCACAGTAACACCCTGCACAGCACATGGGGTGTTCCACACTGCTTTGGGGGCAACTTAGACACATGGAGTGGGTGCAACCAGCAGGGCACGTGCCCCACTGCTGGCAGGCGGGTGGCTGGGTGTCCCCAGAGCAGCGTCCCATCCCGTCCCACCGAGAGCCACCGCCCTGCCAGCTGGACAGACAGGCGAGCAGGGCTTGGCCCAGGTGCAGAAGGAAAGGATCCAGGGGCTCTGTTGACATAACAAGCCACTAGAGAGCACTCTCAAATGTATTTATACCCTTTGCCTAAGTGCTAGTGCATAAAAACACGCGGTTGCCATGGCCTGGTTTACAGCATGTCTAAAAAGAGAGCTCCCAAACATACCAGGTTTTCTGAGGCCACTGCAAAGGCGGTCAAAGCCTCCCTTGTGTGGCACCTTTCCCACTCCCTGGGACCCAGGCACAGGGCAGCACCCACCAGCTCCATGCATCCCTTCTTGTCCCACACTGCTGTCTGTTTACAAATCAATGTCATCATTTAATGTCAGTAAAAGGACAGTATTTAAAAAAATAAATTAAAAAATAGTATTGTACTTGGGTAACTATAGCTTTTTAAAGTTTTCTTTTGTTTATATACAAAAAAAAAAAAATGCAATGAGTATTTAAAGTTCCTAGTTTTCTTATGCTTAGTGTCAGAAGTACAAAAAAACCCATAAAATGCCAAACTGGCAGCAGGTTAGTTCAGCAGCTATCAACAAAAGCACCGTGCAATTGAACTGCCAGGAAAAAATATCTTTGAAAAAAAAGTAATGGAAGTGGGTTGGAAAAAAAATATAATAATCACACATTCTTCATTAAAACACTTTTAATACTACACAAGTTACAGTATCACCTTTCAAAAAGTTTAAAAAGGAATATTAACAGTTGCACTGTTGCAGCTAAAGCACTTCAAAATAATAAAAAAAAAAAGAAAAAAGCTTGTAGCCCGGAAGTAGTAACAAAGGGAGAATCCACTGGAGCATTATTGTAATTGAGCAAAGCAACCCAAAGGGAAAAAGCAACATTAAATGTGAGAAAAATAAGCTATGTATGAACACCCTCATTTTTTTTTTTTTTCATTTTTTTTTCTTTTTTTTTTTGTTTATTTTGCTTTTGCAGTTCTGAAGTTTTATGGTGGAGATTAGACTTGGCTGGGGGCTGAAAGCCAGCTGAGTGAGCATAGCCACCATGTGCCATTTCTTTTCCATCTATGTTGTTTCTGGGCAACTGCCTGGCATCACCGGCTGGGGAGTTTCCATCCTCTCCAGAGTCACAGAACTGCAGAAGCGGGCGGCTGGCAGGAGGAGGAGGAAGGAGTGCTTCCCTACAGGCCTCTCCACCGAGTCACACCAAAGTCCCTTGGCCCCAAAACAAGGGCGTACTTTGTCAGGAGCAGGTCTCACCCTCGGCACGCTCACAGCTGGGACACCTGATGACACAAAATGGGGGGGTTTTTTTAGGCAGGCTTTGGAATTCAGTTTTCCTTCTTTTTTAAGCATAGGGGTACCACCTTAATCAAAAACATGAACTTCATCCCATGTAAGGTATTATGCCAAGCAACTTTGAAGAACTTGTTACCATCTATCAGCTCAAATTCCATTTTTTTTTAATAAAGTGCCTAAATACACATTTACACAGATCATAGTGGTTCCAAAGAATCCTTTACAGTTGGCAATTTTTTATATATAGGTATATATATAGGTATATATATATAATGTGCGTTTTCTTCAAATTGGCTAAATGTGTTTACATAAGACACCAATCTTGACTATAAGTTTTAAAGCGTAATATTGATGCAATGAATTTTTTTATCATGCAAGTCTTATCTAATATTACATTGACCTGTAATATGGAACACAATGTAGTGGGTGTGCTCATTAAACACTTCATAGAAAATTACTGTGCATGTGCAGTTCTGATCTTCAAATACTAATAATGACCATTTCTTTTTTTAAAAAAAAGTAGTCTTCCAAAAAAAAGAAACCAAAAACAAACTACTCTGCATTAAATTGCAGTTTGAACATTATCACAATAAGAACAGTTGACTAAAAAGCACCCAAAATTCTTCAATTTTGTAGTTGGCTGAACAGATTTTTCCTCCTCCTCTTCTGATACTGGAAGTGTTTATTAGCTGGTCCCTGGGAAGGGACGACCTCGCCACCCTTTTGCTCGGAAACAACCGCATATAACCGAGTTATAAACACCTCGACAGAAGGGCTTGTACAGCTGCAGTGTTGCCAATGAACTATAAACAGTACAAAAACATCACTATAAGACTTGAACTATTTCTAGTAACCAATGATTTATTGATTTTAGAAGTCTGCTTGGTGATGCAAAAGCGTGATCAAAAGAAGTGGCTTTACAAAAGAGTTCTCCAAAGTAGCTTAAAAGGCAGGGCCAGGGCCCTTATGTGCAGCCCTAATTGCTTTCATTTCAACCAGTTTATATTTTCATTTTCAAAGAATAGCAGTAGGTTTGTTTCAAGCATACGTAATAAGGAAATTACAGGTTTCCTCCACCCACATTTGGGCTGTCACTGATATGCCCACGGGCAATTTGGCAGAGCCTCAGTCACTACTGTCACTGTACCACACCGTACCTGCCACTACTTGGAAATACCGGGTCAGCAATAGTAACAATAGCAACAGCACTAGAGGTGACTGGTAAGCAAAACCCATATGCACTATCTGAAAATTAAAGTAAAATAAAAGAAGTCTCTTCCCCACATCCCCAGCTTTGTCCAAAGACACAAAAGCCCCACAAGTGACACTGAAGACCTTCAGAAATGGCAGTGCTACATTCGCACCTTCGCCAACCAAGTAACTAAGTTTGTTATCAAAATTCCACATTATGGTATGGAACTGGTGAATAAATGCAGTTTTGTAATCTTGCAACTGATCACGAGAACTGCAGTCAATTTTGCCTTGAAAAAAAAAAACCCAAAACATCAAACCAAAAACAAACATAGAAATCCCTAACTCAACAGCGCCTCTTGGACACCTCTCCACATCCTACTCTGGTGGCAACTTCCCTCGAGAAACAGTGAGCAATCTGGGACTAGATCTGGAGGATCTTCCATGCAACCCGAGCCACGCGCTTCTGGGAGAAAGCCCTCCTGCTGCCTAAGCTCGCCTGGCCAACGAGATGGCAAAGGGCATGCCTGCCTTGGCTAGCCACTCTTGTCCCCAACCGCCTCAGACCAAGCCTGCGTGCGACCAGCTCTACAGGACAGGGGCCAGGAATAAGGAATCACAGACAGTAAGGCAATCTTTACAATGTCAGAAAGTGTATTTGGCATTAAAAAAAAAAAAAAAAAAGAAAAGAAAAGAAAATCCAGAAGAAACAAGTGCATACAAATACAGCTAGAAGCATTTCTGATTTGCCAAGTGCTCTCTAAAAAAAGCAGCGCAAGTCACAGCCTACATTGAACAGTAACTGTCACCAGGGAAGCACAACAAATAGTTGCTATAACAAAAGAGAAAAAAAAGAAAAAACAAAACAGAAAAATTAAGAGAAGAATTAGAAGAAATGCCTTTATAATAAGTACATACCTTTTGTCTTCAAAAAATATAGAAACACAATGTATTCAAAAAAATCAAAATTATACAGCCATGTTTATGAAGTCTACATTTCCCTTGTCTTGGAGATATATATATATATTTATATATATATATTTATAGATATATACAGAATTCGAGCAGTTCGAGTTCAAGGTGACGTCGGTCAGCGAGCGCAGGCGAGTCACGAGTCCCTCTCCTTTTTCACTTTCACATCTCCGGCCAGGATGGTGGCGATCTCCCCTTGCATGAAGGCCCAAGGGACGTTGGAGCCGACCAGGGGACACTTCTCCCCGCTGGGGCAATACACCTCCCCGCTGGCTCCCTGCTGCTTGATGCTCTGTCGGGAGCAGGGGAAGCAGAACTTGTGGGAGGGGACGGAGGGGCACTGCACGAAGTGGGTGTCTTCCAGCCGCTCGTGGCAGAGGGTACAACACAACGGGACGCTGGCGGCGAGGGACGAGTCCGGCAGGCTGGCGGGGTGGACGGGCTCCAGCCCGCCCGCCGCCGCCGCGTTGGCCCCCTGGCCCGGCACCTCCCTGCCAGGGCCCAGCCTTCTTTGGTTCATGGCGGAGGGCGAGGGGGGGCTGCTGCTGTTCCTCCGCGTGGTGGAGTGGACCTGGTTGGCGTCTTTGGAGGCGTGGTTGCCCCCGGCATTGTCCGCCACCAGAATGAGGGCGGCCATGGGGGACTGGCCGTTCTGTGCCGCCTCGGGCGGCGTGGTCCGGTTGGAGTGGGGCGAGGCGGTGGGCGGCGGGGGCGACATGAAGGGGGTGGCCGTTAGCGGCAGCTTCATGCCTTCCGACGAGGTGGGCAGCCAGGGCTGCACCTCCCCGTTGATCTTCGGGGGTCCAGCCTCGCCCTCCGGCTCGGGGGAAGGCTTCCTCTTCCGGGCGGCCCGGGCCCCTGCAAAGGCAGAGGTAAGGGGAGAGTAAGAAGGCAGCGCAGTTACAATGCATCACCGAGCAACCGCGGAAACGGGTGGCCTCGACCACCCCCCGGGCACCCGGCCACCCAAGCGGCCGGGGCGCCGCCCCGCACGCCCAAATCCGCCCGGCATCGCCCGCCCCGCATCCCTCGAGAGCCCTCACCTCCCGCCCCGTCGTCCCCTCCCCTGCCCTGCCCGCTGGCCCCCGGTCCCCGGCTCCTCACCTGGCTTGGCCACGGAGCCGTTGGTCTCGTAACCCAGCAGCCTGCCGCCCGCCATGCCTGGCTCTTTCTTGAATTTGCTGTCGAAGGGGGGCACGGTGTGTGCCCCGTGCTGGTGTAGGGCCAGCAGCGTGTCCCGCACTGTCTTGGGCTTGGCCAGCCATTCCTGCTCGGCTCCCGGCCGGCCCTTGCCCTCCGCGGCCAGCTC
>WEKY01058395.1:189665-229604 GCA_013390045.1 Picathartes gymnocephalus
CTCCGCCGCTCCTGCTCGGCCGGGCTGCCGAGGGGCGTCGGGCGGGCACCGGGGGCAGAGCCGCGCCCCTCTCGCCCCGCGCTCGCTCTCGCCGGGGCCAGGGACTGGGTGTCGCGGCCGCCCGTGCGCCCCGGGGCTGCGGGGGGTTTTTGCTTCACCCTGCCCCGGCCTCCTTCTCCTCCTGGCGCTGGCTGCAGCGCCGGCCCCCGTGCCAGGTTGGGTGACTTTGCAACTGCACGGCCGGCTGGGCGTCCTGCAGGCGCCGGGTTGTACATAAGCGAAATAAAAGTCAGTCCCGGCCCCCAACCCAGCCCCGCACGTCGTTGCGGCGGCCAAGGCTGCTACCCCGGGACCTACCCCGGGAGTTACCCCTGGAGCCCTCACAGCTCATAGCAGCTTTGCGGCGGCCGGCCGCGTCCGGTGGGCAGGAGCAAGGAGAAGGGGGCAGCCCTGCCATGGCCCCGACGTGCTCCCGGAGAGCCAAGGGTTAACATCGGCTCGCCTTTCCTGAGCAGCCCTCCTTTCACATTGCATCAAAGTCCTTTAAAGCTGTTTCTCTTTCCTCCTCCCCTCCCCGGCTGGAAAGACGATTTATCCATGCAAGCTAAGTAAACAGATCTTTGTTTTCGTCTTCCACCCACTGCCCTCTTTCTCCAGCCCGAAGCTGGAGCCTCGCCAAGCCGGCTGCAGCGATCGCTGCCTCCACACACACACTCACACACACACACACACGGGGCGGGGGAAGAAGCCGGGTTTCTCGGGTGAGGCAATGCGCCTGCAGTTGGCAGGGACAAGGCAGGAATTGTAATTGCACTTCATCATGTGATGGCTTATGAAAGAGGAAGTTTGAATGTTTTAGTCACGTACTCCTTTGCCCTCTTGCTTTAGCCTCCAGGTTCTCCAAAGGAAAAAATTACATATATTTATATATACTGGTGAAAAGCCAAGAAACAGTGTGTTTGCGCATTTCAGATCATGAGTAGAGCTGGAGTGCTAGCTGAGCGAGGCTGCAGGGTAAGAAGAAACAAAGCTTTGAGCTGTGGCAGGCTTTTAACTGCAGGACAAAAAATGTGATCTGTATTTATTTTCCTTTATTTTTAATGAAAACTAGCTGCATGGAAAAATCAAGATGAGCAGTATTCTGGTTTTGCTGCATTTGCTGCCTTTGAATTCATTCTGGTGGAAAAGGAAAAAAAACAAACCAACAAAATCATGTTACCAAGCTCAATGTCAAGAAGCTGATAAAAAAAATAGTGGCAGTGCTACATAGGAAATGTGGTTTATGTATCAAATCACAAAAAAAAAATACCTCAAAGCTGCTGACTGTTACAGCAGTAACTGCACAGGAATCGAACAAATAATGCATTTGTCTCTTGTTCTTTTTTTCTCTTTTTTGAAACAGAAACCATCCCTTTGTGCCTGATCTCTGCGAAACGCCCCTTACTGCAACACGCCAAGGCTATAGATAGGAGCAACGAGTGCTGGACAATGTCTTAGGGGGTGCAGGGCTGTGAAGGTCTAGGGCAGCCCCTGACCAAGGAGCACCATGGTGGCATGGATGCGGGTCCAGCACAGAGTGGAAGGCTTTTGTCTTGTTCTGGTGTGCCTAATGCCATGGGTGGGGGAAGGAGGGGAGAGGAAAGGTTGGAATGGGGCAGCTCTTTGAGGTGAACGCTGTTTGCCACCCCCACATCAATGCCATGCCCCTTCTCACCATGTGTTTTTTTTGCTTTTGTCAGTGAACCACACTGAGATCTTGCTGTGTTTCTCTTCCTCCCTGCAGGGTTTTACATCCTTTCCCACCTATCCTCTGCACTGGCAGCAGTGATCGCATGCAGACCCTTGTTCCAGAACTGTGCCCGCAGTCTGCACTTCACCCACATAGCTATCCCCCGTGGGGCCTGCCCTTCCTTCTGTGTCCCAGACAGTGCTCCTCACCTGCTCACCTCTGCCCTTGGCGTTCTTCTTTCCCTTCTGATTGAGGGCTATGTTACAGCCTTCTCCAGCACATATGCACGGCTTCCTCCACGGCTCTTATTTGCATCCTTCTGTTGTGGCAGAAATCCTGCAAGGTAATATCAAAATGGCCAGAGCCAAGATAGGAAGGGCAATTATGCTGAAGGATGCTACCACCTCTCCTTCATTGATCCATAATGAATTATGGAGGTTGCTCTCCCTGAACTGAGAGAGGAGAGGAGAGGCTGGGAATAGTCCTTAAAATTTTGGATTTAGTCAGATGCAGGTGATTCTGGGCCAACAATGTTTAATCTAGTGCTATAGGGGGAAAAAAAAAAGATACTGATGCAAATGAGAATGTCATCAGGCACAGCTTGTTGACATAAATAGGCTTTGGACAGGCTCATGGTAAGCCACTGATCCTGCAGATGTTTACAACCAGTTCTAACTTTATTCACAGGAGCATCACTATGAATGTAAAGCTGTGTGCACTTATGGGCTTGCAGGATGAGAGTACACTTCCCCAAGAGCCGCTCGTCAGCGGCATGCTGACGGCTGCCCTGCAGCCTGGAGCTGACTGCTGATGGCATTGGCACAAAAATACTCCACTGAAGCCGGAGAGAGGTCACTGCACTAGCTCAGTGTGAGGCAGGACGTGCCAGAGGATTGAGAGGGACTGGAGCAGCTACTCAGTGTCTGCTATTTCCCATACATGGGGCCTTTTATTAACTCCTTGAAGACAGCTGCATTGAATGCTGCTGTTTGGTGTTAACTTCTGAAGAGCTTCGAGGCACCTAAGCAGAGCCTGCCTAGAAAAGGAAACGGCACTAGGACAGTCGTTTACCATTAATTCACAGAAATAGGGAGATGCGATGTATGCTGCTATTCTGCTCCAGTGCTTTGCTCTAGACAGCTTGGGCAGGGCTAGTTACCAGGGTCTCACACTGTGAGCAAGAGCCTGGGTGCTACAGCTTCTGCTCCGTTGGTGGGCTCTGCTCTAGGCAGTTTGAAGAAAAATTTGCATGCTTTCTTTAAAAAAGGAGACAATTCTGGTTTTAACAGCGCAGTTACATTATGCCCTCTTTTCAAGTAGAAGTAGAAAAAAAACAGCAAGGAAAAGATCATGGAAATACTTGAGAAATTCAGAGGTTACTACCCTCCAAAGAGAACGAAAAACTTCAGAGACACTTCCAGATACCAGAAGAAAGGGCAATTGATGTGGAAAAGCTTCCGCCCCTTATCCCCAGGCTGAGTAAATAGGCATGTCGGGTTATCCCATTTACACCCCGCCTTGGTGCTCTGCATTTCGAGCCACAGTCAGCAATTGTCTGCAGCCACGGGCGAGGGGGGCAGGAATGTGGTGGCCGGGGGCTTCCCGGGGCGCAGGCAGAGCGGCCGGCTGGCCGGGTGACCCCTTCCCAAAATAAACAGGAAGCCCAGGAAGCAGTGACCCCTCCGTGACACCGCGCTGGCTCTGGTCCCTGCCTTCTGTGCGGGAGTCGACAGGCTTCCAAATACCCTCAAAAAATTGGACAGGGGCGAGGACTCCACAGGAAACGTTACAAAATAAGAGCAGAAACAGATCGTCTGCTGAAAAAATTACAGAGGGCTTTAAAGCTCCTTCTTTTTAGGCTTCTGGATAGTTGTGTTCCTTGTTTGTGCTTCATTCCCTTGAGCCCATGTCGATGCAGCTTGCTGAGCCCCGATAAGCTGCAGCGGGGCAGAGCTTCCCTGTCTGCATGTGTGGAAGTGCTGGTGTGCCTGGGCAAAGCACAAAGAGGAGCCCCATGGAGGCTACGCCAACGGCTTTCTCAGATGGGCTGGGGAGTTCAGGCTGGGAAATGCTTTTTTGCTGTTTGTGGGAGTTGGCAGTAGGGTCCTCACACAAAATAAAAGTCAAAACCGAGAACCAGACCTTCTCAAAGTATGGGCCAGGGCTATTAATGCTGTTTCCAACATGGGAGTTCCTGCATTACCCAAACATCCCCCTGAAGCAGCAAACTGGCGCTTGCTGACAGCTCCAGCTGGCAAATCACCTCCTGGGCCTGCCAGAAGAACTTGCTGTCCCAAAAGCCTCCCTGCCTCCATGGCTGGTGCCCCACAGTTTTGGGCAGGACAGGACCACCAGCAGTGGGACAGGCAGCCCAGCTGAAGGGAGACTGTGCTGCTGCTGATATCCAGGCTTCCTGGCAGTGCCGGCCATTTCACAATCCCATTTTTCTACCCACATAGCAGCAGTTGTCCTTCCTGCAGGGTGTAGACACGTGGAGGGGCTGGGGGCTCCGGGGGGCAGGTGCCGATGGGTTTGGCCTCCACACAGATCAGCTGGTTCAAAAAGACTTGGGGGAGAAAACAGGGGTGATGGATTCCCTCTCTGATGCCCTAGCAATTGCTAGGATTGTATAGCTACTGAACACAGGATAGTAAACCAGACGTTCCCACCTAGCTGGGTAGCAAGATGCACTATGCTGGTGCCCTTCCTATGCTCCCCTATCCCCCCACTTTGGGAGTGTTGCTCTTTAGGGAAAGGACTCTAATACAGGGAAGCAGCGGGCAGCTGTTACAGGAGAGTCCTTTGAACAGACCAGTTTTCCTTCTGGAGGAATTTTGGTCATTGCCATGCAAAGGCTGCAAAGTGGTTTGTTCCAGGCACATTGAGATATTGTTGGGGTTCCCATGTTTCTGCTAGTCATGGCAGCTATACTATTTCAATTTTGCAATGAGACAAGAGTCAACAGAAGGGTGCCCAAATCTGAGAAAACACAGAATGCAAACAAAATTTGGTTTTGGCCTCCCAGCACTTCCTCTCATTCTCTCCCTTTCTCTCTTCCTGATGCTCAGGCAGTGCCCCTCCTCTGCGGGGAACCTCTTAGGGAGCATTCTGGGCAGGCAGAGAGGGGGGAAATGCTCCTCTCTGTGCTTCAGCCCATGGCCTTATCTTTTTGCTGACTGCAGTCTAATATGCTAAGTAAAATCAAGTAAAAAAGGATATTTTTATCTTCTTGTACATTCTGTCGTATGAGTAGTATGTATATGTGTAGCAATGCTGAGGAGCAATACTTACAAGTTTAGGCATTAATGATGTATTTGTAAACTTAAATAGCAGAGTTGTATTACATTACTTCATTCTGTCCATGTGTACTTTGAGGCAAAAAAAATCATACACATCCCTTTTCTAGGCACCCGCATCCCTTCTGCTCATGCTGAGCTCCAGAAGGAGGTGCCTGCTAGGAAGTACAGTTGAGTTCATATTCGATTAAAAGAACACCAGCAACATTAATAACTGGTAGACCTGTGCTGGAACTGGCAATTAAACTCAGTCTCCTCCTGCAAATTCCAGTCATTAAAGGAACTTGCCAAAGGCTGGGACTTGCATATCGCTTAGTCTCCCAAATAGGACTGGATGAGGACTAGTCATCTTCATAATGGGTCCTGCCAAGGACCTCGCGTCTTGCTTGAGGAACAGCCATGCCAGTGAGCTTGCTGGGGCAGCTGCAGAGGCTGCTTGCCCAGCTGCCACTTGCTGCTGATTCAGGGGTCTTGCATGTGCTCTTGGGAGGTGTCACACAGGCATCCTTCAACAAGCTTCCCCCTAACACATCTCACCAGTTTCCAACTGCAGTCCATCATGATAAGGGGCACCAAGCAGCTGTCTCTTTGCTCCATGGTCTGCTTGCACTTCCCATATGCCTTGTGCACCCTCAGAAGTGAATGACTTTTGAATAGTGCAGATCTGGGATGGGTTTCAGTGGCTGATCCAGAGGCAAGAGGATGATCATCTTGATCATCTATTTTCCCTCTGCCAGCTACTATTATTGCTAACTGCTGTTCCACACACAGTGTAATTAAGTGGAAAAAATACAGACCAAATGAAAAAGAGTACAAGCCTCTCAAAAACATCTCTGCTTTAGCTGCAGCCTGACTCAGCCTTCAATTAACATTCTTACTTAAAATAGTTTTGTTATACAGCTTTTGTTGAATCTTACATAATAGCAGACCAAATCACCACCCCAGAGCACCATGCTGAAGAGAGGAGCTTGGCCCTGGTTTCCGGAGCACTGTCTCATCCTGTCTTTGATCCAGATGGCCTTGGGCGTGAGCTGGGTGAGCTACCAGAGGAGAGCATGCAGCACACCTGCAGCTCTGCTTTGGAGGGCACAATGAGCTGGTGCTGTCAGCAGAACTGGTCCTGTTCTCCCCCACCCCAGCTCTCGGTTCTGCTGGCACTGCCCTCGGCATTTTGCTTGTGTGGCTGCTGGAGCAAATCTGGCAGCACCAACAGCTGCACTGCAACTAAACCTGCCTCAGGGCCACCATCCTGCTGTGCCAGGGGCCTTCTGGGGCAGAAGGGAGCAGGTTGGGATGGGTGGCTGGGAAGGGACCTCAGCAGCGGCATCACTTTGGAGCTGCTGCAGGAGCCCCTCATGCTGCACCCACAGGCAGCATTATCCCATTATCCACCAACACCTGTGACAACCCTCCCCAAGCTGCCAGACTGCACACTAAGAGGGGGGGAGGGAGGGACACATGGACCAGCTGGGCTTCCCAGGGGCACTCTGGAGATGGGTCTGATTTCCTGCCAGGACCTGAGGAGCTTAAAGCTCCATATCCTGCAGAGCAAGATGACAGCCCTGCCTCCATCACCAATAATGATAATGGGGGGAAACTCCTGCACAGGACTTCTCTTCACTGCGGAGGGGTGTCCTTATCACTCAGTAGCACTAAAAAATCTACCAGCATGATTTTTCCTTTGTTGTTCTTATCAGGCCTATGTCTAATGGGTACAAAACTAGAATAAAACACGTGTGCATGTGTGTGTGTGTAAATAAAATGGGAGTTTGTATTATAATCTCAAAAATTGGTACATGCAATGCAGGTACGTGGTAAGGAAGATACTCCCATGTCTACTTCAGTATGGGGGCCTACTTTCCATTTGAAGCCATTGCTATCAAGTCTATGGCTCCACAAATGCTCTCTGGGATTGTGAGAACCTTACCCTAGGACTGCACCATACCCATGAACCAGGATTGTGATTCAAATGGAGAGAGAGCTGGGAAAAGAAGGAGTCAGATACAGCTAAACCTAGTACTACTCATCACTCCCAGCCTCAGTAAGTCAGTGATCACAGGGGAATCATAGTTCCTGCTGGAGGCAGCTCTGCTAAGTCACTAAATTTTCACTAGAGCGGCATTTTGCCTGAGGTGATGATGCACTGCACCACTTAACAGTGAGGTCAAGCAGTCCTGCAGCTGACAGCTCACTCCTGCCTGGTCCAGAGGACCATTGCATCTGCTCAGAGTCCCAGTCTGGCCCACTGTCATAGCTGAAGGAGGGTCACTCCTGCCAGTGTCCCCCTCTGCCAAGGAGCTGGGAGAATTCCTAGGGAGGACAGGAAAGCCACATAATGCGCTCAGCTCCTCTTCCTCTGGGAGATCCTGCAGTGGCACGCAACCTGGAAAGAAGTAGGTTAATGCAAGCGAGGCCCTTTCTTGTGAATTTTGCTTTAGACTAAGAGTTATGTGTTTTGGCAGACTTTTTGATGAATAGGTCAGCAGGGTGTGGAAACATATTCTAAAGCTTTCTGCATCCTTGCACATGCTTCTAGTTGCTGGGGTTTTTGCCTACTGCTTCACTTGGAAAGATTTAAAAGAAAATGCAAATCACAGGCAAAGAGTAGAGATAGATTTTTGTGCATACTTTTGGCACAGATTTTAGCCATTCCTTTGTCATTTGTGAAACAACAGTAAGAACCCCTACTCAACTCTATATGATATGAAAATACCAGTTTCTCTGTTTACAAATGAAAAAAAAATCCCATCACAATCTGCTATATGCACCCCCAGGCAGCACACATAAATGTCCTTAGAACTTTCTTAGCCTCAGATTGGATACAGGGCAAGCGGGAAGAACCTGGACTTTTTCACATCTTCTTCCAGAACTAACATTGGTAATAAAAAGATATTGTTCCATACACTTCAAAAAGATGTGAATGTTTCTGCACACAAGGCTTTCAGAATCAAACTTCTGCACATGAAATATGAGAAAAATCATATGAGCAAAAGACTAAGAAACTTTTTTCAGATGTAATCAGATACACCGTTTGACAGACTGGAATACTTAAAATCCTTTTCAGCCAATGGCATGTCAAGACATGCCTGCTTCGGACACTGTTAAGACATCCAGCCCCCATATTTTACATACCCTCCTAATTACATTCACATGTTCAGTTTCATATTTGACCTCTCTCTTGCAACACAGTGCCAAGTAAAGCACTCCACCTCCTAGGTCTTATATAGGAATTAAGCTGGGGAGTGTGGAGGACTCGTGATTGTTTTATTCCTCAAACATACACCAATAAGCAGTAAGCAAAATAAAAACATTTAAAAAAAACACTACTGATGTGCACTTTTAAATTTAAAGTACACTCTGGGCTCTTTCTCTTGGCCTCGTTTTTTGGAGCACTTTGGTGTTCACACCTCTAATGCTTCCTCCTCCATCTGGCAGCTCACCAGCTACCAGGTTTCAGCTTCTCTTTATTTGGAAGAAAGACTGCACAAAAATTGCAACATTCCAGAGTGAGAAACTGGCTCATCTCAGTTGTTAGGACTTTTGTCACTGAATCCAGTAGGTTCAAGTTTCCAGTGCACTGGGAATGGCTTTACATGAAAGCCCATGGAAACACTGACCAGAAGACACCAGCTGAGAGAAGTACACTGTTTTCTTCCCTCCCCTAAATTCCCTAAGAAGCCAAAGTCAAAAATCACATCACTGTCAGCAAGAAGAGGATTGGAAAACCTGATAAAGTGATTACTTAGTGTGAAATGTACATGCTTTAATAGCATGTTATCAAAGAGAAAAAGATCTGAAGGCACAGCGATTCCTAAATGGTGGCCTTTGGACCATTGCTGTTGTTTTGATGAAGGAAACAGCAACGGTGACAAAAAGAGCAAAGTGACTGGCAGCCTGCACCAGAGTACATTTCCCTTCCATCTTGTTCTCAGGCAAGACAACATTTTTCCTGAGTGCAGTCCACAAGGCTGGATCGCAGGTCCTCAGCCTTCAGTACATCAAGATTTCCAGATTCAAGACAACACATCTGAGGTATTCTGGGTGAACTGTACCTCCTGTGTATTTTACTTGGACAGTCAGGTTTAAGTACCATGCTGCTCTGCTCTCCTTTAGCACTGTTATTGCAACCTTTTTTGTGGAGAACAAAGAGTAATCGTCATGTAAAAATAATAGTAACGCAGACCTAGACAGCAGATGGTGTTATTAAATACCTGGGCAAAGTCTAAGGTCGTAATGCTGTAACAATTAACAAGTTATATTATCTATCACTTAATAGGTAACCTCGTGGTGTGGGATGTTTGCAAGGCTGAGCAGACTGGCAAGTGGTATCTTGTCCAAGCCTGGATAACTCTTCCAGTTAAACAAATATTTGACAACCATTCTCTTGCCTAAATTTGTTGCTACCAATGTGTCAGATAAAAATAATATGATTCTATTTAATCCCCTAAACGATCCCTTCTTTAACCAACTACATTAGGTTTTAACTAGACGGTAACAATTTAAGTGCTTATTGATAGTTGCCTGGCATATAGGATAATTTATAGGAGCACAGAGAGACAAATCCTTAGGGGATGTACTCATTTTGAGTCTTCTGCAAAGTATGTATCTGACTGGCTCCCCAAGGCACTGTGCCCATGAGGTGTGCTCACCAGCCAGCTTTTATTGTCCACAGAGGACTTCAACAACGGCACATGTTTTTTCCCACTCATGTGTCCACTGTCCTAGGGATGCACACATTTATCTGCGTTGATAAAGTTGAAATTGAACCTTGGTAATATGTGTCAAGGCTGTTCTCATTGCATGATCTAATAAAATTTTCAGGCAGAGCTTCCTCTAAGGATTAATTTCATATTGTAACACCTGCACTTTATGACTGTTTGCCTTGATATTTGCCTAGCCTTCTCTGAACTTTACCTCTCAGCTGATGGGTGACAATTTCACTTCTTTAATGGCACTCCCAGGTGTGAGAGAAACACTGTGTATCTGCTCATTTACCTATTTCTTCCTCAGATGTTCCTTTCATGCCAGCACCTCTTAGGACATTTGCCCAGACCAGCTGCCCAGGCCACCCTGTTAAACAGCCACAGCCATTCCTGCCAGTCCGGGGTATATTTTTGCTAGAGCAGAGCAGCTAGATCCTGTTGCCATGCCTGACTCTCTGTAAGGCTGCTCCCCTGAAGTGCAGCCTTCTCTTCTGATATTGCCTTCTTTTAGAAGCATAGGCAAGAGTGCCTGCATCACGTTCAGAGATGCAGAACCCTCCATCATCTCTTCTGGCCCTTCAAAGAAACCAGGGAAGCTAAGTATCACTCTCTGGACTAGATCCTGGCTTTCATTTGATTACTGTATAGTGGCAAGATGTGGGGCTAAAGAAGAGTCCTGTCACTGCCAATAGTTTCACACAGTACTTTTCCTCAACAGTAGTTGCTCTCCTACTAGGATCCATGAACTTGAGAACAAAGTACATTTTATTATTTACAAGGGTTAGATGACAAATACAAACAGATGGTGTGAAGATGACTCCTAATGCATAGTGATCAAGGAATTTAATATTCATGGGTAAAGGCCTGGAAGATTAAGTAAACAGATTCAAATGTGCAGGAGAAAGTATCTCCTAACAATGCATAAAGTCAGCATGTCCTTTTTTGCCCTATTACCACTTGGCTCAGGGCAATTAACATAAAGGAAAAGACTGGCCAAATTTTCCAGTCTTCTTCAAGCATCCAACTCGAGCAGCATGTTTATAAGGAAGCCCTCAGCAGGAATTTTTGCAAGGCCAAGAAAAAAGCCTTCTATTTTGCTTCTGAAGAGGGCTGCAAAGCCTGAGCATGCTCCAGTGTGCTGCAGCTGCCCTTACGTAAAGCAGTTTTACCTGAATGACAGTGCTGTTTTAGCTGGGACTGGTTGGATGACTTACGATTACTCACCGGAGCAAGGGTTGTGCCACCGGAGTCTCACCACACCACTCTGCTGCTAATGATACTTCTCTTGGCAGAAGCTGGGATTTCGCTGGTGCTGTTTTCACATGCAGTCATCTTGCAGAGGCAATTTCAACACTGATGTATATTACAAGTCAGGTCCTCAGTATGAATCATCTTGTCCTTCCAGATGACTTTTTCTTTCTGTTGTTTACATCAGAGGCAGGGAATTTTGATGCTTTTTTGTGCCTGTGACTAAAGGAGTGTTTCATATGGGAAGCAATTTCCAAACTCTCTTAAGTCATCCTTCTATATATTTCCTTTTGTTGTTGTTTTTTGTCCTTTTGAGCATAGGAGATAGTGAGATGTTTCTAAGGTACTACTGACTGAGTGCTGAATGCACATCAAGAAAGGAAAAGCAGGGGGAAGGGTTTATGTTTGGGCTGGATTGTGCCCAAAAGCTTGCTCTGAAACCTTGATTTTCCTTGTCCAGATCAGGTTGTTGAATAAATACTTCGTGTGGGGTTTAATCATCCCATTGACATAGATGATCGCTCAGCCCCAGAGAGGTCTGCCCATGGAGTCAGGAGCAGGACAGCAGCACTGAGGTGTCTGTCACCCTTCCTTCTCTTGAAAAGGCCCCTTACCAGTGCAATAGTCAGGATTCCACAGCCTGCAGAGAGATGGGGGAAGCTAAGAGATGGGGTAGGGCTGGGAAATAGTTGAGCTCCAAGCTGCAGCATGCAAAGGGTGGTGGAAAGCTGCCCATGAATGTGGAGATGAGCTCTGCCCCTGGCACTCCACTACTCTAGCTCCAGAAGGAAAAATGATACCCCAGACTCAAGAAAAGGAACTGCTGTTTGTCTGGTCTATTTTCATCCTCCTTCAGTAGCTGTAGCCACCACAGCTATTCTTATGGCAGTCTGTCAAATTTCTGAAGACATCAGGCACCTCTTTCTTATGATCTTGCTGCTCTGCCACACTTTCCCCACAGCACCTGGCAGCATTCTGGAAATGGTATCTGGTACCTGAATCCTTTTAAAGGCTGTCATGTGAGGAAAGGCGTGTTTATTGCCATGACTCCAAGGCTCAGATTTCCAGAGGGGCCAAACTGCTGCACAAGTAAGTCATGCTGCTCACAGCAGCAGGGGCAGAGCATTTGCCTGGTATCCTCTCAGAAATTTGCCTGACGCTGTGGATGCATTTGGTCGATATGGCTGTGCAAGCTGGAATACAGCCCAAGATACGCCACAGAGAAACCTGCCCTGTGAATAGGAGCCTTTGTTAAGATGGATCCCATCTGTACATGATTTCATCAGCTCTATGAAATGTACAGGACATTCATATGGTGAAATAGGCAGAGTCCCCGTTCCAAGAGAGAAAAACCCTTCTGTCTGCTTTTCCACAAGAGACTGTTGCCATATGAGGAGGTGAAACCTTCTGTGATGCTGTTGTGCTCTTAACCACAGGATGGGACAAGCACTGTGACCATACTAACATCCTCAGGAAAATAATGTGCATGGGGAGGCATCAAAAGCACACCCAAAAATTGGCATTACCCTCTCCTTTGCCTTCTCTTCCTTAAATATGGAGCTGCTTAAAGCAGCATAAATACAATTCAGGCCAGCTAACAAGCAGTCCACAGTGCTGAAACACTCCTGCCATCCAAGCCAGCTCCCTGCCAGTGATTTCATTTACCATATGTTTGGTGTGGTTTTTGGCAGAGTCAGCCTGAGGATTTTTTTTGGGCAGGCCTGCAAAACAGTTTTTCCCTGCCTCCACCCCAACGTGAGCAGGTCCTGTCTGCCACTGTCATACTGCTGTGCAGGGTCAGCCTGGCTGTTTTGGACAAAATTAGTCAGAGGAGCCTCTGGAAAAAAGCCCAAAGAGGGCTGATTCATTTTCCATGAGAATATTTCTATTAAGGACACAGTAGGAAGATGACTTCTTCAGCATCACGCCCAGCCGCTGTTTGTAGCTGCTTTTCCCATCGTGCAGTAGTATCCCCAGGGATCACTGCTGTGATCGCTGTGTGCTTACTTGCTGGAAAGGCAGCTTGAGGAGGCTGCAAACAGCAGCAAAGGTAGATCCCGACAGGAACAGGGAGCTCCAGCAGAACCAGCAGTACCCAGCAGCAGCCTCCACCGATAAAGCATTTCTGCAGACGCCTCATTTTTCTGGTGTGGTTTCTGTTTCTTTGCTGTGAGCGTTTGTTAGGTTTGCAGGGGAAGCCGCTGAAGTGTGAGCCAGGGCAGCCCCCGGTGCTGGCCTGTCTCTGCAGCCTGAAAGCCCAGGTCATGGCAGGGGTGGCTCCTGCTCTCCCCATGGGTGGCAGCTCAGCCACCCAGTGCAGGTTAGAAGGCTGACAGCTTTCCCAGGGAAGGAAATGGGAGGGTTGGGTACACGCTGGGAAGGATTAGCTCACGTGGCTGCCAGTAAGGAGCAAACCTGCAGGATTAGGACATTTTTCTCCAGGCATTGGATCTAGTGTCAGGGATGGCTTGCTGCAGCCTGTCTGCATGTCACACTTCTGCTGCCTGCAGCAGGGCTGCCCCGCTGGGGCGCAACCAAAGCAAACTGTGCCAGGGGAAGGCTGCTCTGGAAAGCCAACACTGGTGCTAATGCACCTGAACAGACCAGCTGCAGCAGTGCAGTCTTGCCAGGTGGGATGGAGGTGCTGGGCAATGCAGGGGGACCACATTGGGATAGTGTCCCTTATCCCAGGATCCCCTACCCAGGCATACAATCTGACTGGTGCCATCCAGCTAGGGCCCAGGACAAGTCTAGTTGACCCAGAGAAAAAGAAAAGGGAACTTAAACACACTTCCCTGCCCTTTTGTAAGCAGATCTCAGAAGGTGGTAAGGTCTAGCTGCCTCTTTCTTTCCTGTCCCATGCTCAGAGCACATATTCCCAGTGGAATAGCAGTATTTCACAGAGAAAAGTCATGTTCACCCAGCAGAGGAGCTTTGCAAAAGAGTCAGGTTGTCTGTTCAACAGACACTGTTCTCTAACTTGCTGACCTCAGGGAACAGCTTTGCCAGGTAAGCCCTCCAAGCAAAGATAAAAAAACCCCAATAGCCTGCAGGGCTACGATTCCTCACTCCCTGTCTGCTGAATTAATTGCTAGACAAGCAGCACATCTGCAGTGGCCAGGCACTCCATCCCCTCTGGAGGAAGGCGTTGGCATTTGGTCTTACCTCTATATTTCTGTTCTGTGAAGCAGCGTGTCTGATCATCCTGATTCACCCTGGAACTGAGATGTGGAATTTGGCTTGATACCCATTGGAAGGAAATTTAAATATTCATGCCTATAGCAACTTCTTTTGCAGACTACTCCAGCAAGCAAATGTGTCCCAGCTGGGATACCTGCTGTGTGCAGCACAGGCAGGAGCATCTCTTTCCCTGCCTGCCTCATCTTGTCCTGCTCCAGCCCATGCTGGGGCTGCTCCTGAAGGCACCAGACCTACATGCCGTAGGACTGGCATACGTGCCAAGGAAGCCTCCGTGTACCCACGGAAGGGCTGGGGGCCCTCCCTGTGTGGGGCACCTGTGAGGGCAATTCTGGCTGAGTCAGCCAGAAGAGCACTGCGGCTGCCCTGGGCACCAGCCCCTTCTCGCCCTCCGCCCCCGAAGACACAAGCTGGCCTTTAATCAGCGTTAGCTGTGCACTGGGAAGTGTCAGCATCACTTTTGTTCCACTAATGGGTCTGTGCTGTAGCAAGGCTGGTGTGTTAACCCCAGGCGGTGACTCAGCACACACACCCCGTCGCACACCCCTACCTCGAGTGTGGGAGAGCTGCGGGCAGGCAAGGGAGCGGCGTGGGATGACCGGCGCTGCCACGTGCAGCGATGCAGTTTCTCCCCTCCCCATTCTCATTTAGGGAGAAACTGTTGCAAATTTCACAGACTTTTCTAGCTAAAGCAAACAAAGCAGAAACTAATTTTGAGTGGGGGAACTGACATAAGGAAATAGTGAGTGTATTGCTAAATGCGAGTAGCTGGTTGTTTTCCCGCAGAAGCAGAGGTGGGGAAGGGCAAGCTTAGAAAAGCAGGGAAAAGCAGCAGGGCAAGGGCAGGGATATCTGCAGAGAGAACTCGGCAGATAAAAGGCAAAAGAACAAAGGGAGACACGCTGGGGAAATATGACTGAGCAGATGCATTGCTTATCTGCTCCCGCATCAAATACAATTCCTATGTGTAAACCAAAAGCAATGACTAACCCGAAGCTGAGGACTGGCCTGTGGGAAGAGGTTGTGCTGCTGTAATCAAACGGCCGAAGTTAAACCGTTTTAGTTAAAGCATTGCGCACGTGAGCTGCTCATAGAAGAAAAAAAATCTGGCTTTATGGCTTCCAAAGAAGTATCACAAACATGGTGGCTTCCTGGTGCAAAGTGCTGATCCTGTACAAATGCATGCTTCCATTTGTTCAGAAATTGTTGACAAGTGTGCTGGCTGCCTTTATGCTGGATAAGGCACGGTTTGTCTTCCAACAGGTGGTTTAATGCCAGGAAAAAAAAAAATAAGAGAGCCAGAATAAGCACATGGTACAGAATTTTGGCTCTTCCAGCAGAAATGTGCCTGGGAGTTAACAAATAATCCTGATCAATCTTATTGTGGCTACTGCCACTTGTCTTAATTTTCACTTAAATCAAAGCAATTTTAGTTTAATTGGCTATTTCAGTTAAATATATGTCAGCACAAATGTTTCTAGCTCTTAGGTCCCAATATAACTAATTTTCCAAGGCAATGCAAATGGCAAGAGAAACGGTGCTCATGATTCTTAGAACATTAACACATGCATTTGACAAACACCTGCCCAGGTTTTAGGTGCTAGAGGACTCCCGTGGTGTGTGGGGTGAGCAGAGAGACCTTTCCATGAGGTGCTGGGGCCAGGCAAGGAGTTTGGGCAGGGGCAGATGAGAGAGCCGTGGCAGGAGCCAGTGAGAGCCATGGCAGGGAGCTGGCAGGCGGGAGCGGCAGACATCGTCCAGCCCCTGAGCGGGATGGAAACCTCCTTCCCCGGGTTTATTGCTGCAAGGTGTGTGCTCGCCTGCTCACTCACCCTAACCTGCCCTCACCTGGGGTGTGAACTAGCCCGTCTGGCCGAATATTTGAGATGACTGCGTGAGTGTTTGTTTCTGCCACCTCCGGGAGAGGAGCAGCGCAGACACATGTAGGCGGCAACATCTTCAAATTACAGCTTAATCCACACCAGCTCATCAGTCAGGGCTGTGACTCATGGGCAGAGACAACTTGGCGTGAGGGGCACGCAGCTCCTGCCCCGGCTGCCTGCCCTGAGAGCCCGCAGTGCCTGGATACAGGCTGCACCGTTGGGCTGCCCAGCAGCAGCCCTGCAGGGAGAACCCCTGGGCAGCTGTGCTGCTGCAGGAGCCAGCTGCTGCAGTCCGGGCACCACAGCCTCCCGCTTCAGACAAGGGCTCCAACTGCAGCGCAGGCCGTGGGGACAGGTGTCACTTGTGTGGCCAACCCTGTATAAATTACTGACAGTGTGGTCTGGAGACCCACGTGTCCTCTAAATCTTCTAAACTGTGTTTCCAGAGCAAAAGGAGGGTGGAGACATGTTTTTATACCTCTGTGTTGGTTCAAATAACTTGTTAGATGTAAAAATTAACTCCCACGCATCCTGCAGCTTCTTGAGGTTTTACTTTTTCTTTCACTCTGCAAGAGATTAGCCCTTGGTGGCTGAAGATCAAGAATATTTCTACCCATACAAGTAAGTCTGTTGGTGCTCAGAGGAAATGGGTTTTCTGTGAAGGTCTGATTTTAGGTGAACAAAAGATTTTAGCTGTATCAATGTTCCAGGCATTAAAGGCAACCCTGCATTTTAAATGTGTTGCATGCTCAAAAAACTGCCTACCCTAGGCCAGTCCCAAGGCGTGAATATTAATGAAAGAGTTTCCCCACATGAACAACATGTACTGTCACATGCCTTATGCCTGCCTCGAATTTAAAATAGCCTGGTGCAGCCATGGGAAAGTCTCATGTCTCTGTAACTCCACATCAACTGCAGGTAAATGCTGTGGGTGATACTGTTCTGCTGGGATGCATTTCCAAGTAGCTTCCAGAACAGCTCTCCTGTGGGGAATGGACTTGATCTGGGCTGAGTACGACTGGGCTTTGAGGACTCCAGGCATGCCAGCTTGGGTGCACAGAGGCAGAGCTGTTTGTCTCACTGTTTCCACACAGCTGCTTTATTTTTAACTGCCAGGACTGAATTTCCCAAAAGAACTGAATCCTCACAGACAACAGGATATTAAATTTAAGTGACAGATTTCCACCGTGGTCACTTTTTTCCAAAATCCACACAGACCAGGGTGGCTGTCAGAGCAAATGTGCTGAGAACAGGGGTTCCATGCAGCACATCTCCTGTCCCACAGGCCAGTGTCCCCTCCATGTCCTCCCCTGGGAGGAGAAGGGCAGGTCAATCAAAGAATCCTCTCTGGCATTTTTGTCTGAGTTACAAAAGGCTGATAGCTGGAAAGTTTCTTCCATGATTTGTCCTTTGAAGGGACATGTTTAGTGTCACTGCCTTGCTTCAGACACCTGCTATATGTGGTGTTGAGAGCAGCTCTAAGTGAGACAGCGAGGTTTCACTTGTGTCTCTGAGGAAACCTGTCTTTTATTCCCAGCACACTGGTGTTGCTGTGCTCTCCTTCTCTGAGCTCTGATTTGCAAACCCGTCCATTGCTCTCTGCATATCTGCTCTTCACAGGTTATCATTGCTTTTAACCAGCCTCTGCCTCTCCAGCCTCTGCCTCTATGGAGGGTTGGTCATCAGCAGGGTGGGAGCAAGCCTGCTGCTGGGGCATTTCTCAAGGCTTTCTTGTCTTGCCCCTTTCCCATAGGCATTTGTCCCAAGCTCGTTATCACTTTTTTGGAGTCTGACATACAGAAAGTGTATTTACTTAGAACAGGGAAGTAGGAAAACACTAATGCCGGGCAAACTGACTGGGGAGGCAAACATCTCCACTTCTCCTTTTTGGGTGTTTTTCCAGCTCATAGAAGTATCTCATTGTGCCTGACTCAGCCTGTGTCGACAGATCACCAACGACCCCCATAGACATCCCCCATCACATCTCCCTCCACCAATCCCCCTGTCCTGTGCCAGCCTGCAGTGGCTGGAGGCAGGGGGGGTCTGGCTGGGGTGGTTCCTGCTTCCCTCAACACAACACCCTGGCTTCAACAAAAAGGGCGACTGTGTTTCCGTGGCATGCAGCGAGTGACTGGCATCGCCACACTTTCATTACCTCTTTTGTAGACTGTAATATGAATGTCCCTTCCTCTTCTCCTCCCTCTGCTCTCCAAATGGTTCACCAAATCTGGGAACGAGCAGTGAAGGGGGTTGTGCCCTTTGCTGCTGCCCTGTCCTCTCCTGCCACCCCTGCCTACCCTTGGTGGAGTACAGGCAGCAGCCATAGGATGGGTAGGCAGCCAGTGGTCATGCCTGGGGTTTGTTCCCTTTGGGGGCACCAGGCCTCCTTCCACACAGCCACTTCTTTCAAGCTGTTTCTGAAGTTTCAGATGGGCTCAGAGAATTGCAACCAAAGTACTTGGGTGATGTTGCAACGGGACATTTTGTTATAGTGAAAACTGCCTTCCTTCTTCCCCTCTCAAACCTCTTGCTCATGCCCAACCCTGTTTTGGGGCTGCATGAAGGCTTACATCTGGGACCAAGTTAAAAATAACTTACCTTTTGGGTTATTTTCTGGACTAATAATTTCCTTGATCCCCTTCAAGTGAAAGCACTGCATGGGAAGGGAGCAAGAGTGGGGCACTCATGGCATGGGTGGCTCCCAGAGGAGACGTGGGTATGAGGGGACTCCTCTGTCCTCCCATAGATGCCCACTCATCAAACCAGTTCTTGGAGGTTTTTAAGGCAGGCTGCAAGAGGCTGAGATCACACCCATTAATTGTTCCCTTTGCCTGCTTTTCCCTTGCCTGATTACAGGTTGTCTAGACTGGGAAGTGCAGGTTTTGCTCTTGGAGCATGATCAGAATAAGGTGCGACATGCCGCCCTCCCCGTGGTGGAAAAGGGATATCAGTGCCTGTTCCAGGAGGCTTTCTTTCTCTTTTGGCTTGGGCTGGCTTTAGATCTGCCATCTCCTGGTGCAGGGACAGGATGGGGCAGTCCCAGCCTACACAGTGCCCGCTTCACAGGTAGGGCCTGGATCTCCAGGCACTGAAAAATGACTCAGTGTGGATCAGAAAGTGGTGGTGTTAAACACCAGTCACTTCAAAGCTGTTGTCAGTTGGTAAGAAAATAATTTAAAATTAAACCAGTTCTGAAACTATCTACCGCAAGTGGTTACAAGCCTGAGTGTTGTAAAACTGGACCGTTTCCTCTTTTCCTCACAACGATCGTGTCCTTGATTCCTCCTTTAGGCTGCTTTGGCAATTCTTGCACAGTAATAAAAAGGCATGACACAGCATATGTTTTGTGGCTCACCTTGCCAAACAAAATTACAATGTTAGTGTAGCTTCTTTGCCTTTGCATAATGAACTCTACAAAGAAGCTGGAGAGAGGGTAAGCATCTGTGCCAAGATAAAAGCAAAAACAAGAAGTACAAAGGTCTGGTTTAAAGCAGTCTCAGTTTAAAGTAATTCTTTTTAAAATGACTTATCTTGAAACTGTTACAGACAGTTAGGGAAAGTCATACAGTTTCTAAATGGCTGTTATGTTCTAAGTCTGCAGTTTCATTGCTTAGATTAAGAAAAAAATAGATGCAACTTTGAGAGCTCACAAATGTGTCACAGCAGAGCATCATCTGCACAACACGTGCTAGGGCCAGGAGGAAGTGGGCAGCAAAGGAACTGCTTATTTGCCATTCCTCAGGCTGGATGGACATCATTTACATTTTTAATAGCATTCGGGACAATGTTTATAATATGGTAATTACACCAACTGACAACAAGGGGAATTTGGTGTGTGGGCAGAAGGTAGTTTGAGAGAGAGCGGTGCCCAGTCATGCTGCCTTTTTCATCACCTTACGGTCACCCCTCAGGGAACAGAAATGAGAGCATGGACCTCACTGAGAAGTCCAATGGAAGGGAAGGATTTCCTTGTAGAGAGGATGATGACAGAGTAAAGGGGAAATCCTTCAGCCTATGGATCTGCTGAATCTGTTTCAGGAAAAAGCCAAAAAGCTGCCCCAACAGGCTTACTGCACTTATGCCACTACATACCTCTATTAAGAGCTGAAATTGGATTCAGGCAGACTGACTGGTTCAAATACTGAACATTTAAGACCAGAACCTACTTCATTAATGACAAAGACAAAACTCCCAGCAAAAGATCTGGCCCGTAGTTTCTGGAAGTCCAACTAGGTCAATTAAGGGGAAAAAGAAGAAAAGAAAGAGAAGAAATGGGTGAGGAAAATTTTCTCATCAGCTCTGGCAGGTCACCCAAATCTTGCCTACTATAAATGAGTTCCAGTCATTTGACCGGTATTAGATATGTTTATGCTTTAATCACACTGAAATATCACCTGCTTATCCTAACCCTTTTTTGCCTAGATCACCTCTGTGTTCATTGTGATATACTATGGGTGACATTTGATAGCATTTGCGAATGATATAACAGTTGAGTCAATAACTCTTTTTTTGGTAAGAAATGGCTTCAAGAAAAATAATTTAGTTATCTGATCTTTAGTTATCTAAAATTTGGAGAAATCTCCAAATACAGTGGCATGATACGTCAGTGCTTGAAGAACAGCAAGAGGTGGAATCAGTGTGGAGGAAAATGTGACCAAATCTGTAAAGCAGCGCTGTGTCTGACAATACTCATCTTGCATAAAGCACCCTGAGGTGCTCTTCCAGCTCTTTGTAGGCACAATTTTCATGGGATACATCAAAATCAGCTTCATTCCCAGGCCATCTTGCCATGGTCCACATGTCCTTGGAAGCTGAGGGAACACCTCCATGGCCCTGGACCTGGAGCAGCATACCCAGAAGGTGGCTAGACCACAGCAGGCCTCTCTGGGAAGAGTCAGAGATGCTGCACACTGAGACATGCTCAGCTCATGCCCTGCACAAAGCAAAGAAGACCCAACCAGCAACTCCTATCCTTCCGCCCAGCACAGCTCTGCGGGTGAGCACATCCCCCTTGGAGGCAGGGATGGCTTTGAGGATGCTCTCTGGTTTCCACGTGGAATTCATGGGTCAACTTCAATGCTTCTGGGCATCAGTGCCCCATATTGGATGACTGCTGCTATTTTTATGGTGGTGGGTGTCTGGCAGCGGTGGCTCTGAGCCGGCTCAGGGTGCTGCTGCACACAGCGTGCCCTGCCCACAGGCCTGAGTGCAGGGCTGGCTCCTGAACTGCAACTGATGGCATAAAGCTTCCAGTAAATCAAGTGGCTCACAAAAGCATGAGTGACTGCTTTCACAATGTGATTACAATTACCAAAAGTAAACATTTCAAATGTTCAATAATTTACATCACCACCTGTACTTTAAAGTACATTTCCCCATTTCACTCCCCTAACCTTATGGGATTCTTCCCATGTTCTTGAAGCCATTTCCTTCCTCACTTCAGCTGTCATTGCAGCTGAACACTTACGTAATAAATAAAAGTACTGTATGGCTGGGGATTTTGCTGGGGATGAAAAACGTAATGCCATTTATAAAATCATCTGGGCAGGCAGCTGATCTTAGCATGCACTCTCCATCCTTCCAAAATCAAGACAATTTGTAAAGTACCATTGCGAAATTTGGTTTATATTCCAACTCACTTCTTATGATTCTTATTCTATGAAAGCATTTTCAAATGCATTTTCAGGTAGGTTTTTTCCATGCTGGCTTTTCACTCTACAGTGTTACTGAAGTCAGGCCTTACCTTCATGGTTTAGTCTTGAAAGGTTTTAAATGTAAATTTAGTACTCGTATTGCACATAACTGAGCTGTTTGTTTTTATATTTATTGACTAGGACTTATTTTCTCTCCAGCATTCTTCAGTTTCCTACAAGATAAGCTCTTTGGTGAACTAATTCTTCAGGGTGGACATGAACTGAATTATTGGAACAACAACAAAAAAAAAAACAGTAAGGAAGAGGTAGGGTAAATTGTCCTTCCAGCTACTTCTGCAAATGTGTTAATAGCAGGATGAGTCCTGGGACTGAGGTGTGGCTTTCAGTCCTCTCCTGGCAAAGCAGGAGATTTGAGCAGTCAGCGGTAGGTGCAGGGGTTTGGGCCACTGGGGATTCTCAGAGGAGCAGTGGAAAGATTATCTGTTACAACATGCTTTTCCCTCAGGTGGGTTACTTTTAATAGAGGCTTTGTTTTAGGAAACTATGAGTTGGCACTGCTACTTTTGATTTTACTTCAGGGAAGATGAGCTATAGGTTCAGCGGGGTTCTCTGCTTCCAGTAGTGTGATTTCTTTTAATCAGACTAGGCTGATGCAAATACACCCGTTGTCTAAGCCTCTAGGTATGTATTTAGAAAATAAATACATTACCCATCTGTGTCTTTATGGGGAAGCCTTTCAAATCTTCCCACCTGTTTTCCATAGGTGTTTTTAAGCATTTTAAGGTCTGATCCAGAGACCAAGAGCAGAACCAGGAGTGTTCTCCAACTGATGAGAATTGATTATGAATTAGACCATAAAAGAAGGATGCACTGTAATAGCATTTTGTAAATCTGGGCTTTTTTTCTTTTTAATGAGACACTGGCTTTTTGAGACCCTTCCGAGTAGGAGAATGTGCAGCGTTAGCGCCGTGGCTTCACCCAGTCAACCACTTGTGATCAGTTTATTCTCCCTGAGGTCTGAAGGTCTCTGCACTTTCCCAGGGAGCTTCCTCTGACTCAAAGAGCAACCACCGGAGGACACGTCAGATCAACAATTTTGAGACAAAGTACAGAAATCAGACTGCTTGCAAGGATACCAGCTGTTCATGTATCATCATAGCTCTTCTACAAAAGTGGAAGGGCTGTTTTCTTTTTATATGATTATATCAAGAGGAATCAGTGATAAAGTTGTGTTCATATGGTTGTTTGGAGCATTAAAGTCAACAGCTCCTTTAGCAACCATCCCAGCTTCTGGGCAGATATCCATGGGAGCTTTGGGAGCTCTCTTTAGTTCAGAATGCCCCATAAAGAAACACTGTTTATAATGAATTAACTAGCTGCTACTTCGCCCCTAATGCCAAGAATTGATGTAGTGAGGCAAAACTACAGTGAAGTAATGAAATCAATGATATTATTAAAATAACTCACAGCAGAGTTACCAGACACCCTGCTGGCGAATCTCTCGGTACCTAAAGGGATGTCGGCAGGAAAATGTCAGGGACACAGATAGCAACCCAAAGCCAACTTGCCTTCACCCCACTCAGGGGCGCTTTTCCAGAACAGCCCAGGGGCAGGCACCCAGGGACAGTCCCAGGATGGATGAGGGTCAGCTTGGGTGGGATGGCAGCAGAGAAGGCAGGACAAGCAGGTCCAAAAAAGTAGTTTTGGCTTGAAGTTTTGCATAAGAAAGCTTTTCTAGCACTAATGCAGCTGGAGTGACACATTACCAGGAGCAGTGCACACTGAAAAAAACTGTCTGGAAAAGATTCATCTGGTCTTGAAAGCCAGATGTGTCTTGGTTGGCCATTGAGAAGCTGGAGGGTCTGGCTCATTGATGGGTGCAATGAAGACAAAACAGCACTGCTTGGCCTGAATCTCTGTGTTTAAAAATACATTTTAGTGTCAGTGCATAACTGAATAAAGAAGATTAACTATATGCTAGTAAGGCCTAAGTCCTCTTACTGTACAAAGACCATAAAACCATCCTAAGACAGACAAACAGAACTGAGTATTTGAATAACACACTTTTACTGTTCATGTTTTACACAAATAACACAAATATTTCCACCACTATTAACCACATCTCCTGGAAACAAGTTCATAGGCAAGTAATTCTAAGTGCTAAATGTGCAGGGTCTTCTCTGTCTGGCTCTGCTCTGGTTCTCTATCTGTGCCCTTCCCTGAACTGTCTGCAGCTGCCATCTCTCTAGCTTCTTCCTGGCCAGTTTCTCTGAAAACTTTTATTCTAATGGAAACGGGGACTGATTTTACAGGTGATGGTGACAAGCAACAGTTGTGAGAGTGATCTTGAAGTATTAGAAGTCATGATTTCTAGAAAAGGAGGCAGAGAAAAAATCCCACAAAGACAAAACAGTGGCCTTTGAGACAGACTTTAGCTAACTCACAGTGTTAGTACACACAAGCCCAGAGGAATAAATCCAAAGCAGAAAGGACATTTGGGGAGTTGGCAGTGCCCTAAGGAAGCTGTATGAAAGGCACATAACTACTGTGAGCCTCCGTACTGGGGCAACTTAGCACAAGTACAGAGGGAAGCTAGTAAGGTATCAACTGGCTAAGTCATGAGCTCTTCTGTAGTTTCACAAGTGCAGAGGAAGCACGCAGAAAGTGGAACTAGGTCACATTAGTAAGTATGAAAGAGCAGCATAAGCGTGGAGGAACAACATGAAGATGTAAGTGATGCAACAAACAGTGGGCGTGAAGTGTATGCAGTAATAGCAACAGGAGAGCCAAAGAAAGAGCTGGGTTTCACAAAGAGAAGCAGACACTGAGCTGATGATGTTAAACACCAAAAGTGTTTGATATTTTTTCCTTCAGTTTCTGCTCAGAAATGCCCCATTTAGCACAACCAGCATAAGCAGTCCAAGGGTAAGAATACTGGCTGCAAGAAAGAACAAAGAGGTCAGACGGTGTCTAAATAAGTCAGATATATTCCAACTGAAAAGCCCTAAAAGTCTTCTGCCATGATGTGTAAAGTAGCTGAAGCCCACTTGGCACCATCAGCACAGAAGTCAGGGATAGGGGCATGTGTTTCTGCATACTGGGAAAGGCAAATCTAGCACCTGCCATAAAAAGGAAAGGACAGACAGGAGGAACCAGGAATCAGAGACCAGACAGATTGATTTCAATTCCTGGAAAATTACTGGAAGTGGTAATTGGATAAGCTATTTTCCAGCACCTAGAAGACAACAAGTAGATGAAGAACAGTGAGTACAGATTTGACAAGAACAAATCACATCAAATCAATCTAATTTTCTTTCTACAGTAGGTCTTAGATCTTGATTGTAGTGCGGCTTTTGCCTTTGTCTCACCTGACACTTTCATAAACCAAGCAAAGAAGCACAGCTTTGAAGAACCTGCTATTAGAGGAGAGTACAGCTGGTTGGAAAACCAAACTAAGAGCAGTTATAAATGTTTCACTGTCAAACTGGCAGTACGTATCAAATGATGTCTGAAGCCATCTGTTTTATGTCTGGCAGCACACAGTATTTTCATTAATATCTTTAAAAAAAAATTCCACAAGAGCAGGGAACACTTATTAAATTAGCACAGGACACCATGAAGAACAAGCACTTTGGAGAACAGGAGGAGAACGCAAAACAATCTTGACAAAAAAGGTAGAGGGATGGGAAGCAAAGCACCATTCAGAATGGACAAATGGAGCTCTGGGTTTTTGTAGGTGTCACCAAGGACCGCAAGACCAACTGGGGAACAAACAGCACATCAGCAGTTCTGAGAAGAAGATCTAGGAATGTCAGCTCAACATGAAATGAGCATGGTCATGCTGCAGTAAAAAATGAAAGTGTTGTAATGAGGTGAACAAACAGAAGTGCAGCCTGTGATAAACAGGAAACCATTCTCCCCCTGTTGTCTATGTTGTCAAGGCTTTGTTTGAAGTCATCTGTGCAGTTTTGGCCACTGTAGTTCAGGGAGACGGAGCTGATTGCAGAAACTGCAAAGGAGAACAATGGCAATGGTCCAGAAACAGTATTGAGTGGAAAAGGCTGAATAGTCTAAATCCAAAAAATTCTGTTAATAAGCCATTCTGTACCACAGTGTAGGGGCTAGGAAGACATGATAGTGATTATCTAATATATAATCCAGGAAGGGAATAATCTCATTATTGAGTCCATCTGGGCTCCTAGAGTCTTAGAGCACCAGAGTAGGCTGCCCAAAGTTGAAGAATACCCAATGTTAGAGGTTGTTGAGTACTCATGCAAAATCCCGTCTGGGCTTGGGGAGGAGCAGTCAGGCCAGCCAGTGATTCTTCCAGCCCCACCTCTAACAATTTCTGGGAGTAGACAGACTTTGGGATTCAAATCACTGCTTGCATCTGAACATCTCCAGTAGTGGAGGCCATTTCTCAGTGAGGACAACTGAACCAATCAGAGTAATTTTATCTTTAATTAAACAGCTTTGGTCAGAAAAAGGAGGGCAACAGGAAGACATAAATTCAGTGTCAATTGAGCCAGTGTAATAGAATGGGGTGATATTAGAATTTTCTTGCAGCCCACCTTGTGGTGTGCCATTGACAAAAGTGGTATGTTGTTGAAAGCTTTTGGGAATCTCCTGCTACAGGTTTCCTCTTGCATCTTATTGAGCAACACCATGGCTCTGAATACTCACACTCACTCTTTGTCTTCTATTACCTTGACAGTATCCTCCTTTCTGGTATCCTTTAGGGACTGTCCTAGTGTTGCAAATGCTGCCTGCTTCTTGTTTTTAGTAGAAATCCTTGCCTCAAATTCCTCTTTGGCTGTAATATCCCCAACTCCTACAGTTCCCTGCCTTCCCTTAGATGTCTAGAAATGCAGGTCTGCTGTCCTCCAATTCATGTTAGCCCTCTCCTTAAAGCCCTTCCCAGGGTTTTATATCATGTGGTTTTGTACCCCTCTCTGCTTACTAATGTCTTGCCCTCTGGCCTTGGTCTCTTCCCAGGACTCTCAATTTGCCACCCTAGACTTCGACACTTCATCATCTGAAATCTGTGTTGTACATTTGCCTGGCAGCCCGCATAGCTGAGCACTCGACACAGGAAAAGGAAACTACCTCTCAGCTCAAGTGAAATGCAAAGCAGCAGCTCTCATAGTCCTTAGCAATCCCATTTGAATCCTTTGAATTCCTTTCTCCCTTCACCATATTAATTAATTTCTGTCTTCTCATGACCCAGTCTTCTACTGGTACAGCAGAATAGGTGGCTAAAATGGTACCTGCTGACCTTAAACACCTAAAGATTATCTAAGAACAGGGGTTGTGGTACAGGTAAAAACCACACATCACACTTTTAAATAAATGCTGCAGGCTGGATCCCTTGAAATTATGCCTTGGATGTGATCGTGCACTGTGTAGAACAGTGTGACTTGAGTATGTTC
This sequence comes from Picathartes gymnocephalus, assembly GCA_013390045.1. Taxonomy (NCBI): domain Eukaryota; kingdom Metazoa; phylum Chordata; class Aves; order Passeriformes; family Picathartidae; genus Picathartes; species Picathartes gymnocephalus. Next base: position 216,806 of record WEKY01058395.1, read on the forward strand.
ACTTGTTTTACCATTTATTGGGTTCTTGTTAACTGTGTACTGATTTGACACTGGGTTCCTTGCTGCAGTATGCATTGTCATATATGTCAAATATATAAAACGTTGCCTAGATGTACTTTTGTACGATGAGATTTCACACGCCCCCACACAAGGCGACATGCCCTGCAGAAAATGCTGCAGCATCCCCAGCCAGGAAGCTCCGCAGCAGAAATGTTATGACAGTGCAAACATTTACCTTCACTGCAGGCGTGATAGGAAGTGACACTGCAAACAGATGTGTTTGAGCAACCTGGTCTAGTGGAAGGTTCAGGCCCCTGGCAGAGGGGGCTGAACTGGATGATCTTTAAGATCACTTCCAACCCAAACCAGCCTATGATTCTGTGATTCTTTGTAACCTCTCAAGGCCTCAGCTATACTCTCAGGCCCATCAGCTTGTCTTTTAACCAAAAGCGGTGTGGAAGCTCTCTGCTCCCCAAAGCCTGAAGGGATCTGCACACAGCCAATGTCCTAAATTATGAAACCTGCATAACCCACCTGAAATCCCCTAAGCAAGCCACCCCAGAAGCTCTGACCCTGTCTGCACATGCATGTCGATCCTAATTGGATGCAGTGAATATAAAGGCCTTCAGTGCCAGTGCAGGCTTTGCAGTGCCATGGTGGAAAACATTAGAGAGAATTAACAGAAGGTCCCAAAGAAATAAAACTGTAGCTAGAGGAAGCTATACCGAGGAGCACAACATTTGACTTGTAAGTGTTGTGGCCTGAGCCATAACCCAAAACAGTCCTGAGTTTCAGGTTTCAAAATCTCGAAATGAAAATAATGAAAACTTGTCATTAAAATAATAATTTTGCTGCAGTATTCTTTACCGAGGGCAACCCTCACAGACTGGTGTTGATTAAAGAAAAATCCATAGATGCTGGCCCAGTGCTGCAGGAGCTTCTAAGGCTGTCACTTTTCCCTCTCACACCATACTACCTCTCTCCTCCAAGCTAGCTTCCCACCAGTTTTGTTCTTTTGCCACCTCATCCCTCACAGACATTACTTTACTATTCTAAAAAACAGTGTACAAATATGCTCTCTGAGGGGTGGGAGCAGAAACCACTCCACAGTTCAGGGCTATTTCCCTATGCAGGTACCCCCTTGCATCCCTCTGCAGAGCTATAGGGTCTCAGGCAGCAGGAGGCCAGCTTCTCATCTTTGTTTTCACTTCCAGTACCCTGTTTACAAAACTCAACAAAAACCCCTCAAGGACTGAAACTTCTAGGGGAGAGAGTTATTCATCCTTCACAGTTGGTAGGTGTGCCCACTGACCTACGTCGTGCCAGCAGCATCAAAGATGGGCAGCAGATCTGAAAGGCTCAGCACAGACACAAAAGGCATAGGGTGTAAATATGCCTCCAGGAAGGTGTCAGTGGCAGGGACACTGGCTAGCACCTATATGTGCCCCAAGGCAGCCTCTGCTGTTATTCCAGCACTAGAGAAACAATGTAACAGCAGCGCTTTTTTGGAATGCAGCAGCATCCACCCATCAGGCTGCATAGGATGCCCACATGTAAGGCTGCAGGCTGGGCTTCCTCTTCTGCTTCTGCTACCAGCGCAAGAAAATTGAGATGGAAACCAAGAGGAGATTGGAAACACAGAGAAAGGACTGCTGAAAAATATCAGCTGTAGTAACTCTAAGGACTAACCTTAGGTGTCAGATGAGTCGATGCCTCTCTTTTGAACATATGAACCATTTTGTGGGTATAACAGCAATACACTCTGTAATCCCTTCCGTATTTGGCTTTATTGGCTTATTGTGCAGAGTCATTAGAATCAGGATTGTCTCTTATGAAGCTCTTAATGGGATGCAAATTGCATGAAAGGTTTCTCTGCATCAATAGAAAACAACCTAGTAATACATTCTTGCATAAAAATCTGCATAAAAATCTGCTAAAAAAGACATACTTTGAAAGAAGCAGAAATCCTGCATGACTAAGGAAGAAATATGCTCACCACAGGAAAATGAATATCAGGATTGGAACTAGACATGACCTGTCTTAGAGCTGCTTGATACCAAAGAACAAATGTGCCTTTACCTACTGAGGTACCCCTAAGATGTGATCCACACCGTGTCATGGCTAGAGCCAGGTAAAGAAAGTGCAATTAATATTTTATGCACTGAAAAATGCAGTTTCAGACTGATCATGCCTGAATCTGTGCTGAATTTAGCAAAGGGCCATGGCCAAAAATTGCTGTAAATATGCTATATATATATATGCTGTTTCAATTAAATTATAAGTCTAAGCATCTTGCTCTATGTAATGCATTTCTACTTGTCATGCTAAAGTGATGCTTCAAGACTGAAATTTGACTTTGAGTACAGTAGAAACACCTAAAACTAACTAGCATGAAGTGCCAAGTAGTAAGTCAAGAGAAATGTTGTGCTTTATCTGCCACATCACTCTGGGGTATTTTTTTCTTTTAGGTGTGGACATCAGTGTGGCCGTGATTTCAGTCCATTGTTTCCAGCAAGCATACAGCTGGAATGAACCTGTTCAGAGTGTTCAACCCGTGCCACCTAGACTGGCTGCCTTGTCCACGTGGCAGAGGTGGCAGAGTCCCCAGCACCTTCGTGCACCATCTCTCACATCATGCCATGGGTCTGCCTGTTCTGTCTCCTGTCCTGTGCAGCCGAAAATGTCTAGCACCAGGGCACTAAGAAATACCAGGCCAGGCCGAGCTGTAGGTGCGAAGCCCCTCCAACTTGTCACAGTGGCAGTAGGCAGCCCTAGGGACACCTGCTACAAAGAGCCTGGAAGACAGAGAAGAAAAGCAGCATTGCTGAGATTCCTTAACCTTTTTCTGCCCAAAGCACCCAGGTACAACAGGAGCCCAGAGTTTCCCTCCAGGGACACTACTCTGTCTCACGCATGAAAGACCAGGCTTTTCCTGAAATAACATCCAGCTCTTGCCTTGTCTCCTTCTGGGCTCAGCTGATATACATGGAGAAGCCTAAATAAAGAAGTGCTGAACTCCTTGCCCAAGCTTTTCCTCACCACTATCTGCATTCTTTTGCATTCATTAAAAAACAAACAAACCTGTTTCCTGATAGCAGGGAGGAAAATCACAGGGCTGGGTTATTTGGTTGGGTTTTTGGGTTTTTTTTTTCACTTGCAAAAGGCACTTGAATATTGTGGAGAGAGGCAGCTCTGCAGGAAATAGATGGGGAGATTCAAGTGGCTGGTAATAGACAAATGTGATGGGAAAGCAGAACAAACAAGAAATCCACTATCTCCATCTCTCAAGATTAGAAGGAGAGAAAGAGAGATGGGAAAAGAAAAAAAAAAAACAAAACAAAACATTGGCACTGCTCTACCAGCCAGGATTTAGAGAGGAACCAGCACACTCCCAGTCTGGCCCAGAGACCTGCCTTGGACAGGCTGAGTAGATGTCAGCCAGAAAGGTTGGGGAAAACAGTCCCCGTGTTTTGCAGCGACAGTTAGATCTCTAAGAGAGAGCTGAAAGAAACAACGAGCATAGAAACCCACAGCCAACAGCAACAGCCACCTCCAGAGGATGATGGGGACAAAGATAGCACTGGAGGCTGTGGCACTCCTTGGCGCGGGGCTGGCCAGCAGCGGGAAGTGCCTCACATCCTCTTCTCCGCATTGTTCTCTCAACTCCTCCGGTGGCTGGGAAAGTTTCTTCCAGCAATTTACCCCATCCTCACCCTGCAGCTGGCCAGCCTGCTGATACTGATTCACTTCCCCAGGCATTTCTCTTACTGTCATACTCTTGTGGCATCAAAGCAGCCACGGGGCTCAGGCAGGGGGGTGGCCGCAGGCTTCTCACTGTTGGAGGAAACTTTTCCTGCATACCAACATTTTTTAACCACAGCAAATGGGGATGATGAGAGCAAGGGTAGATGCACACTCAACCAAGATACAGGTGGATTTAGGAAGCATGACTGCTGCTTTATGTGGGAGAAGACACCTTTCAGTACCCAGCACTACTCCATTATGTGTAAAGTTGTTTTCCTCCCCTCTCAGCGCAAAATAAAAATCATCAAACAAAGAGTTCTGGGTTTAGATGCATAATTGGATCAAATCATTGTTAATGACCTTGTTTGGTCTATTGTGCCTTTGTTTTCCACCCCGGTTGCTCCCGAGCAGGTAGTGTGTTTAACACTGCAGTCGGGGTGACCTAACTTAGAGTCATCCTGATTTTATTCTTCTTTTCATGAAAAGAGTGGGTCCTTGGAAGACGGCTGACATCCTCCAGGACAAGTCTGGGTCTCACTGCCAGAGAGCAATGGATGATTGCCAATGTGTCATGTCAAGATAAGGCTACGCTGTGGTGGACTGAAGGCTTTGAGAGAACAGCGCACAAGCACAGAGCTTTAACACTAAGGTTACAATTAAACGTCACCTGGGGCTGGCTGTTTAAGTAAGGCAAGTCTTGTTTAACTGCAGGAAAGAACATCTTGTAATAGAAATCTAATTATGTTGAACAGTACCCAATGTAAAGGTTATAGTTTATGGATTAACAGTGAGAACTGACGCTGTGAACTGGGAACTCATCTGGAACTGGATGAAGGGGAAAAGAACATGCTGGTAGTTAATTATTTTGGCACCAATAGGATACAGTTATGGAAAGAAAAGCATGATCCCAGGATGTGCTGGAGAGTGTGTTCAGCAGAGGACGTGAAAAACAGAGATGCTGACATGCACAGATAGGTACTGAGATGCTCAGTGCCATGGGGAGTCGCCCAAGGGAACCTCTCTCCTTTCATCACCATGTACCGGAGAAAGCTACAAAACCACAATAACATTTCTCTGTATGGCACAAGAGAAACTGATTTGCTCATGACTGTAAAGCAAAAGGTCCCTCTCTGGCAGAGCAGTGATGTTCTGGACCAGCCCAACAGTCAGAGCCCTGGGTAGAAGAGCCATGGTGAGCTTTGTGACAGCCAGGTTGGATCAGGACAAAAGCAGTGAGAGGCAAGTGTCTGCCACAGAAGAAGCCAGGATTCAGAGGGCATTCATCTTCATCCCATGAACCTAGGGAAAAAATAGAAGCTGAAAATGGAAGATTTGTGTGGCTGTTTGAACTGGAAGGGAAAAAAAAAGTCCTACTAATGTGTCACTGCAACCCTTCTGGTGCTGGATGTAGCCAGCCTTTGATCCCAGGCCTTTCATGCACTCGCTAAAAGGCACGATGGCTGCGAGTCCTCTCTTGTGTTATTGCTTACTTGGCTGAAAGGTGCATGGCACTGTAAAGGGTATCTCTTGATGGCAACAAGGGGGAAGGAAAAATGAAAGAAAATTAATGATTTCATGGCAAAGACCACCAAGTGCCATGAAGGGCAGGCGGGTGGCAGACACTGGCGGTGGGTGTGGGGATACTGCAGAGGTGACCTTGTGTGGCATGTTTAAAAATAGGAGATGCCACCGTACTTCCCACTCCACAGGCTTCATGCTCCCTCCTTTGTCACATCCCCTACAGCACTACACAGGTTGTAAGTAATTTAAAAACACAACTAATTACTTTGGGGAGATGTTTAAGTACCTGAGTCTTCAGCAGATACAAGATACTTACAATGCTGCGGGCATTGTAATGCAAGAGAAGAAGGTCTCCTGGTGGATGGCTGTGCCAGAGGAGCCAGCAGCCCCAGCACCGGTGGCACAGGGAGGTCACTCGCCAGCAATCCCCACAATCAACCTCTTGTGTCAGACGTGTGAGAAAGCTCTCCCTTTCCTGTCGCACGCTGCTGAGTGCTCTGGCAGCTGCGGGCCCCCTCCAACACCCTGGCAGGCCTGAATAGACAGAGCCGCCCCAGAAACTCCCAGATGTGTGCTGGGTTACTTGGGATTTACTGGCACACCATGTGTGAGATCAGCACCAGGCTAGGATGGTGCTGTTTAGTTAATTTGGTTTTTGTGATCTAATTTCCTTACTTTAACTCTTTTTGTCCCCCCAGCATCTTGAGAGGAAAAAAAAGAAGAGATTCAAGATGCCAACATCTTCAACTCCTGCAAAGGGTCTCTGATATTCACTCCCTGACCTGCGTTCCTTGCTGTAAAAGCTCCCCATTCCTGTGATTTAATGCACGTGCCGAAGCAAGCTGCCAATTACACTGGTCTTAATGCAGGGTGGCTGCAAAGACACTGCCTGTGAGCAGCATCTCGTCCTCCATAGCAAAGAGGTTGCTGTGCAAACTCAGAGATGAGCGGTATTTCCTGACTTATGACATCCTCAGACACTTCATCCATCTTGCTCCCTCACTGCAGAGCAGGAGCACACCTTTGCAAACCACAAGTCTCTGCAGCAAGGTCCACACACACACCAATAGTTGGGATTCAGTTCCTGTGGCTGTAATGAAGGACCACAGACTGGAAAAATCACTGGGCTGTGAACAGTGTGGACCCCTCTGCTAATGAGAGCTTATGAAGGACCCATTTATTTCCCCTTCACTGAGGGGCCCTGGCTAAGCTATGGAAGGTGACTTCAGGCAAGCCACAGAGCATGGCTTTTTGACCCCGGATACACTGCATCCATCTAGTTCACTGCTTCTCTGATTTAGACCCAGCTTCAAGCATTGAGGGATTTTCCCAAGAATGTGGAATTTTTATGGCTCTGTCACATTTTGTGACAAGCCTCCAGCTTGTCTAAGATCCCCCTGTCATGTTCCATTTTTCGGGCTCTTTGTGCAAAAATGATACTTAATGGAGGAACCTCTCCACTGTGTGCACAAGCAAGGAGTAAAGAATACACAACATACAATCCATAAATAGAGACACTTTAGAGGCTTTTTAAACATTCATGCTTTTTGCATAATTGATGAATTTCCATAACAGGTATGGATGATAAACAGCTTTAAATAAAATGAAAATTTATCATTGTCATATAATTTATCAGCATTACATTAAACTGTAACGTATGGGAAGAATATTGCCATGTTCTCAAACGAAACTGGTGGAAGTGAGAATAATTCAGAAGGTTAATCTTTGCATTCATCAGGGTATTTGATGAGATTGCCAACAGCCAAGAAGCTGCACTAGAAGCCAGGAGCCAGAAAAAGAATTGTGTGTCATTGCATAGCCACTGTAAGTCACTGAGCACCTCCTCTGCAGCTCCAAAGGACCAAAATTCAGCCTGTTCTCCAGGGCAGGACATACCATGTAGGGCTCGTCTTCTCTAAAGTGGACAGCTGTGGCTAACCAAAACTCCCAGGCTCCCGTTATGCTCCATAGAAGAGGTGAGCACTTCCAGCAAGAGATTTGCCCTACTGATATGTGTATATATATGTGTGTGTGAGATGCTTGTTGCTCCTTATGCTGTGAGAGAAGAGAAAGGATGATTAGCTTGGATCACTGTGTGACTTTCACACTTCTACAGTCAGCTGAGATGAATCCCACCTCTGAGAAAGACAGAGATTTGCCAAGGGATTTTAAGTCACTCCAAATTCCTTCAAAGCGGGGAGGTCCTGTGTCAGGAAAGTAAACAAAATTTCTTAGTTGTGATGGCAATGGGTGTCCCGAGGCACTTCAACATCTCAGCATAAGCTGCTGAGGAACCTCCTGTGTCCTCAAGCTTCACGTTCCCTGTGATTTTTCAAAAATAATTGACAGAGGCTCAGCAGGTCAGCTAACTCTCACAGGGTCCACCCTGCTGCAGCCTGATTGTGCAGATAGGTTTGATTTTTCCAAGTATTCCCATATCATCTCTTTGCTGATATCTTTGTTGACAAGGTCAATGAAGACAGACCAAACAACCAAATATAACAAACCCACCTTCAAAAAAAGTTAGGAACCATTAAAAAAAAAAAAAAAAAAAAAAGGTTTTTGTATTACTCGCCTGCAGCTTTTCTAAACCCATGGAGCAAGGATTTCACATCACTTGGCATACAAGCTGTGCCTGACAGACAAGGGGTAGTAGGTGCTTTCCCTCACCAAAGGCCAGCCAGACTGCAAACAGCAACCCGGTGAGCCGCTTGTGTAGGGTACCCCAGCCCTGAGCCGAGGGAAGGAGGTTCAGGCTCGCAGACACAACCACAGCTGTGCACCATCAGCCACCCCCACCACAGCCCCTTTGACGTCGAGGGAGCTATTGCAGCTTGTCAGACCCTTCCTCACCACTCAGAGCCTGGCTCCTCTGCCACAGCCAGTGCAGCTTTTACTGCCTAGCCCTAGTGTGACTGGAACAAGAATATTTATGCCTGGAGGAAGCTGGGTTTACCATCAATCCACATGTTTTAACAAAGAGCAAAAACATCCCAAACACACTTGCTCTTTTTTTTTTTTTTTAAATGCATTTGCAAAGCCTGTCCCTGACCTCACAGGACTGGTGCTCCGGCTCCTCCCAGCCAGGCAGCCCGTGAGGCATCCTGCTGACCCCACTCTGGCAGGAGCTCATGCCAGCAGGTCCTCCAGCAGGACCGGGGCCGAGAGAACAAAACATCCAGCCCGGCAGGCCTGGCTCCCAGCACCAGCCCTGAACTCTTGTGCAATCTTCCTTGAAACGAATTCAACTTGGCCAAGAGCAGAGCATTTGCACATGGCCTGCGAGCTGGATTGAGTACCATAAACAAAAGGAAACAAAAAGAGAGGAAGAGCGCTGGGTCCCAGGGCGAGGAGGAATGCAGGCATCTGACCCAGGCCAAGCTGTGCTGAGCACTGTGACGAATGCCTGAGGCAGGGGGGGTGCAGTGTGTGCGGGGACGCAAGAAGCCAGTGGGGAGCCAGGGACTGGGACTCGCCCCTGCTGCGGTTGGGAGCACAGGGCAGAGGCGCTCACGGCCCCTTTGGCTCTCGATCAAGGAGCTGCTAGTACAGGGACGCAACAGAAGGGAAATGGGGTGAGAGGACAAAAAGGGACTTGGAATATGACCACAAAAATGTATTCCTCTGGAGTCAACACAAGGTGGTGGGTGAGGAACGGGGACACCCATGCACCTCCAAACAGAGGAGGATTCTCATGTCCTCCAGCATGAGAATCTGTTGCAGATCGTAACTTCCATGAAAGACACGGGGTGATCACACCAGTTTTGTGAATGTGATGGAGGAAAAGAGACTGCTTTACATGAGGTACCCTCAGGGATATAACTTGGGCTAATCCAGCTATTTTAACGATACAGGAAGTTTTTTCTCCATCCAGCTCAGGCACCCAGTTGGGTATAAGGCATCCTGTAACTGCACTGGTGATGCAGGGGAGATCGAGAATGCCCTGCTCAAACTGACCTGGCTGTTTGCCCTTTTGGAGTTGCACTGAGAAGTTCCTTCACCCAAACCTCTGTCCTACTCCTCTGCAGGGAGCATGGCCAGGGGAAAGGCTCCGTGTAGCCAGGGTGTTTCTATGCCTCAGCAGTCCTACTTGGCCAGAACAACCCCTTCGGGCCAGTAGTAGCTGGTGTTAAATAGAGCATCCCTCCAGCTGTGTTTTCCTGTGCCAGCCACTGAGCTCACGCTCCCTGGCCCAGAGCTGGAGAAGCACATAGCTGTCAGGGAGCCACCGCCGTCACAGCCCACAGAGCCTCAGTTCAGCACCAGGGAGACTTTCCCCACCCAGAGACACTTTGCCCATGTATGGCAGAACCCGGCCAATGTGGGGAAGATGGCAGCAAGAGGAGGAAAGCAGTAAATTATTAAAGGATTAAGACTGACCTTCGGAGACAATGAAGTGAGCCCAAGACATCTAGTTTGCCTAGAGGACTCAAGAACCCACAAGCAGCTGGCACTTTGGGAAGCAAGCCTAGAGCCTACAGACAAACTGCTGAAGCCAAATGCAGGGCAAGATGCACATCCTAACAGCAAAGTGCATTAGGCAGTGACGAAGTTTCCTAAAGGAAGCCCCATCACTTGACTCACTGGAAACAAGGCTGGACAAAATACTGGATTGTGTCCAAGAGGGGATAACTCTTCATCAGCAAGAAGAGAGTAGTGAATAAGATGAATACTTGAGTGTTTTCCATCTCCATGAATCTATGTATCTAATGCACTCACTGCTTTTTCAATGTCTGAAAAAACTTTAAGTGCATTTCCTGTGCCATCAGCACATCTCAGCATGGAGCCAGGATGGGGAGAGGCCTGGGTGGGAGCAAACAACCATCTGCTTTGGTGCCCAGGAGGAGAGGAGGCGAGTGGCTCTTGGGGTTTTTTGCAAGCAGGCAGGGAATGCGAGCAGGGCTCTGGTTTCCCTGCCCTCCAGCATTGCAGCAAGCCCCTTGCCCACAGCCAAAGCCCCAACCCTGCTCTGCAAAGCACTCCAGGAGCTTTGTCTTGCACTGTAAAGCATGGCTGACTCTTGCCTTGCTCCCTCAGAGAAGGGAGCCAGAGCAGCCCAGACACAGTGCAGCCTCCTCAGCTGGAGCAGGCAGCTGAGGATTGTCACTGCACGGGGGTTAAGGTGTGAGGATTAAGGTACATCAGTTTTGTTTCTTGGTGCCTTCTGCTTCCCATGAAATCTCTACCTCTGGAAATCTGTGCTTCCCTGGGGGACCCCCCCATCCAGCCTTGGTCCCTCCGCAACTAGGGTTATGCACCCGGTGGAGGGCAGTTCCCATCCTGGGAAAGCCACTCATAGCATCACGGCCTCTCTCCTGACAGCTGATTCTGTAACTATTTGGTTGCTGTTAATTGCTAATTAATTCCAGAGCTGTGTTATTAACAGGTGGGCCAGGGTGGCATGGCTGACACCAGGCTCAGCAGCTACCAGTAAAATCACGTACTTCATCATGGGGAAGGGCACTACAGAATTTTTTAGGCCATTGACTAGTTAACCATTAACAACTGGTAAAATCCCAGGTCCCTGCACAACAAGGCGAGTCCTCTTGGCGCTGTTAGAAAATCCTATTTCTAGTGGGTTATGAAACAGAGGTTTTGATGTGCTGCCAGGTTTGATGTGGAGCTCTGGGAGCTGAACACTTGCTGCACTGTCAGCTGCCGGCCGAGAGCCACTTACATAAAGCTTTCCTAGCAACCCTGCTTTGCCGTCTACATTTGTCTGTCCATCTGTCTGTCTGTCCACCTCTGCAGTGGAAAAACTGAACGACCCAATGAGGAACTGGACTGGCCAGTTCTTCCCGTGCTGACTAACACCCAGTGGTCTGTGGCAAGCCTTGAGCTGGGGAGCTTTTCCATCACTGAGTAACACTTCATGCAAAGCCCACCATCCCCTTTGGGCCCCTTCCCTGTGTCTGCATCAACAGGAGGAAGCAAGCATCACATCCTGTGGCCTGGGCCAAGGAAAACAGGAGCGCTGCCAGGAGGGAAGGAGGTGTGGGAGTGGGGAGCCAGCCCTGCTGCCCCAGCTGGCCTCGGCCTCCTGGCCAAGGGCTACCCACCTCCCAGGAGGAGGAGATGCTGGCACCCCTTGGGGCTCCCTTGGGTCTCTCTTGGGGATCCCTTGGGAACAGGACATGACTCTGTTGTTAGGTAGGCAAAGAGAGCAGGGGGAAAGAGGAAAATGCCCAGGAGAAAAGAGGTCCAGAAGCTGAAAATGGGTCTGGACTTTGAGGGAAAAGGCAGAAAATTCAACAGTTTCTCCTGTACATCTTTCTCCCCACCCCCCAACGCTAGAAGCAACTAAAAACTCTCCTAAGCAAAGTCCTTTCTTTACAGGAAGGGCTTCCCTCCTGCACTACCCCACTGCAGCCCTGTGCACCCCCATGTACCCCTTCACCCCAGGTGGTCACAGCCCTGCGATTTTGGGGGCCCAACAGGGGCTGCATCCCACTCCAGGGCCCTTTAAATCGGAGCCCAAGCCAAGAAGATTTCTCTGTGGAATTTCATAAGGAAGCACATGACGAGGGCAGTTGGAAACCACAGCTCTTCAAGCACTGATTACAGCCTACTGAGGAAAAGGAGATTTTTATCTTGCAGGAATTCAATTATGAGACCAGAAAAAAAAAAAAAAAGCTAAAAAAAGAAAAAAAAACAAAGAGAAAAAAAATGCCGTGCATCTGGCATGGTTAGCCTGAGATTTCTGCACTTTAGGGGCTTTAATTTAACAAGAAAGGTGTGCAAGCATTACCTAAATCATCGTGCTTGCTGGCGTGTGCGCGGTAGTGTTTTTTTTAAGAGGGGGAAAAAAAAAAATCCACCCCCAAAGTCACCCTGCTGGCAGCTGAATGCAGCAGGGATGATGTCATTGGAACAGTTGGAGGAGAAAAGAGAAAAACAAGTCTGTGTGTGCTAATCCTGTTTGCTGCCCTAAAGGGAATGGAAAGCCGCCAAGGCGAGGAGTTCTGGGAAACCATATAAGGGTGCCAAACAAGCGCCGCCGCCAACACGGGGAACTGACATCTTTGTTCTCCCCAGCTCGGCAGCCGGCCAAAGGCCTCATTTCGGCGCTGCAGCATGATTACACTGGACATCTGCCAGCTGAGCGCTGAGCCCCTTTTCTTCTCCGTGAGCTTTTTGCCAAACATGTTACAGTTGCCATGGCAGTCGCAAGTAAAGTAGGAAAAAAAAAAATAATAATGTGCACGTATAGATAGAGAAAGAGATAAAGAACCAACAAGAAAGCGGAGGCACGCCTTGCTCCAGATGCGCCACATGTGTGGGTATAAAAAGCAAGCAAACTTATTAATCAAAGATTTCGGGGACGGAGGGAGGGAGGGCGGCAAAGGCTGAAAGGTGACGTGAGGATAAAACAATAAGTTCACACAGGCACACGCACACCGCAGCGGCCGGGCAGGCGGCGGTGGGCTGACCCAGCGGTCCCCTCCCCTGCCTGCATCCGAAACTGCAGGCAGGGTTTAAAATAGAACAACATGGTGGCACTTTCACTATGGCTTGCCTGCCTTTTTTTTTTTTT